>JADLZK010002569.1:0-20462 GCA_015847255.1 Hyparrhenia diplandra
ATAAATTATATCAATTTTAATATAAAGAATATGCAATTAAGTGGATGAAGGTATTTTTATTAACGTGAACAGGTTTTGTTGTTGTGGGGGACCTAAATATTGGGCCCCCGAGACATTCTCCAAACTATGAGAATCCGTCGGCCCCGCCAAGGCCCAAGAAAACCTAGCCTCGCTATCATCCAAGACGGAGGGACGGCCCGACGGACAATGGACCAGGCCATTGGCCACGACGCCACATAACGACGAAATCGCCCACCTGACGACCCACAAAGCGCCCAAATGGAGTCACCACGACGTAAAGAGCTCATCACGCCACGAAGGACAAGGTCAAGGACCTCCGCCAAACAACGAACCATGACGTTCCACATCGACAACAGACCCAAACCATGGCTCGACTCGACCACGCATCTCCGACTGGCCCCGAGGCTGGCCTAGCTCACCAGCCCGGAGAAATCTCCGCTCCGTCCCGAGGGTGGCCTAGCTCACCACCCCGGGCGCAAGAACTCCCCCGCCCGAGGGGAGACCAGCTCCATCCTCGGGTGAGGGCGCCCAACTAGCCCGCCTAGGGTCGCCGACCCTCGGGCGGGAGGTTCCGTCCGAGGAAGGGAAACGCCGCATTCACGCGGTCGCCGCACGACAGCGAGGCGCGTGCCATCGATTACGCCAGCCAAATCGAATTTGCCGAATCGCCTCCCAATCCGCCCGATGGGACGAAAGCTGAACCGGTGACGCGGTTACACCACCCGCACGGAAAACCACGACACTCGTTCATTTCCCGAGCACCGCCAAAACGCCACGCGTTGGGCCGCACACCGGGCACTTGACACGCATAGCCGGCAAACCCCAAGACCGCCCTCGCCATGCGCATCGTGAGGGACGCCACAGACCCTCGGGCCGCGGGGACGGCACGTCCACCATCGGGTCGTGACGCGTGTCTTCGGTCAAGCAACATCCAAGCCTTCCCCACCCCCAAGAACAAGACATGCAACCGGCCAGCTCGAATTAGCCACCTAGGTGTCCACCGTGGTAAACATTATCTCTCCTTCTCCTATAAAAGGGGGAGTAATGCCTCATTAGAGAGGATTTCGGGATTCGATTCGATTCGATTCGAGCCCGCTCAACCCCAGTTCACACGGAGGAAACGCACACCACCACCACCATAACCACGATCGTGGGGCTTGAGACCCGGGCGTCTCTCCCCGCGGCCGCCCAGAAACCCCTACCGCAGCTCACCTTTGAGCGCGAGGTAACACGAAAGCAGACACACCCCCGCTGGACGTAGGGCCACGTTGGGCCCGAACCAGATAAACATTTGCGGCCCCGCGGTCCATCTTGCGCCTACGCCATCGAGGAGGGGGGCACACGGCTTATAAATTCCTTATTGCCCGCACCCGAGGCACCCACCGCTCCTCGAACGCCGACGGCTGGCGCCGGGTAGGGGGCGCCGTGTGCAATCCGCATCTCCATCAGCCCTCATGGCGTTTCCGCCTTTCCTTTTCCACCCGCCGGGCCGGAGCACGAGCTCCCGCTGGCGAACACCACCGTTCTTAACGCCGGCATTTGTGGCGCCTGGCCGTCCAGATGAGATGATCCTCTCGCCCGACGCATCGGTAGAAGGGAGGGCAGCATCGCCACCGCGGCAAGCCCCATCATCACGGCCGCGACAAGACGGGCAAGGCGGACCCATCGGTAGCAAGGCGCGCGTCGTCAACGGATTCGAACCGCCGACGTATCCCCGGCGCCGACTCGCTAAGGGCTCCCAGAACCCTAGGCCCGGGAAATACCTTACCCACCACCCACTCGTGGTGGGGATACCCCCGAAACCCTAATCATCGAAAAAACGCCCGCTCCGGACATCTCGGAGGGAGTCCCTGAATCTTCGCCGGCGTGAAACCTCGCCGAAGCCTTCGCCAGAGAGCGAGCCAGCGTACCACCGTCGTTCCACGGAGCGTTATCCCATGGACATTCACTGAGGAGCGCATCCTCCACAGATGCGGGACGACCCCGCCATGCCACCTCGGGTTCACGGGGCCGGGGTCCCGAGCCGAGGGACTCCGCTCTACCGTCCGAGAATCGAAACCTCCTCCGCACGCTCGGGCGCACCGTGCACCGACGATGAAGACGAGTACTATGACCCCACGCTGGAATGCTTCAATGTCGGAGGTCCCGCCACAGATGGCCGATTCACCGACGCCTCCAACAAGACGACGCGACGCACCGCCACGACGAGCTCCGGCGCCGGCGGCTTCGCCCCCCGGCCCATCCGTAGCGGCGCCGCACCCTCGCCGGCCAAAACGCCCAGCTACGAGATTTGCAGAACGATCCGGCGGAGTCCGCCCGACCGCGACCGGAGCAAAACATCCGGAGGAGCTCTCCATGAGCAGCCCCGAGGGCACCTCAAGCTCACAATGGCGGCGACGCGGCGGACCGGCCGGAGTGCCTCCAATCCAAGATAGCGGCCCCGCTCAACAGAGCGCCTCAACGCGTGGCGGGGCCGCCATGCCGGGTACGGAAATGCCCGAGCCCTCCACTACCGAGGGTAGGCGCGATACGGAAGGCCTCCATCAACTCCTTGACAAGGCGGCGGTGCAACATGTGCAGAGTTCCGCTTCCGGGGATCGGGCCGTGACGCCACGGGGCGGCGCAGAGGAATTGGCGGCCGGGCAGGCTCCGTCCACCCGGACGGAAGCCGAGCCCGGCAAGGCGGTCCCGAGCGCCGACGACAACCGATGCAACCGCCATTTCGGGAACGCATAGAAGACCCGCACCGCCCGCAAACCGAGGCGCCCGACCTCGTGGACGAGATCGACCCAACGGGCTCGCACGAAGGTGGCTCGCCTCGGGACGACAAGCCGGACGAGGCGCACGTGCAGGTCGAGAGGACCGAGGGTACCCCGATCCGCCCGGCCCCGTGCCTTCACCAGTGGACATCGGGAGGGCACCACTCCCTCGCGCTTTCAGCCCCCGAGCCATCTCGAGAAGTACACGGAGAGACTCGTCCCGAGGTATGGTCGACGACTATCGGCCGGGCATGCCGTCGCTAGGGCACACGATGACAAAGTGATAATCGTAAATTTGCCCCTCGTACCTCCTCCGAAGTCCGCCGAGCTTGGCCGAACACCTTCCACCCAACCTCATATCAAACCGGGCGGACTTGGTGAGAACCTTCCGCGGTAACTTCCAGGCACATACCTACGCCCGGTAACCCGTGGATCTCCGAAATCGCCGACAAAAATCCGACGACCCCCCTCGCGCGACTACATCCGGCGCTTCTCCAAGCAAATGGACCGAGCTCCCTAATGTGACGGATTCGACGTCATCGGGCCTTCTTGGTCGGCACCACTTGCCGAGACCTCGTGAAGAAGCTGGGGCGCCGGACTCCCACCAAGGCAAACGAGCCGATGGACATCGCCACCAAGTTCGCCAACGGTGAGGAGGCCGTCGGGGCTCGCTCAATCGTGGCTCGCAAGGGAAAGCGCAAGGAAGAGGAGCCCGAGGGATCGCAACCTCGGGAGAGCAAGAAGAAAAAGAAGAAAGATAAGAGCCGCAAGGGCAAGGGCCACGCCACCCAAGCGGACGATGAAGACATGGTGGCCGCGGTCGATCGCAAGGGGCCCCGACCCCCGTCACAAGAAACCTTCGATGACATGCTCAAGAAGCCATGCCGTAACCATAGCTACCCTGGCCAAGCATACCCTCTGGGAGTGCAAGAGGGTACGCCAACATTTCGCCAAGCTCAAGGCCATCCCCGAGGGTGAAGAGGAAGAGGCTCCCGAGGGTGGCGCCAAGGGCAACGAGGAGTTCCCAAGGTGAATAATCGCTTCATGATCTTCGGCGGCAGCACCAAAGAACATGTCCGAGGCGGGCAACAAGAAGAAGGGAGCGCCGGAGGTCTATGCCACGGAGCTTCCAAGAACCCCCCGAAGTCGCGCAAGTGGTCGAACCAGCCATCACCTTCGACCGCCGGATCACCCCAAAGACATCCCGAACCCGGGGGCTTATCCACCGGTGGTGGATCCCATCATCGCCAACACTCGGCTCACCAAAGTCCTAATGGACGGAGGGAGCAGCCTCAACCTCATCTACGAAGAAACCCCGACCTCCTCGGGGGTAGACAAGTCCAAGATCCGCCCCCGAGGGCCGGCATTCAATGGCGCCGTCCCCCCCCCCAGCGCCTAAAGCCCCCGGGCTGATCGACTTACCGGTTTGCTTCGGTGACCCTCGAACTTCAGGCAAGAGACTCTCACATTTGAGATCCTTGGGGTCCGCGGTACTTACCACGCACCCCTGGCCCCCCCCGCTACGCCAAGTTCATGGTCGTCCCGAACTACACGCACCTCAAGCTCAAGATGCCGGGGCCGAAGGGTGTCATCACGACCGCCCCTCGCACCATCATGCATACGAGTACGACGTGGAAAGCGTGGAGTATGCCGAGGCACTCGCCATTGCCGAGGCACTCATCGCCGATGCGAAGAGAAGCTTTGACGAAATCACGATCGAGCATGAGGCCAAGCGCGCCGCTGGGAGCTTTCGAGCCTCCTCCGGCACCAAGAAGATCCCACTCGATCCCAAGAACCGAAGGAGAAGCCGCCGACCATCGCTCGGACTGGATCCGAAATAGGAAGCCGTGCTCGCCGACTTCCTCCCGCGAATGCCAAGACGTTTGCGTGGGGACCCTGGACATGCCGGCATACCGAGGGATGTCGCCGAGCACTCCCTAGACATCCGGCCGGGCTCAAAGCCGGCCATGCAACGCTTGCGCCCGCATTTTGATGACGCCAAGCGGAAGATCATCGGCGAGGAGATCCACAAGCTACCGGAGGCCGGATTCATAAAAGAAATATTCCACCCCGAGTGGTTAGCTAATCCGTATTAGTAGAGAAAAAGAATGGGAAATGGCGGATGTGTGTGGACTACACTAGTCTCAACAAAGCATGTCCGAAAGTTCCCTTTCCTTTGCCTCGAATCGACCAAATTGTCGACTCCACGCGGGATGTGAAACGTTGTCCTTTCTTGACGCGTATTCCGGTTATCACCAGATCAAAATGAAAGAGTCCGACCAGCCGCGACTGCTCATAACACCCTTCGATGTATTGCTACCTCACCATGCCCCTTCGGGCCGAGGAACGTGGGCAACATACCGGTGCATGCAAATCATCTTCGGGAACTCATTGAAGGATCGTGGAGGCCCACGCCGACGACATAGTGGTCAAATCCAAGAAAACGTCGGACCTCGTGGGCGACCTCGGGAAACCTTCGAGTGCCTAAACAAGAAGGGAGTCAAGCTCAACCCCGAAAATGCGTATTCGGGTCCCCCGAGGGATGCCGTTGGGTTTTATCGCCTCTCAACGAGGCATCGAAGCAAACCCGACCAAGATTGACGCAATCACCAAGATGGGTCCGATCCAAGATCTCAAGGAGTACGTAAGGTCATGGGCTGCCCGGCTTCATTAAGCGTGTTCATCTCACGCCTCGGGGAGAAGGGCTTGCCCTCTATAGGCTTCTCGCAAGCAAGTCCGAACGCTTTGCCTGGACCCCCGAGGCCGAAGAAGCCCTCGGCAACCTCAAGAAGCTCCTAACAAACCCACCGGTCCTAGTACCGCCAAACCCAGAGAAACCCCGCTCTTATACGCCACCGCCACTACCCGTGTGGTCGGGCGGTGGTCGTAGTGGAGCCGCCGGAAGAGGGGCACACGTTGCCGCATAACGCCCGTTTACTTCATCGCTGAAGTGCTTTCCGACACCAAGACGAGGTATTCGCAGATGCGTAAGCTATTGTACGCCATCGTATTGACACGAAGGAAACTTCGCCACTACTTCCTCGCGCACCCGCTGTCGTGGTATCCCTCGTTCCCCCTGGGAGATCCTCCAAAACCGAGAGGCCACGGGAAGAGTGGCGGTGGGCGGTGGAGCTCATGGGCGAAACTATATCATTCCCGCCCCGCAAGGCGATCAAATCCCGTGTCCCTGGCCGACTTTGTGGCCGAATGGACCGATACCCGCCTACCCCCGCACCCATCCAGCCGAGTCTTTGGACCATGTATTTCGATGGATCCATGATGAAGGCAGCGCGGGGGGCTGGTTTGCTCTTCATCTCACCCCTCGGGGTTCACACGAGGTATGCCATCCGGCCGCATTTTCCTCGCCTCCAACAACGCCGCAGAATCACGAGGCGACCGGGTCAACGGCCTCCGGATCGCGGGCGGACCTCGAATCCGACGGTTGGAAACCGTGGGGATTCGCAGCTGGTCATCGACCAAGTCATGAAGGCCTCGGCGCGCCACGACCCCGAAGATGGAGGCGTATTGTCGGAAGTGCGCAAATTGGAGGAAAAGTTCCATGGGCTTGAGCACAAGCATACGCCGAGACGCTACAACGAGGCCGCGGATGAATCGCCAAGGTCGCAAGAACCCGAGGTACCGTTCCCCAAACGCCCCCTCACCCGAGACCTCAATAAACCCTCGGTCAAGTATACCCCGGAAGTACCCCCGGGGCTCACGAGGGCGGCACACGCCAAAGCCACACCCGGCTATGGCGGTCGACCCAGTCCCCCGACCGGAGAAAAACCGCCGATGGAGTACCTCACCCGAGGAGAGCTACCCGAGGACAAGACCGAGGCTCGCCGCTAGCCCGAAGGGCCAAGTCCTTCACACCGATTGGAGAGAAAGGGGAACTCTACAAGAGAGGAGCCTCGGGAGTATACATGCGATGCATACCCTCGGCTGAAGGCCAAGAATTGCTCGTTAACACCCACCGCGGGGAATGCGGTCATCACGCCGCCCCGAGGACTCTAGTCGGTAAAGTCTTCAGGCAAGGCTTTTATCGGCCTCGGCGGTGTGAGACGCGAACCAAGTCGCGCGCACTGCAAGGAATGCCAATTTACACGCAGACGCACCTCCCACCAAGCACCGCAAACCATACCTCTTACGTGGCCATTTGCAGTGTGGGGACTCGACATGATTGGGCCCCTGAAAAGGGCGCCCGGAGGACACACTCACGTCCTAGTCGCCATTGACAAGTTCTCCAAATGGATCGAAGCCCGAGCCGTGGTGAACCCTCACACAGGGGAAACGGTGAAATTCTTTACGAATATCATTTCCCGTTTTGGAGTCCCGAACTCCATCATCACAGACAACGGAACCAACTTCGTGGGGAAGAAGTTCCTCGACTTTTGCGACGACTATGGCATCCGAGTGGATACCTCGGCCGTAGCTCACCCGAAGACCAACGGTCAAGTGGAGCGTGCCAACGGCATGATCCCGCAAGGGCTCAAGCCAAGGATCTTCAATCACCGAACCAATACGGGAAAAGATGGTACCAAGAGCCGCCGTCGGTTCTATGGAGCCTTCGAACAACGAAAAGCCGAGCCACGGATTCACCCCATTCTTTCTAGTCTATGGGGCCGAGGCGATCTTGCCCACGTACATTGAATATGGGTCCCCAAGGTCGCGAGCCTACACCGAGCGGTGGCAACCAAAGAAAGCGAGGCAAGACTCCATTGACCAAGTTGATGAAGCCCGAGACATTGCGCCCCGCACTCGGCCGAGATACCAACAAGCTCGCGCTAGTATCACGCCAAGCGGCCAAGCCTCGGGAGTTCCAAGTCAATGACCCCGTGCTCAGCCGAAGACAGACAACAAAGGGCGTCACAAACTCACGCCACCCTCGGGAAGGGCCTTATTTCATCGCCGAAATATTAAGGCCCGGAACCTACAAGTTGAAGAACGAGAAGGGCAAAGTCTACTCCAACGCCGGAACATAGAACAGCCTACGCCGCTTCTACCCTTAAATTTCGCACTAGAAGTCAAACATCGTTTTTTTTTTCACTCAATAAAAGATCTACATCTTTTACGAAAAAAGTGCTTCTCGTGTAAACCTTAAGGGAGTCTTAGCCTCGTCCAAAGACAAGACTAAAACTCCCTCGGGGGGGCTACATGGGGGACCCCCTCGGGGACCCCCTCCCCTTCTCTTTTTCAAAACTTTTTTCGAAAAAGAAAAAGTTTTCTTTGCGCATTCTCGAAACAATCGTTTGTTGCGAAGGTCGCTCACGCACAAATCCAAAGCAAGGTAACCGAGGCAAACGGATCGCCCCTAGTGGCATCCGTATGGATCGCCCTCGTGGCGTCCACGGTTACCATCTCGCGAGCGGAGAAAGCAAGCGACCCGGCCACACAATAAACGAACAAATTCGAGAAACGCAACATAAACATAAATGCACCCGCCAAGGCCATAGACCTCGGGCGGCGCCATTGTTTATATACATCCATCTCACAAGCTCCAATTTTTTCATACAAGGAGAGGTCGGGGCGGGGTGGGCTTCATCCACTTGCGCCCACGGCAGCCGACGAGGAAGCTTCGGCCGCGAGCAACACCCTCGACAATCGCTTCCCCGAGGGAGGCGTCGACCCGCCGGCGCATCCTCGGATCGGGCGCCCACCATCTCCGTGTCCGCCTCATAGGTTGACTCTATGGGGAGTACGGGGGACACACTTCATCCTCGAAGCGGGGAGGCCAACCGGGTCGCTGGCCGCCCACGAAGTCGCACAACGTTCGAGTCTTGGCGGCATCGCCAGCATCCTCTCGGCGGGATCAACTTCCTCCTCGCCGCCGGAACCGAGGAAGAAGCCTTTCGCAACGCCGCCCAAAGACATTGACTCCATCGGGAAGTGAGAGCGTAAAACGGCCATACATGTCCGGCACGCCGGACCGAAGGCGTTCCGAGTTCTGACCGAGGTAGCCAACCCACGGCGCCAGCGGCTGCGTCTTTGAGGGCCAACCCTCCTAGGTTGTCCGCCCCAAAGCGGCGGACGAAGTCCGACAAGGCCTCTTCCACCTCCCGGTACGACCGCTCGCCTCCCGCTCCGGCCCTGCGCAAGGCCAGGGGTCGCGGTGTTCACGGCCTCGGTCCGGACCTTCTCCGCCTCGAAATTGGTGCTCAAACCGAAGTTAGCAAGACAAGACGATTGAAGGCAAAGCTCACTAAGGAAGAAGACGCACCCTTGGCGCCGGTACCGCCAGCAAAAAGATCACGCCGTGCTCATCCGCGGCGACTTGCGGAGCTCCTCCTTCTCCTTCCCGAGGGTCTCGCCCTCGGACACCAACTCGCCCGATGCGAGTGTTCAAGGCGTCGCACATCTCCGCTGCCGTCGCCTCCTCCCGGACCGGTCCCGCTCGTCATGGGCCTCCTTCAGGACCCGGAGGGACGGGATCCGAGCCTCTTCAAAATCATGGCTCATCCGAGCCATGTCACCGCCACTTTGCCGGCCTCGGACCGGCCTTGACAAGCTCGGCCTCCGGGGGTCCGCCGTTGGGACTCCCTTTCCTCGGCGAGGGCAAAGAAGCCGGAGGTCTCGCCGGGCCTCGATCAACCCCACCCGAGTTTGACCAAGGGCATTCCGGTTCGGGACGTTCGAGCGAAGGAGCTCGGACTTCTCCCGGCGCAGCGACGGAGAGTCCGCAACGACAATACTACTCATCAAGACACAAGCACAAAGGACATGCGTGGGGGATGGCGTCAAGATACTTTACTCGCGTCGACTTCCGAGACGCGGCGGTTATGGTCTCCCCGATCCTCGCTAGGCCCTCGGCGGCCCACCGGGACGGATCTGCTCGTGGGTTCTCCACCCAGACCTCGGGGCGGTCGTCGACCACCCGCGGCGGGCCCCCGGGCGTGCCACCCAGGTCAAAGGTGGACCGCCCCGCCCGGGTCGGCTCAGAGGGATACATCTCCTCCACCGGCAACTCCCGCAGCTCGGGAACCTGCACCAATAGAAGTCCGGGGCCCTCGGAACCCGACCACGGGCACCGTCCTCGTCATGGCCGAAGACGACGCCGCCTAGGGCTGCCTCGAACCCGGACACGTGGAGTAGCGTGAAGTCGGGGTTATACGCCCGTGAACCCCGGATCGGCGAGGGTCGCCACGAGCGGGGACTTGCGCGCCTCTCCGCCGCCATGAAGAGCTCCTCTTGCGAACTCCCGGACAAAGGGGCCCGACTCCTCGGGATGGGCGGCGTCACGACCCCTTCGAATGGCGCCATCCGCCCGGCACCGAAGCCGACGTCATGGGCCACGCGCCCGAGCTCTCCGTGTCGACCACCATCGGCCGAGTGGCCGACCCACCATCGCCACCGGGGGCCTACACCACCTCGGGGTGGCCCCGCAGGCCGGCCGGTCCCGACCCCACTGGGGCTCGGCCGGCGCCACGGGAGGATTCGACGAAGGCAACCACGATATCTTAGCGGGTGACCCGGCCTCGGCTCCCCCCGAGGCCGAAACGCTAGCCTTCAAGGCCTTCTTGGGGTGCAGAGCCAACGAAGTGGCCCCCCGTTTCTCGAAGTCAAGAACGTGTCGGGACAAAGCAATCATATGCGAGAAGAAAATCAAGGTTGCAAAGGCGAAAGGAAACTCACGGCCCGAGGGATCGCCCTCGGGCGCCGACGAGGCCCTCGAAGGTCGCGACCTAGGCGTCGTGACTTGACGCGAGCGAGCCAACCGCCCCACGATATTCGCGGCGCATAGGGCCGGATCGGGGCGAAGTCGCCGGCTCATCCCCGAACCGTGCTCGCGGGCGCCGGGTACCCGCGAGTGGCGTCGACTCCTCGCCGGGCCTCACCCCCGGACGCCGAGGTGCCTACATGGCCAACGCCAATGGTCCCGAGGACTCGGCCGGAAGAGCCCCCGGGCGCACGGGTGTCGCTAGTCCCCGACGCCTCGGGCTCGGGCTCGTATGGAAGCCCCGACTCGTCGGGAGCCCCATGGCTCGGTCTATCCGAGCCGCCACGTCGTCATCCGACGAGTTCACATAGAGAACTGGTCCTCCGGATCCTCGTCCTCTTCGGTGGTCGAGGTGTCGGGTATTTCGCCCCGCCTCGCCGGCCCGACGCTTCTCGGGAGCCACGTTTCTCTTCTTCTTCTCCTCCTTCTTCAACGCCCGGCTGCCACGCGGCTTCGTTCGAGCACGGTTCGCCGCCTCCTGGGCGATCGGCATCCAATGCCGCAAGACAGGCGGGGGAGTCGCGGTAATCGAGAACACGGTCTTGCAAGAAGAAAGAGTGAGAATTGCCATGGCGACAATGCACCGAAGCAATGCAAGGACACGAAGTCAAGAAGCATTTACCGGGGAGATATACCCCTGGTCGGGCGCATGGGGATCTCGGGGATACGTGTCGGGTGTTGGACCCCAACGCATCCCTCACCCTCTTGGCCATTCCATCGGTGGAGCGTAAGGCCCGACATCCCAAGACGCACCAAGACCGGGCGGCCTCGGGGTCATCGGCACATGAGCAAAGGGCGAGCCATCAACGGCAACACCCGACGCCGATGGAAAGCGGCGACCACGGCAAAGAGCATTCACGTCCTTCCTCGGAGCCGCAGGACCGCCCGCCTTAGGCCCTCCAACCGATGATGATCCTCCGAGGGGGACCCCAGTTCCACTTCGCGGCGATGTTTGAGGACACGCCCGGTGTACACCGGAAGCGCCGTTTCGTCGTTGCGGAGGTAGAAACCACCGATCTTGCCACCCCTTGTTGGAGGAGGTGAGCTTGGAGACGATGTACCCATCAGCTCGGTTCGGCTCGCGATGCGCTCCGAGCGGACTTGAGCGCCGCAGACCTCCCACGCGCAACGCCCTCCGTGGTTGGCCCCGCGCAACCGAGGCGGTGGTAAGGCCCGCCTTGAAGAACCACAAACCGGAGGTCCCAATGCGGCTCGATCCCCGGGAATCCCTCACAAAGGGTGACGAAGATGGCGGCCTGGGAGATCGAGTTCGGGGGCGATGATGAAGCTCGATTTCATAGTAGTGGAGGATCGCCCGATCGAACCGGCTCGCCGGCATACCGGCCGCGCCGGTGAAGATCCATCAAGCTCACCACGTAGCCATCGGAGGGTTAGGCTCCTCCTCGGTCCAATCCGAAAGCAATCCACTCCGGCCGCTTCATCGGTGCGGGGACGAAGAAGCCCCTTCATCGACGAGACGCCGGAGCTTCTCCTCCGCCGCCGCCGCCCCTCGGCCACGGCTCAGCATCGAGCACCTCCCTCACGCCGTCACCGCTTACCCGACCGCGCGCCATGGATGAAAGGGAGGCGAAGGGTGGCAACCGCTAGCAACCCCGATCACACGAGCACAAGGCAAGTGAATCTCCCCTTAATCTCTCCCACACTATCTCTCTATCTCCCGATTGCCGCAAAGAAGAAGGCAAGAAGGCGATGGCAAAAGAGCAAGGAGCAACTATCCGCCGCGGCGACCCCCATATTTATAGGGAAGGGAAGGCAAACCGCCGCCTGGGCAATCGAACCGACTCCCGGAATGGACGGCCCATGATGGAGCGAGAACCGCTCATCCAACGGCCAAGCCGGGCGGGGAAACCGTCAGCGCATTATCGCACCTTGACGGAGCCCTCGATCTCCGCCTCTAACAAGAAGACGTAAGGCCGCGTCCCATCAGGCCGCAACGGTCGATCGCGCCACCTCAGCGCGTGGCGACTAGACGTCTCGTCTTCCGGTCGTGGGTAAACCGTCCGGCCACCCATATCCGGCCGGGTGCCCAACCCCACGAGGGCAAAAAAGTCGGTCCGTTGACGGTTCCCGCCCGACGGAAACCAAACGAGCCCGGCCGACACACCCCACGTTCGAGGTTGCATTTGGGCCCACAAGGGTTTCTGAGGCCGCCTCGGGATAACCCGAGCCGAGGGACGGAGGGAAATGCACAACCGGCTATACCCGGCCCCCCGGGGCTCGGGATTTCTGAACGTGTTTAAGGCCTTGGGTCTTTGCTTATAGAGATGTCCCATCCGTGGAGGCCCACAGCCCTCGGGGGTTGGTCCGCCCAAACCCCGGGATCTAGCGTCCCCGAGGGTTCTCATGGGGTGAATCCGGATCACATAGCCGACCCTTGCTCCCGGCAAGGGCACGGGCACCCCGCTTTAAACGGACCGCTACAACGCTCACCGGAGCACGACACATTCGGCTTACGGGGCATTGTGACGTGTCTCCCCTCCTCCTCCCTTTCGGGAGGGCGACAGAGGAGCGTATGATCAAAGTCGAGGTGCAGGGTCGACCTTGCGCACATAAGCGGGCCTCGGGCTGCCCACGCAAAAACAAACACGCTCCGCACAAACAAGCGCAATTTAAGAGCTGTTTCGGTCTTGCCGGCGTGCGAGACATAAAAGACCTCGAAGGAATCCGCCATTCCATTCGAGGCCTCGGGTTACACCCAACGGGTGCGCTCAAGGCGCACCCCTTGTAGACAAAACCACCCCGAGAAACAACAAGGCGACGGAACGGCGGAACCCCGGGCGAGTCCTTACTCGCTCGGGGGCTCGGGGCTACCGTCGGGGACCTAAATATTGGGCCCCGAGACATTCTCCAAACTATGAGAATCGCCCCGCCCGCCAAGGCCCAAGAAAACCTAGCCCGCTATCATCCCCCGCACGGAGGGACGGCCCGACGGACGATGGACCGAGCCATTGGCCACGACGCCACATAACGACGAAATCGCCCACCGGACGACCCACAAAGCGGCCCAAATGGAGTCACCACGACGTAAAGAGCTCATCACGCTCACGAAGGACAAGGTCAAGGACCTCCGCCAAACAACGAACCATGGCGTTCCACATCGACAGCCCGACCAAACCATGGCTCGGACTCGACCACGCATCTCGATTCGAGGCTGGCCTAGCTCACCGTACCCCGGAGAAATCTCCGCCGTCCGAGGGTGGCCTAGCTCACCACCCTCCCGGGGGCCAAGAACTCCGCCCCTCGCCCGAGGGAGACCAGCTCTCCATCCTCGGGTGAGGAGCCCAACTAGCCCGTCTAGGGTCGCCGACCCTCGGGCGGGAGGTTCCGTCCGGAGGAAGGGAAACCGCCGCATTCAATGCGGGTCGCACGACAGCGAGGCGCGGTGCCATCGATTACGCTTGATCAAATCGAGCGCCAAATCGTCTCCCCAATCCGACCGATGGGACGCAAAAGCTGAACCGGTGGCGTGTTACACCACCCGCACGGAAACCGAATGACTTCGTTCATTTCCCGCAGCACCGTCAAAACGCCACGTTGGGCGGACCCTCGGGCACTTGACACGCATAGCCAGCAACCTCGGGACCGGCCCTCGCCATGCGGCCGTGAGGGACGCCTCACAGACCCTCGGGGCCGCGCCGGGGACGGCACGTCCACCATCGGGTCGACGCCGCGTGTCTTCGTCAAGCAACATCCAAGCCAGCCCACCCCTCGGCAAAGCCACATGCAACCGGTGTAGCCTCGAAATTAGCCACCTAGGTGTCCATTGTAAACATTATCTCTCTCCTTCTCCTATAAAGGGGGTAATGCCTCATTAGAGAGGATTTCGAGTCGGTCGATTCGATTCGATTCGAGCCCGCTCAACCCCAGTTCACACGGAGGAAACTGCACACCACCACCACCATAACCACGATCGTGGGGCTTGAGACCGCGTCTCCCGCGGCCGCTGTAACCCTTCTGCGGGCTCACCTTTGAGCGCGAGGTAACACGAGCGGACACACCCCCTGGGCGTGGGGCCACGTTGGCTCGAACCAGGATAAACCGCTGCGCCCCGTGTCCATCTTGCGCCTACGCCATCGGGGGGGGGCACACGGCTTATAAATTCTTTATTGCCGCACCGAGGCACCCATCGTTCCTCTAAACGCCGACAGTTGTGAACACACGTTCTTTTATAGTATGTAGATATTTTTGTATATTACTTCCTCATTCCTAATATATAGGCGTGACCAATTTTTGATCAAGTTCTGTAATACCAGGTATGCTCTCTATAAACTAGTGTACATGATGTGGTAGTACTAGTGTTGAGAGAGAATTAAATACATCTCTTGATCTTTGAAGCAGAGGTGATTACATATGTATATATTAGGATTAGGATGGAGGAAGTATTACAAAAACATACATATATGCATATGCCCTCCAAAAGAATACTAATATTTTATCGTACCTTGATGATGCCACCAGCGAATCCAAGAGAGCCCAATTTTGGAATCAGATGGTATGGGAACTCCGCTGTCTCCCAATACTATCATGGTATATCCGAAGGAACGACAAATAAAAGTTAATAATCAGCGTGCTTCAACACACCTTTTTTTTTTTTTTCAAATTAGCTAGCGTGATGAACAACATTCAACTACAAAAAAAAATTCAAATATACTGACCAGACTATATATATGAGTACAAGACTGCAAGCTGCCTAACCTTTGGTATTATTGGAGCAACTTCTTTCTCCATAAACCGTTGAATCTTGATTCGTAATTTCTTCTCCTTCGTCGTCAGGAGCTCATCAAACTCGTAGTAGTCTGACACTAGAGACCCGACGAAAGGATATCACTGACGAGTCAATGTAGATTCTCATACTTTACATTGGAAAATATTTGGAGACACTGTGTGGATCTCAGAAACAACCATAACTTAAGATAAGGTTTTAAAGAGATGCATATTGAAGACACATGAAGTGCTATGTGGATGGAGAAAAACTACGGATGTGGGCGGAGAAATATATAGAGTAATTGATGAAAATTCATCACAACTTGATCGAGAATAAAGATATGAGTAATCTTGATTAGTGGTAGGCACTAAAATATGAACTTCTAATATATTTATGCTCCTAAGATTCTAACCAACAAACAAGTAGGCTTGATGAGTTAGTATGTTTCTAAAATTTCATATGAATATTGAATTTTAGAAGAACCATATATTAGATGTACCAGGTTTATAAGAAGGTAAAGCTAATAGGTAGTACATGCATGTTACAAGAGCAATAATGGTTGACCTAGCTAGCTAGCTGCCCTGTGAAAATTGAACTTGTAATAAATTAAGATTCTCAGTTTGGACTTTTCTCCATTTTTAGGGGAAGACTTCATAGTTGTACAGTCATGAGATCTATTACACCTTCGAGAGAGAACCTCCACTTAGGGGTATGCGATCTCCTTGCGAATCACGATGTAGCTTTCTCTTACATAATTATGGCGGTACGTGCACCAGGGGCGGATCTACTGTAGGGGCATGGGGGTACAGCTGTCCCCCAAAATTTCTGAAAAAAAATCAAATATATATACTCTTTAATACCTTGTATATGTATAATACATTGTTACTCATCCCATATAATAGCCCCAACACTCTAAATTTGTTGGTTTCTATGCCCAATAACAGTCCAGTTCTAAACTAGACAACACGTATCAATGTATATATAATAAGCAGTTTGCCGCTTTGCACGTATTGCTGAAATTGGTCCTCATCCTTCTTGTAGCTAGTGTTGATAGAGTGTTTCAACAATTAACTATATGAAGACCAAGCTTTGGAATATGATGGGTGATCAATACTTAAATGATTGTTTGGTCATATTTATTTAGCGTGAATTTTTGTCACTTGTAACTTGTTCCATCTATATATAATCACAACTAATTTTATCATCATTAAATGACCTAGTTATGTCATGTCTATGTTGATGAACTATATTATTTTTGCTTGTACCCTCATGATTGAAATCCTAGATCCGCCACTGACCTGCACGTTATGGAAACAATCATGATTTTGACCTTGTCTTTTTTTAAAAAAAAAATGGATTTTGACCTTGTCTTAATTGCCAATTAAGTTACAATCATCGTGGTTTGGTGATGTTGTCGTCGATAGGATCTGAACAAGTTCTCAACTACACATGGAAACATGGATTGGTACGAGTGGTACATGACGATGTTGTGACTTTTTGTATAAGGGGACATGTGATTGGAGGCATGCGTGCATGATTATAATGAACCCTGAAGAAAACAGAGGTGAAATTTCATATATAGGTCCAATAAAATTCCGAAGAAGGTCCAATAAACTTGTTCAAATTCCTTAGATTTTGGAATTCAATTTTTTTAAAAAAAAAAACTTACTTTTGACTCTAAGATTAACTGCGGCACTCATTATCCAATGAAAAACTTGAGCACTACTAGTATTTACTTTATACAGGTTACAAATAACGTACCTGCTGCTGGAAAGACCGATGCCGCCGGTGTTAGCTGAGGACAATCGACTGATAGGTCCAACGCCGACGATGGCCTGAGCTCTGAATGCTTCATCATGCCCTTGGAACAGGGTCCTACAATATCCATGTCTAATGTGAATGGTATTTACACATGCATGCATGCTACTCTATACAATAACCAAGTCGAGTTTCCTTATTCAAGAAACAACTACAATATGGAAAACTGATGCATAGCACTTGTGTATATTATTTCATAAATAAAGGAAGAAAAACTGAGAACGATGCATGGCGATATGTATGTGCATACAAAATTTCAGAGGTGTGATCAATTAATCTCACCAAGTTCTTGCAGTATCTTCTGGTCGCAATAGGACATGCTGGGTGAGGCACGCGAGAAAGATGGTTTGCTATGTGTTGTAGGCAAGTGGGAGGATATGCCGGAAGAAAGATGGTGAGGCACGCGAGAAAGATGGTTTAAGGGAAAGCCTGTGATTCCTGGATAGCAAAGGGGCCCAAGGCGAAAATTCATCTCTAAACAGAAAGGTGCTTGGATAGCAAAGGGACCCAAGGCGAAAAATTCATCTCTAAACGTAAAGGTGCTTGTAGCTGTCGAGTCTAACGGTTATGACTGTGACGACGAAGCATGCTCAATGCATCATTTTGTAAAGGGGTGGGTTAACAAAGCGTAAGGCGATAGATGAGATCAAGGGGAGAATGTTAGGTTGATCTCAAGGGGGCTGTCCCCAACGGCCGGCCCAATCCCCTTTGGTCGGCCCGATCGGGCATCTAACCCTAATGGTTAGTGGGCCCTGTCGTGACAAGCGCTAATAAATAGAGGAGGGAGCGGCGGCACAAGTCACGAGAGTTACGACAAGTTAGATAGCCGCCACTTCCCGCCGTCACTCCCGAGGACTCCACCGATCGGGAGCAGCAGCCGGCGGGGAAGTTTAATTAAGTAGATTATTTAGGTTAATTACTCTTGTTATTATTGTTACTCCTTATTCCCTAATCCGATTTACCGCTAGAAAGATCCTCTATTTCCGATCATGTATGCCCAAATAAGAAGAGGCTTTATAGAAGTACGTATACTCCAATGTCCATGGACTGAGGTCACAAGAAACAGCGGAACGGCTTCTATGGCTTCACACCTATAGGTGCATTTTTTTGTCCGATTATTTTATTTTCTTTAGAATTGGTAGAATTAAATATATATGTTGTTGTTTCACAAAAAAAAAATATATATATATATATATATATATATGTTGTCGACATGATGTTGGGAAAAACTATTTTAGATCGTTCGATCTGGTCCCCATATGGAATTACAGCAAATTACATACTAATAAATAGTTTCAATTTGTGCGTAAGCAGTACTTACGCCGAAGCTGACGTTACACACACGTACTACCTATAGGAGTCATAGGGACGCAGCCATATGCAGGTGGACGGCTAGCGGCGGCCAGAGAGCCCCACGCGTCCGTAGCAGCCGGAAATGTTGTACTATCATGATATCCGTTTCGGTTCCTGCGTTGACGCTTGAGTCTCTCAGGCCGGCTGCTGCCGCCAGAAGCAGATGGCCGCTCGAAAGCCGCCGGATTTCGCAGCAAACTGGGGCAAGTCCCGGCGCACGGCGGCATGGCGCGTTCTTCATTCCAAGAAACCGAGACGTGTGCATGCCGGGAGATGTCATCGATGATACGCATGGTGCTTGTTTGATGCAGCGGTGACGGCAGACGACGCAGGCTTTTGTGCCATGGAGTGGATAGACTCTCTAGCGGTCAGATCAGAAGAAGCTTCATTGAAGACTCATGTTCGTCAGTTTGGTAGGGTTGAAGATTCATATTCATCACATCTCTGCGATCATAAGACCCGGAAGCTAATGAATCCCAAAACTTTTAAAATGCAAGGTTTCAATTTTTGGTGGGTTGCAGTATTTTCAGCTTTACTTATTATAAAAGAAAAAGTCCGCTTTTCCTCCTTTAACTTTTGCGATTGTCCTCTTTCCTTCCTGAACCGTAAAACCGGGCAAACCATCCTCAATTTTCAAACCGTGTGTTTTAACTCCATGGAGCAGTTTTGAAAGTGATTTTGCCTTTTTTATTTATTTATTTCAGGTGATTCTTCAAAAATCATAGTAGATCTATCATGTTTGGGCTTCACCGTGTACTAAAGAATATCTAAATCTATAACAATTAGGCCCCATATAAATGTCACCACAATTATACTAGAGAAACTGCATTTATAAATTATTCCATTTAATTATAGAAAAAAGTATATCTAAATATACAACAAAAACTTTACACTAAAGAATACCATATTATATATTCACAGTATAGATCAACTCATATGAAGTCTAACAAAATTAGATTTTTTATTTTTTTAATTTCTCTGTGATTTACTATGATTTTTAAAGATTCAATTGAAATAAACAAAACGAAAAAAGAGAAATCGGCCTTCAAAACCCGTATAAGGAGTTAAAACACACGCTTGATTTTGTGGTGAAAAAATGACTTTACAAGAATTAAAAGGAGGAAAAGTAGACTTTTTTTCCTTAAACAACGGCCTAGGCTAAGCGAGACCATTTCCTGTGAAATGGAATTTCAAACCAGGAGTTATTCGTGCGTTGGGCCGCAAGCCCGTGACCACAACGTGGAATGTAGTTTGCTGGTCTAGGTGGGCTTTGATGGACCATATTCAATATTAGAATGCTAGCCCGTGACCACTCGGTCGCCGTCCTTGCCGAGAGGCAATTCTTGCGAGAGATGTTAGGCGCCGAGGTCTAGGTGGGCTTTGATGGACCATATTTGATATTGGAATGCTAGCCCGTGACCACTCCGTCGCCGTCCTCGCGAGAGGCAATTCTTGCGAGAGATGTTAGGCGCCGGCTCGCTGTGGCCACCACCCCCGTTTTGGGCGGTCCAAGGCCCAAAAGCCCACGGCCTTCGGGTAGGGGCGGCGCCGCGTCGAGCTCGCGACGAGGACGGCGACGCCCTTAAGACGGCGCCAACGAGCTCCCTCGAAGTTAGTGTCTAGCGGTTCCCCCTCTCCCCTCCATTTCCAGACCCCGTTGTCGTGCGCCCGGCCGGGCCGGGCAGGACCCATTCGGCCGGTATGGGCAGGCGGTTCGGCCGACAATGTGAGTTTCTCGGGGGTGCTGGGCGGGGGCAGGACCCATTCGGCCGGGTATGGGTAGGCGGGGGGGAGGTCGCCCATGGCGGCGGTGTTCGAGCTCGGAGCGGTGGCGACAATGGCGGCAGGGGTTTCGGGCGGGGAGAAGAAGAAAGGGGGAAGGGGAGTAGGCGGATGCCGGCTGGCGCCCTAGGGCGGAGGCGGTGGCAGCGGGGGCGGGTGCGGGGAGGAGGAAGAGGCGAAGGCGCCCGGGCGGGCCTTTATGTGGGCCGGCCCATCTAAAGGTGGTCGGCGCCTAACACCCCGTCACCGTCTCTCTCAGCGCCCTGGTCTCGTCGTTACAGATGCTCTG
>JADLZK010002570.1:0-321573 GCA_015847255.1 Hyparrhenia diplandra
CACTACTACAAAGCTTATCAGAAGAACGCCTCGCTTACATTAGGGCGTTTGCTTCGGAGGCTCTGGCCAGGCGCCCGGGGAGCAGTGTTAGCGAGTCGCCTTACCGGCGCGCAATGCGAGGGGCGCTGGTAGTTACGAACCCTACCGTTAGTGGGGGCTGCCTCGAGTCCAAATGCCTAATGTTCCTCCGCCATTAGGGCGTCAGTGAACTCTCACCAGAAGTAACAAGAGGGGCGTTCATCACAAACCGCCTCTATAGTGGTTCAGAGATAAGGCCTAACCGCTTCTTCCTCCTGACAATCTACTCAAACTAAAAAGGTTGGGAGGCCTTGGCCCCTCCCTAAAAAATTGCCTCCTACTAAGGGGAGGTTTTCAACCAAATCCTTTGGTGGGGAGGCTCAAAAAAGGTAAGAAAATGCTAATCCTACCACTTAATTCACATTTTTATGGTTAGTTGTGGAGTAATTTAAATTTTGTTTTCCTCTCTACTTTCTATGGTGCTTGAGCTTTATATGGAGCAAAGTAGAGCTTAGGATTGGAAGTGGTAGTGGAGATTAGTAAGAGTATTGAATTAGACCCATTTTTTAGTGGCTCTACATGTGATTTTAGTGGGTAATAAAATAGGTAGGGTTTCATGTGTTCATGGTTGATGAACATGTGTTTTTTTTAAAATTTTAGTTTAAATTTCTAACAAGTTTTTTTTCTCATATGATGTGCAACGCGTTTTTTTTCTAAAATTTTCTAAAAATGATAACCTTTAGTGTGTGCTGGCAACTTGATATGAATGCATTTATTAATTTTAACCATTTAGGGTTTGCTATGTATATGTACTCATATATATGACTAACTACACATTTGATGTTTTTTTTTCTTTATTGTATTAAAAGGATGGAGTACGTGAATGAGTGGGATGTATGGCACGCTAAGGTGGAAGGATGGTTTTCGTGGATGAGGTGGATAAATTTATTGAAGCCGAGAATCATGTAAGACATTTGAAAGAGGATTCAATAATATGTCCGCGTCGCGGATTGCAAGAATGAGATAGCATATGAGATGTGAAGACCATCGTGACAACATTTGATTACACGCAGGATTATTGCAGATTACACAGCCCGAATCATCATGGTGAAAAATTATGTTGGTGAAGACGCCGACTTCAAAAATCTAGGAGATGACCCCGAACCCCTGAGAGCTTCTCTCAAAGGTGTAGATAAGCTTCAAAATAAAAGGAACCCTAAGCATGATAGTCAACTACGAGGATGATGATGGTTGGTATGGTATGGACACAAAATGTCGCTGATGGTACGCCGCAAAGGTGATGTTGATGATAATGTCGTGAGTAACGAAGGGATGAAGATGACGGCGATTATTCGATGACATGTTTAATGCCCTTTGGACCAGAAATACAGGAATAGCGCGGAAAGGTATAGAGAACCTAGAGAGAGTGAGAGAGCAAAAGATCGGCGAAACCCAGGTATGGTGTTGAAAAAGGTTGTCCACACACCGGACGCCACTACGCTTTGTGCTTGAGTCGCTGACTTTGAAGGCTGGCACGGTTGGTCTGACCGTAGTTTCAATGATATGTGCGATTTTTGTCATGGTTACGCCACAACCAAACTCGCATCAAAGAATACCTACCAAGCAAAAAGGTTATAAGTCCATTGACAATGAGTGTTGAAAAAGATCCATGCATGCCCAAAACTATTGTATCCTTTTTCGTGGTGACACGCTCAAGGGGCGGATAAATGTCCTAGGTGTGGAGCTAAACGGGACAAGAACAACAATCTATACAACGGGATGAGACCTCCATTGGAAACAAGAGGAAGAAGGGTGGGAAAAAGCCCAGACAGATACTAATCTCGAAAAGGATCAATTCGCTAGGAATTGATCCGGGCGTAGAAGAGTTCCCGCCTTTGGTAATGTGGTACCCGCCAAAGGACCGACCGCTGAGGCTTAATCTTCCTAAACCCCAAAGAAGCCGCATTGATGACGTGGTGGCAAGACGGCGTAAGATAGATGATGATAACATTGCACACCCTACCGATGGTACCGATGGCAAAACTTTGATAATAATCACAAAGACTTCGCCAAGAACCGAGGAATGATATGCGGTTTTGGGTTAAGCAATCATGGAGTGAATCCCTTCAATGAGAGGATGGCCGACCATAGCACTTGGCGCTGATCTTGACAATGTACAACATCCCAGCGTGGTTGTGCCACCGCGAAAGTACCTTTTCCTTACCGTTCTCATCACCGGGTCGAAACAACGGGCATTGACATTGGCGTGTTTTATTGAGCTTTGTGTTGCAAGAATTCTATAAACTATGGAAGGAACCTTGATGTATGATGCGTTCGAAAGGAGCAAGTTCTTATGTCGAGCCATAATCATTCTTTCTATCAACGACTATCGCTGATGTTTGCTTTGTCCTGACGGGATCAAAGGGAAGACCGATGCTGGTCTACTTGGATGGTACTATATGGGTGTATCTAAATGCATCCAAAAAGGTGGTTTACTTGGGCAATCGACACAATTTAAAGACAAATCACAAGTACCGGCGTGAAATACAAACACCGGTTCAACAACACCATGAGAGGCCAAAGACCCTCGAGAGATGTCAAGATGGACAACATGTGTACAAATGGTCAAAAACCTGCACATTGTCTACGGAAAGAAGAATCTAGATGGGACGAGCAGAGATCGAAGTACACCTCCCTATTGAAGCGCACCTTTCAAGAAACAATCCATCTTCTTCAAGATCTCGAATATTAGCCGAGTTCGAGGTTCCCCATGCAATTGATTCTATGCACGCGGAAGAAGAATGTCTTTCAAAGCACCATGGGTCCGTTTTGATGGACCCGAATAATTCAAGGATGGTCTAAATTCACCTAAAAGACATGGCGCGGCTTTAAATGTGAAGCCCGAAGCTTCACCCCCGTACTTCGTAAGAATGGAAAATACACCCCCGGGCCCCTAGCTTCAACTTGACCCTAGAAGAGAGAAGGGCTATATATGCTTACCTAAAAGGCGATCAAAGTTATTTGGGTTTTCAAATAACATCAAGAAGCTAGTGTCCATGAAGGACACATCAATAACACACTACAAGGCTCATGATTGTCATGTAATGTTGGCGGTGTTCCTACCTATTGTGATCGGGTTATAAAGCCGAATTTGAAAATGGCCATCACCGCGCATGTGCTACTTCTTTTTGAAGATATCCTAGAAGGCGATTAACGGGAAAAAGCTTGCCGAACTACATGATTTCGCAGTGAGACCCAAAACCAGCTAGAGATATGTATGCCTCCCCGCTTATTTCGGATATAATGCCACATCTCATGCTTCACATGGTTCATCGGATAGAGGCACCGGGCCCTTGCTACTTGCATGAAATGTGGTGCATTGGCGATGCATGTCGATTCTAACTCGATTCGTGCATAATCGAGCATATCTAGAGGGCTCCATGATTGAGGGTTACAATACTGAAGAAGTCGCCGAAAGTGTTGCAAAAGAGTGGCTAAAAGTACGAGAGGGATTGGTAAACGCCGATTCACGCCATACGGGGTAGGATAGCCGGAAAGGCATCGCTGGAGGAAAGTATTCGCTGACCAAGAATACAAACAAGTGAGTCAGCGCATTACGCAGGTGTAAGAGTTCAGCGCTTATGCGACCGCAGACGTTGATTACCACTTGGCTCTCATTCAGGAGCGCAGGAATGGCCGCTCGGATGACCGGGTCAGTTTTAAACAACAGGGGAACAATTAACTTCATGGTTGAAGGACCAAAACATACCGTGGTGGGGAAATCCAGGGATGATATTACCAAGAACAAGGTTAGCATTAGGCCATCGAGACAAGTCACCACGTGGCAAGCATACGACATTAATGGGTACACATTCTATACCCATGTGAAGGATAGTAAATGTGTGAATCAAAACGGGGTTCGAAAGAAACAAGCTATCAATGACAAAACCTAACGATCACATACTTTGGCATCATTGAAGAAATATGGGAAATTGACTATGGAATGGAAGTGCGGTGCCCGTGTTCAAATGTCGCTGGATGAAACAACAACCTAACCGAACGAGATCGGGTTGAAAGTCGTTGACCTCGCGGATTTAGGCCACCAACCGGGACCCATGGCGGGCCGCTTCGCATGTAGCACAAGTTTTCTATTTACCCTACCCGATCGATCCACGACAAGCCAAAGAGGACGAAAATCAAGCATGTCGTTGTCCCCGGGAAAACAACGCATTATCGGAGTTGATGGCATCGAGGATGTTGACGTTGACGAGCACAATGGTTATCTTTGAAATAAAGTTATTCACAGACTTTCCAAACAAGATCCAGATGTTGAGAAGAAGTTACCCAAAGACATATTGCCATGGGGCGAGAAGGAGTCAAAGGGAAAGAGGTCACGGGGGAGTTAGCTAGTTGTTATATGTGTGTGTTTCAAAAATGTATCGATGTATGAGTGAGACTACATTTATGTATGTGTGAGACTACCTTTATGTATGTGTGAGACTATCTTTATTCATATAAGAGTCAAACTTTTTTCGAGGCGCCTAAATGGCATGTGTGTGAAGGCACCCCAAGTTTGAGAATTTTTCAGAATTGTTTGGTACTTTTCTCTAATTATTTCAATTACCGCGAATTCTCCCAAGTAAATGTTTGTTGAACTACGACCACCCGAAAAAAGACCAAACGGTGTCAAACTTTGCTAATAGGTCCCTTATGCCCTAGGAGGCACAACTTATGGAGGACGGTGCGGGATTATTTTGTTTTCAAAGTGTAAATCACCATATTTGGTCGCACGCCACGTAAAAAAATACAAGAAATCAAAAAAGGCTAAAAAAAAACCTAGCATTTTGCGTGGGGCCATATTTTGGGTGTAAGTGACCACAAAAAAAAAAAAAAATTTGAGGGAAGTTTCGAAAGTTAGGCGGGAGCCAGCGTGCTTCCAAAGTGGTATACTCAACCTCTCCACGAAGCCTCCTAACACTTAGGTTTCACATGGTTGTGTGGCGGTGGCGCTTTGCGTGTTCTATCGGCCTCAACCTTTTTTTTCTCGAGGTTTCTACATGGCATGCGTGAAGGCACCGCCAAGTTTGAGAATTTTTCGTAATTGTTTGGTACTTTTTTCTCTAATTATTTCATTACCGCGAATTTTTTCCCAAAAATGTATGTTGAACTACTGACCACCCCTAAAAAGACCCAAAATGGTGCCAAACTTTGCCGATAGGTCCCTTGTGCGCTAGGAGGCACAACTTGTGGAGGACGGGTGGTGGGATTATTTTGTTTTCAAAGTGTAAAATCACCATATTTGTCGCACGCCGTCCACGTAAAAAATACGAAGAATCAAAAATGGCTAAAAAACCTAGAATTTTTGTGGGGCCATATTTTGGGTGTAAGTGACCACAAAAAAAAATTTGAGGAAGTTTCGAAGTTAGGGCGGAGCGAGACGTGTTTCCGCTGGTATACTCAACCTCTCACGAAGCCTCTCATAACACTTAGGTTTCACATGGTTGTGTGTAAGGTGCGCTTTGCGGTGTGTGCTATCGGCCTCAAACTTTTTTTCTCGAGGCGTCTACATGGCATGCGTGAAGGCACCGCCAAGTTTGAGAATTTTCTGTAATTGTTTGGTACTTTTCTCTAATTATTTCAATTACAGCGAATTCTCCCGGTAAATGTATGTTGAACTACGACCACCCCGAAAAGACCAAACGGTGCCAAACTTTGCCGATAGGTCCTTGTGCGCTAGGAGGCACAACTTGTGGAGGACGGGGCGGGATTATTTTGTTTTCAAAGTGTAAATCACCATATTTGGTCGCACGCGCGTCACGTAAAAAATACATAAATCAAAAAAAGGCTAAAAAAACCTAGGATTTTTGCGTGGGGCCATATTTTTGGGTGTAAGTGACCACAAAAAAAATTTGAGCAAGTTTCGAAGTTAGGGCGGAGCGCAGACGTGCTTCACAAAGGTATACTCAACCTCTCACGAAGCCTCTCCTAACACTTATAGGTTTCACATGGTTTGTGTGGCGGTGCTTTGCGGTGTGCTATCAGCCTCAAACTTTTTCTGAGGTATCTACATGGCATGCGTGAAGGCACCGCCAAGTTTGAGAATTTTCTGTAATTGTTTGGTACTTTTCTCTAATTATTTCATTACCGCGAATTCTCCCCCGTAAATGTATGTTGAACTACTGACCACCCCTAAAAGACCCGAAACGGTGCCAAACTTGCCGATAGGTCCCTTGTGCCCTAGGAGGCACAACTTGTGGAGGACGGTGCGGGATTATTTTTTTTTTCAAAGTGTAAATCACCATATATTTGGTCGCACGCGTCACTTAAAAATACTGAGAAACCAAAAAATGGCTAAAAAACCTAGGATTTTGCGTGGGGCCATATTTTTTGGGTGTAAAGTGACCACAAAAAAAATTTGAGGAAGTTTCGAAGTTAGGCGGGAGGCGGCGTGCTTCACAGTGGTATACTCAACCTCTCACGGAAGCCTCTCCTAACACTTAGGTTTCACATAGTTGTGTGGCCGGGTGCGCTTTGCTTTGTGTGCTATCGGGCCTCAAACTTTTTCTGAGGCGTCTACATGGCATGTGTGAAGGCACCGCCAAGTTTGAGAATTTTCTGTAATTGTTTGGTACTTTTCTCTAATTATTTCAATTAAAGCGCGAATTCTCCCGGTAAATGTATGTTGAACTACGACTACCCCGAAAAGACCAAACGGTGCCAAACTTTGCCGATAGGTCCCTTTGTGCCCTAGGAGGCATAACTTGTGGAGGACGGTGCGGGATTATTTTGTTTTCAAAGTGTAAATCACCATATTTGTTCGCACACGTCACGTAAAAAAATACAGTAAATCAAAAAATGGCTAAAAAAACCTAGGATTTTGCGTGGGGCCATATTTTGGGTGTAAGTGACCACAAAAAAAATTTGAGGAAGTTTTGAGTTAGGCGGAGCAGACGTGCTTCACGGGTATAACGAACCTCTCACCTAAGCCTCTCCTAACACTTAGGTTTTCACATGGTTGTGTGGCCGGTGCGCCTTTGCAATGTGCTATCGGCCTCAAACTTTTTCTCGAGGTATCTACATGGCATGCGTGAAGGCACCGCCGCCAAGTTTGAGAATTTTTCTGTAATTGTTTGGTACTTTTCTCTAATTATTTCAATTACCGCTACGAATTCTCCCCAATAAATGTATGTTGAACTACCGACCACCCCGAAAAGACCCAAACGGTGCCAAACTTTGCCGATAGGTCCCTTGTGCCCTAGGAGGCACAACTTGTGGAGGACGGTGCGGGATTATTTTGTTTTCAAAGTGTAAATCACCATATTTGGTCGCACGCTGGCGTCACTTAAAAAAATATGTGAAATCAAAAATGGCTAAAAAAAAAAACCTAGGATTTTGCGTGGGGCCATATTTTTGGGTGTAAGTGACCACAAAAAAATTTGAGGAAGTTTCGAGTTAGGCGGAGCAGACGTGCTTCATGCAGTGGTATACTCAACCTCTCACGAAGCCTCTCCTAACACTTAAGTTTCACATGGTTGTGTGGCCGGTGCGCTTTTGCGGTGTGCTATCGGCCTCAAACTTTTTTTCGAGGCGTCTACATGGCATGTGTGAAGGCACCGCCAAGTTTGAGAATTTTCTGTAATTGTTTGGTACTTTTCTCTAATTATTTCAATTACCGCGCGAATTCTCCCCAAATAAATGTATGTTGAACTACGACCACCCGAAAAGACCGAAACGGTGCCAAACTTTGCCGATAGGTCCCTTGTGCCCTAGGAGGCATAACTTGTGGAGGACGGTGCGGGATTATTTTGTTTTCAAAGTGTAAATCACCATATTTGTTCGCGACACGTCACGTAAAAAATACAATGAAATCAAAAAATGGCTAAAAAACCTAGGATTTTTGCGTGGGGCCATATTTTGGGTGTAAGTGACCATAAAAAAATTTGAGGAAGTTTCTCTGAGTTAGGCGGAGCAGACGTGCTTCACAAATGGTATCTTGAACCTCTCACGCTAAGCCTCCTAACACTTAGGTTTCACATGGTTGTGTGGCCGTGCGCCTTTGCAGTGTGCTATCGGCCTCAAACTTTTTCTGAGGTATCTACATGGGATGCGTGAAGGCACCGCCAAGTTTGAGAATTTTCTACGTAATTGTTTGGTACTTTTCTCTAATTATTTCAATTGCTAGCGAATTCTCCCATAAATGTATGTTGAACTACGACCACCCTCGAAAAGACCCGAAACGGTGCCAAACTTTGCCGATAGGTCCCTTTGTGCGCTAGGAGGCACAACTTGTGGAGGACGGTGCGGGATTTTTTTGTTTTCAAAGTGTAAATCACCATATTTGGTCGCACGCGCGCCACGTAAAAAAATACAAAGAAATCAAAAATGGCTAAAAACCTAGGATTTTTTGCGTGGGGCCATATTTTGGGTGTAAGTGACCACAAAAAAATTTGAGAAAGTTTTGAGTTAGGCGGAGCAGACGTGCTTCACGGTGGTATACTCAACCTCTCACTAAGCCTCTCCTAACACTTAAGTTTCAAATAGTTGTGTGGCCGGTGTGTTTTGCAAGTGTGCTATCGGCCTCAAACTTTTTCTGAGGCGTCTACATGGCATGTGTGAAGGCACCGCCAAGTTTGAGAATTTTCTGTAATTGTTTGGTACTTTTCTCTAATTATTTCATTACCGCGCGAATTCTCCCAAGTAAATGTTTGTTGAACTACGACCACCCCAGAAAAGACCAAACGGTGTCAAACTTTGCCAATAGGTCCCTTATGCCCTAGGAGGCACAACTTATGGAGGACGGTCTTGGGATTATTTTTGTTTTCAAAGTGTAAATCACCATATTTGTCGCACGCAGCGCCACGTAAAAAAATACAATAAAAAAAAAAGGCTAAAAACCTAGGATTTTGCGTGGGGCCATATTTTGGGTGTAAGTGACCACAAAAAAAATTTGAGCAAGTTTCGAAGTTAGGGCGGAGCGCAGCGTGCTTCACAAAGTGGTATACTCAACCTCTCTCACTAAGCCCTCCTAACACTTAGGTTTCACATGGTTGTGTGGCCGGGTGCGCTTTTGCGCAAAGGTGCTATCAGCCTCAAACTTTTTTTTTGAGGTATCTACATGGCATGCGTGTGAAGGCACCGCCAAGTTTGAGAATTTTCTGTAATTGTTTGGTACTTTTCTCTAATTATTTCAATTACCGCGAATTCTCCCCGTAAAAATGTATGTTGAACTACGACCACCCCGAAAAAAAGACCAAACGGTGCCAAACTTGCCGATAGGTCCCTTGTGCCCTAGGAGGCACAACTTGTGGAGGACGGTGCGGGATTATTTTGTTTTCAAAGTGTAAATCACCATATTTGGTCGCACGCGTCACTTAAAAAAAAATACAAGAAACCAAAAATGGCTAAAAAACCTAGGATTTTGCGTGGGGCCATATTTTGGGTGTAAGTGAAAAAAAAAATTTGAGGAAGTTTCGAGTTAGGCGGAGCAGACGCGTGCTTCACGGTGGTATACTCAACCTCTCACCGAAGCCTCTCCTAACACTTAGGTTTCACATAGTTGTGTGGCCGGTGCGCTTTCTTTGTGTGCTATCGGCCTCAAACTTTTTTTCGGAGGCGTCTACATGGCATGTGTGAAGGCACCGCCAAGTTTGAGAATTTTCTGTAATTGTTTGGTACTTTTCTCTAATTATTTCAATGCACCGCGAATTCTCCCGATAAATGTATGTTGAACTACGACTACCCCGAAAAAGACCGAAGCAAACGGTGCCAAACTTTGCCGATAGGTCCCTTGTGCCCTAGGAGGCATAACTTGTGGAGGAGCGGTGCGGGATTATTTTGTTTTCAAAGTGTAAATCACCATATTTGTTCGCACACGCCGTAAAAAATACGATAAATCAAAAAATGGCTAAAAAACCTAGGATTTTTGCGTGGGGCCATATTTTGGGTGTAAGTGACCACAAAAAAAAATTTGAGGAAGTTTTGAGTTAGGCGGAGCAGACGTGCTTCACAAAGGGTATATCGAACCTCTCACGAAGCCTCTCCTAACACTTAGGTTTCACATGGTTGTGTGGCCGGTGCGCCTTTGCAAGGTGTGCTATCGGCCTCAAACTTTTTTCTCGAGGTATCTACATGGCATGCGTGAAGGCACCGCCAAGTTTGAGAATTTTCTCAGAATTGTTTGGTACTTTTCTCTAATTATTTCAATTACCGCGAATTCTCCCGGTAAATGTATGTTGAACTACGACCACCCCCGAAAAGACCTGAAACGGTGCCAAACTTTGCCGATAGGTCCCTTGTGCCCTAGGAGGCACAACTTGTGGAGGAGGGCGGTGCGGGATTATTTTGTTTTCAAAGTGTAAATCACCATATTTGTCGCACGCGTCACTTAAAAAAAATACAAGAATCAAAAAATGGCTAAAAAACCTAGGATTTTTTGCGTGGGGCCATATTTTGGGTGTAAGTGACCACAAAAAAAATTTGAGGAAGTTTCGAAGTTAGGGCGGAGCGACGTGCTTCACGCTGGTATACTCAACCTCTCACGAAGCCTCTCCTAACACTTAAGTTTCACATGGTTGTGTGGCCGGTGCGCTTTGCGGGTGCTATCGGCCTCAAACTTTTTCTGAGGCGTCTACATGGCATGTGTGAAGGCACCGCCAAGTTTGAGAATTTTCTGTAATTGTTTGGTACTTTTCTCTAATTATTTCAATTACCGCTGGCAATTCTCCCGGTAAATGTATGTTGAACTACGACCACCCCGAAAAAGACCGAACGGTGCCAAACTTTGCCGATAGGTCCCTTGTGCCCTAGGAGGCATAACTTGTGGAGGACGGTGCGGGATTATTTTGTTTTCAAAGTGTAAATCACCATATTTGTTCGCACACGTCCACGTAAAAAATACAATAAATCAAAAATGGCTAAAAACCTAGGATTTTGCGTGGGGCCATATTTTGGGTGTAAGTGACCATAAAAAAATTTGAGGAAGTTTCGAGTTAGGCGGAGCAGACGTGCTTCACAAAGGTATACCGAACCTCTCACGAAGCCCTCCTAACACTTAGGTTTCACATGGTTGTGTGGCGGGTGCGCCTTGCGGTGTGCGCTATCGGCCTCAAACTTTTTCTGAGGTATCTACATGGGATGCGTGAAGGCACCGCCAAGTTTGAGAATTTTCTGTAATTGTTTGGTACTTTTCTAAATTATTTCAATTACCGTAGCGAATTCTCCCAAGAAATGTATGTTGAACTACGACCACGAAAAAAGACCAAACGGTGCCAAACTTTGCCGATAGGTCCCTTGTAGCGCTAGGAGGCACAACTTGTGGAGAGACGGTGCGGGATTTTTTTTTGTTTTCAAAGTGTAAATCACCATATTTGGTCGCACGCGCCACGTAAAAAATACAAAGAATCAAAAATGGCTAAAAACCTAGGATTTTGCGTGGGGCCATATTTTGGGTGTAAGTGACCACAAAAAAAAATTTGAGAAAGTTTCGAGTTAGGGCGGAGCAGACGTGCTTCACAGGTGGTATACTCAACCTCTCACTAAGCCTCTCCTAACACTTAAGTTTCAAATAGTTGTGTGGGCGGGTGTGCTTTGGTGTGCTATCGGCCTCAAACTTTTTTCGAGGCGTCTACATGGCATGTGTGAAGGCACCGCCAAGTTTGAGAATTTTTTCGTAATTGTTTGGTACTTTTCTCTAATTATTTCAATTACCGGCGAATTCTCCGGTAAATGTATGTTGAACTACGATCACCCCGAAAAGACCAAACGGTGCCAAACTTTGCCGATAGGTCCCTTGTGCCCTAGGAGGCACAACTTGTGGAGGACGGTGTGGGATTATTTTGTTTTCAAAGTGTAAATCACCATATTTGTTCGCAAAAAATGATCAAAATCAAAAAATGGCTAAAAACCTAGGATTTTGCGTGGGGCCATATTTTGAGTGTAAGTGACCACAAAAAATTTGAGGAAGTTTCGAAGTTAGGCGGAGTGCGACGCGCTTCCGCTGGTATACTCAACCTCTCACGAAGCCTCTCCTAACACTTAGGTTTCACATGGTTGTGTGGCCGTGCGCTTTGGATTTAAGTGTGCATCGGCCTCAAACTTTTTTGAGGTGTCTACATGGCATGTGTGAAGGCACCGCCAAGTTTGAGAATTTTCTGTAATTGTTTGGTACTTTTCTCTAATTATTTCAATTACCGCTGTAATTCTCCCGGTAAATGTATGTTGAAACTACGACGACCTAAAAGACTCAAAACGGTGCCAAACTTTGCCGATAGGTCCCTTGTGCCCTAGGAGGCACAACTTGTGGAGGGCGGGGTGCGGGATTATTTTGTTTTCAAAGTGTAATTCACCATATTTGTTCAAGACGCGTGTCACGTAAAAAATACAGTAAATGAAAAAATGGCTAAAAAACCTAGGATTTTGCGTGGGGCCATATTTTGGGTGTAAGTGACCACAAAAAAAAAATTTGAGGAAGTTTCGGGTTAGGCGGAGCGGCGTGCTTCACAGTTGAAAAATCGAAAATATTCATTGAAAAATTTTGAAATTCAAATCCAAATATGTCAAAATTTGTCAAATCCATGGTTTTTGTAAGATAAGAAATTTTATATTTATGTTTTATTTATTTATAACAATATTTTTATTTTTTATTTGTCGATAATATACCTTATATATATATTTTTTAAATTGTAACATGGACTATAGGGCTGTTCTTGATCCGGCCGCCCTAATGAGGTTTCATTTATGCGGCGTGCTCCATCAGAGTCGCCCTTACCAGGAGGCGCAAGATATATACCACGCCCGCCCAAATCGGCTAAGTCGGGCGCGAAATAAAATCAAAAATTACGCCGCCGCCGGGCCGAATTTTTCACCCGCCGCCACCGCCTCCGGCCGTCTCCCCGCTGCCGCCACCGACCACATCCGTCCTCCTTCCCGCGCCCCGTCGCCGCCATCCTCCCCCTCCTCCCTCCGATCCCTTCCCCCCTCGCCCCAAGGCCGCCGCTACACCGCCGGGCCGTACGGCGCTCGACGCTGCGGTGACTCCTCGCCTCTCCCTCCTCCTCCTCCCCCCTGCGCCTCGGGTCTTTCCCCCACTCGCTGTTGGAGGGCCGCTCGCCGGATCGAAAGCAGCCGCTCCCTTCCGGCAGCCGGATCTCGCCGGGTGACCTTGCTCGGTGGTGCTCTCCTCCTATCTCCCTCCCCCTCCTCCCTCCCTCTCCCTCCCCCGCCGCCCCGTCTTCCCCAACACTGTTGGAGGGCCGCCCGCGGCGGATCGAGCGAAAACTGCTCCCTTCCCCGGCCGCCGGATCTGCCGGCGACCTTGCTCGGTGGTGCCTCGCGCCCGTGAGTTACCGCCGCCGGGTGGTGCCTACGCCGGTGAGTTCCTGGTGGTGGTGGTGGTGCCGTGAGCCGCTGGTGGTGCTGCTGCTGGCCGCGGGAGCAGCCGCCGGTGCTCGCGGAGCCGCCGGGCGCCGGCGGATCGTGAGTTGTCGCCGGTGCCGCGGAGTTCCCGTTGGTGGTGGTGGTGGTGCCGGTGAGCTTGCGGTGGTGTCTTCTTGGTGGCCGTGAGGCTGCCGGCGCCGGCGGATCGAAGCGCGGCTGCTGGTGCGGATTCTTCTTGGTGGTGCCGCCGCTTGGTGGCCGTGAGCTCGCTTGCCGCCGCCGCGGTGCCGGGGACCGTGGCGGGTGCTTGTTGGTCTCGCTACCTCACCAGGTTTGAGTCCGCTACCGGTTGGCTTCGTTTGCTCGCCGCTTTACATCACGTAGAAATTTGAGCGGGCTGCCGCTGTGGTGAATTGCTGCCATTTTGTGAACTAATGTGTGAGGGATTAGGTGCTGCCTATGATGCATTTTTTAACTGAACATGCCACTTGCCTATGATTTAGGATGCCTATGATTTTGAACGAGCTATTACCCACGCCTATATGTTGCTATTTTTACTACCTCGATGTTTGCTCGTGATGCTCCAATTTTCTTTAGCTCTTGCCACGCCTAAGATGCTATTAGTTTCAACTTGAGATCTTTGTAATTTGTTGAGCTATTTTTTAGCTCTTGCCTTTGCCTGTGATGCTATTTTTTTCAACCTATATGTTGCAAAATTTGTTGAGCTATTGCCACTACCCGTGATTTGCCAAGTTTGTTGCAGCCTATGATGCTATTTTTCATCATTGTGGTTAGCATTTGAATTGAAATGCCACAACCTATTTTTCTCGAGAATTTAGCATGTAAGCATGGCTTTCTCTTCAATATTATTACTTGATAAGTTGAGTTCCAAAATATCGCAATCAAGATCACTTCAGTTCAGTTGCATTGGAACAAAAAACAACCGATTCCTTTTCTTGACAATGTGTTCTCTAACTTTGGCAAGCCCGACGCCTTTGTTCTATAGAGGATATCCGTGCTTATTTGAAGTATAATGTCTAGTGTATTGTTGAAAAAAAATTCTTTTGAAATTTCAATTCTTGTGGTGCATGATGCCCTCAGATATATGTTGTATGATCTGCGCTACAACCTTGTAGAACTTTTAGTTTCTATGCTTTGCCGGGTGCTCGATAATCGTGATTTTTTAAAAAAAAACTGAATTTGGAAGCTTATGATCATGTCATTAATTTGTTTATCTCGTGGAAGGTAGAGACATGTTTATAAAAACACATGATAATAAGTGTCGAAGGTAGAGACATGTTTATAAAAAGCACATGATCATCTCATATAAGATTTTGGCATCAAGGTTTGAAAAACAAATTGAAGTCCCTCCACTTTGGCACTAACTTTTGCCGTGGTGAATTGTTGCCTATGATGCATTTTTACTAACCGAGCATGCCACTGAAATTTTTCTCGCTTTGCCTATGAATTGCTGCCGCCTATGATTTTGGCATCAAAGTTTGAAAACAAATTGAACTCATGTTGCTTGTCTCGGTTTTACATTGAATCGCTTTGTCATATGCGCTTTGTATGCACAAATGGGTATTTAATTCACTGAAATTTTATAAACATGATAGATGCTTGGATCTGATCTTAGATTGTTTAATTATAGCAGCTATGCATATTTCTAGCATCATATTGAGATGTATGACTTCTCTAGCAACTATTGTTGCTTGATTATTTGTGCTTGATCATTTTATATCATACCTCCAATCATGGCTCATGCGCCCCCCGTAGAAGACCAAATGCAATGATCGCTTTAACTTGTCGCCGCCTTGTCGCTGCATTTTTTAATAACTAAAGCATCTGGAGCATGACTTATATATTTTCTTTAAATGTCAAAAGACAGTTCTCTCTCTTTATCACTTACAAATGGACTGGTTGGTCGTGTGAATCACTTAGTGTCGTTTTTGGTCCGTTTTTCTTTAATCTCACATGTTCTCATTTATTTGGGCCCGGCCGGGCATCACATGTATTTGTGCTGCTTTTGAATTCATATTTGGGGCCGCCTGGGCATCACTTGTATTTGGTGCTGTTTTGAATACATTTTTGGGCCGGCTGGGCATCACTTGCAATGATGATCTTTTTATATACTTGTATAACTTTTGTACCGAGGTAGTGGCATATGCAATGATGATCTTTTTATATACTTGTAAAACTAAGTCTGAGGCGAAGTGGGCATAGGCAATGATGCGATCCCTTTTGCCGAGGCGGCGACTATGATGATTGTAAGGCCCTATATTATTGTAACATTCTAAACTTGGATGGCTTCTAGAAGCAACCAGTTTAGAATTGATGAAATGACAAAGGGGCAAATCTGAGTCAACTTTGTAGACAACTACTCTAATTGTCTTCATAACTACTCTATTTGGCATTATATTGTGCTCATGTTTTTATATGCTCAATGTCATTATATTGTGCTCATGTATGGTGCCATGGCAAGCACCTATGATGCTACGTACCACTACCTATGCTTCTCTTCCCTCCCACTCTTCTCCCACCTTCTCTCTTGGTCTCCTCTACGCTGCCATCATCATGGCAGCAGCCTAAGCATAAGCTCTCTCTCTCTCTCTCTCCCTCCCTCTATGGCCTCCTCTAGCTTCTCTTCCCTCCCACTCTTCTCTCTCACCTTCTCTCTTGGCCTCCTCTCTATGCTGCCATCATGATGGCGGCAGCTTAATGAAGCTATCTCTCTCTGCCTCCCTCTAGCCTCCTCTACCTTCTCTTCCCTCCCTCTTCTCCTACCTTCTCTGTTGGGCTCCTCGATCTATGCTTCCATCATCATGGCAGCGCCTATGCCGCTGGCGGCTAAGAAGCTCTCTCTCTCTCTCCCCTATGGCCCTCCTCTAGCTTCTCTTCCCTCCCACTCTTCTCTCACCTTCTCTCTCTTGCCTCCTCTCTATTTCGCCATCATGATGGCAGCAAGCTGCCGACGGCGCGGTGAAAAATTTCGGCAAACGATGGCGTAATTTGGGTTGGTTCGCGCCAAGGCATAATTTGGGTTTTTATATGCTCACCGTCCTTCTATGTGCTCATTGTTTTTATATGAGAACCCTTTTTGTGTTTGTCCTCCTCTCCTCCTTTGGCCACGATGATGAAATTGTCACATTCCATAAATAATCTAACGATGATCTTGAACTTGTGAGGAAATCGCCATCATTGCTAGCCGCCCCATTACATTACCTTCATTACCTTTTCTCGTTCGATGCCCTTATGCTCCAAGTTCATGATCAAATGATGATTGACATCTATCCGAGGCCTCTAATGTTTCTACTAGTTTTTGCTTGATGATACAAAAGGGTAAAACCGAGACTACATGATAGTGAACCCACTAATTTGAGAGCAAACCACTATCGTCAATTTATTCCTTCATGAAACTAGGACCTTCATGGCATATCTAACGCCAAATCTTTTTTTTACTAGACTAAATCAGAAAATGTCCCCGACAAAGAGACGGTGCACCCCATAGCCTTGAGCACGGGAAACCCATTGAAGAGGGAGAGCCTCATGCCATGACTTTCGACCAGTTCCACGCCGAGGTAGACAAGAGTATAGCCGGGATAAAAGATACAATTGATCCGCTTAAGCGGATGAAGAAGAGGGAAGAGAAGGAGAGGATAATGACACCTCCGATGAAGATGATGACGGGCGCAGGGTCGGAGGAGGGGGATATGTAAGTCCCGAGGATCCTTTCCCACGCGGAACCCGTGCATAGGCCCACCGAGGACGCGACTGACAAAGACTTTGACCCCGCGGAACGAGGAGAACGAGGTAGAGACACAAAGCCTTAGTAATCAATTTTTGCTAATGCTTTTATCATGTCACTACCATTAACACTTTGGCCTCCCGTGTACATAGGTCCATGATGAATCTCCTCCAAAACGACAACGCCGGGCCCCGCGATGTTTCGTTGAAGGCACCGGAGAGCAAAGCAAAGAGAAGAGGCACGTGCCACAGAGGTGACCAATACCAACTCCCGCTCCCAACCCCGTGACACGACCACAACCTCGGCGCCAAAGAGGAAATGAGGAGGGATAAGAAAAACCAAACCAAAGATCCCGACAAGAACGTGGTCTATGTGATAACGGAGGTCGGTCAGGGAGGGGGACATTCGTAGTCGGAGAAGATGAGGGCAAGATTCCGTAATTGATGGGCACCCTTGTTAGAGATCGCTTGAACCCGCCTATCCCATCTTGGCGTAAATACCGGACGAGACAAAGAGAGGCCTATGGAACAAGTCCGTTAGTCAATTTCAAGTTTCCATCCGGTACCGAGGAGGCCGCGGAAACGCCAAGCCTTTAGGACAATGGGGAGATATTCGACGTTGGAGGTGTGAGCTCAACACCAAATATATCCAACAGGGGCACGACATGCGTTTCACAAGTATGGGAACATAACTCGAGTCAATGGGACGACCTAGTGGCTCAAAAAGACTATGGCGGAAGCATTGGCCCCTCAAGGTTCGTGAATAAATGAAGCTAGCTTAAGAAGAACATACACCCTACCCATTTAGGTTCGGTGGATACTTTGCAGCAGTAAAAGACTTTTCGGAAGAGGGACAAAGAGGCGGAAGCAAATGGGATTTCGTGCGTAATTTGGGCATACGGTCAAGGAATTGATACATGCCGAGCACCGCGATCGTCCGTTCTTCCCTTAAGTTTGACAAATCGTAGACTCAAGAGGTAGTATCAAAAGATGTTGAATACGGTCAAGGAAAGGAGAAGGGCTCATTCAAACCTTCCAGAGAGAAGGACGAGCCGACACTTGCCTTGGGAAACGCCGAGCACCCCGGGCGCACTGGGGCATAGGAAAAGAACAACCTCGGAGACATGGCTTTGAAGAGGACCAAGACACATACAAGAAGCATGGTAGAGACCGAGCCGTAACTTGAAAGCAATAGCCATGGCCATGGTAGCGAAGGCGCCGAGAAAGAGGCCTGGTCGCGAACCCGCCGCCCAACTTGCAGCTTGGGAGGAGCCCCGAAGTTCCTGCAGCGTGCAAGCTGTTCCACCGCGGAGCACAACCGCCGCCGATCGCATACGGAAACGAACCAGTTGCCAATGTGTGGTTCTCGGGGCCTGGCGGGGCCTGGTTGTCAAGCTTGCCGCAACGGGTGTGGCACATCCCCGGGGCAGGTGGCACGGTAGGCCTATCCCGCAAGAGACTACACTAGGGTCGAGGTGCGTAGCGTGGAGCCCCATTACATGGATTATGACCTTGACCACCCGACTCGAGGGAGTGTCCAAACTCGGGCAATGCATTCGACGTCATCCCATCCTCGCACAAACGAGACATCGTATTACCGGTTGTTCGCCTCCCCAACCAATTTTCCACGGGCTAGAAGGAGTTATCGAGGAGGGGAGATACTTTCACCAACACGTGATCTAAGAAATGCCCGAGATGCCACACTCCCCTCCCCTCGTGATCGACAAATGCCCGAGATGCCACACTCGCCTCCACGCCCTACAGAGGTGTGCCTTCAAAAAAGAAACTCAGCTTGAAACGGAGGTGCTCTCCCGAAAGAAACAAGTAGGTGCCTCCGAAAGAAACAGAGGTGCCTCCGAAAAGAAACTCGTGGTAAAGAGAAGCAAAGAAATTCCGCACATGCAAGCCTTCCACCGGGGGCCTTTCGTGACCGAACAAGTTATGGCATCGAGGATTTTGGGAGGAGCTCTGAGCTTAGGAAAAAGCATCCAATCCATTGCAGGCCCGTCTTTGTGCGCATGAAGGACGCCTCGCTGGTGTCCGTGTTGTTCGCCCATGATCGGTTCAAGCCACGTAACCAAGTCAAAGAAGTACTTGGTGACAGACTTCGACCCTTCGCCACCAATCACTTTTCGCCAAAAAGTATCCTAATGTTGCAAGAATCAAATGGTCAAGGAACTGCCCGAAAAATTATGAAAGAGGCAAGATATTCCTACCAAACCATGTCATGCGTAAGATGCCACGCGGAATGAAAAAGTTTCATGATTGGTACTTTTGTTGGTATCCGAGAGGACGACATAACCGAGATAACACTCCACTACCCCGATAACCTTCTCGGTGGACTCGGTGGTGAGATTGCCTTCACTTTCGACGACATGCATACATTGTATCACCTCGGGTGAAATGGACATTAATCTAGTTCACACCCTTTGCATGTAAGTCCTTTTCTCTCTTAATATGGTATGATTGGCGATATTTTGATAACGCTGTAACTAACCTAATCGATCTTTAGTATGCAAGCAAGCGCACTTTGCAAAAAAACAGTTCCAAGTCCGAAAAAATGCATACATGGATCCTCGAATAAATAGCACAAACACGCTTTGCATTTCCTAGGCAATGGAAACTAGATAGCAAATACTTAGCGGGTGGATCGACCGTGGAGGAGAAAGAGAAAATCTGGCCGTAAGGCAATGAAGGACGGGACATTAACATGGCGCATACTTAGCGTGTCTTTTTAAAAAATCTCAAAACTATCATAGTATATGGCTACCATACCACTTCGAGGGTAAGTTCAATCTGTATATAAATGTTGGTTAATACATATTATACGCAAATGAGCTTAACGTTTTCCTCCGATTGAATTTATGCAAGAACCACCGGATCGCTATATGTGTCGATGTCGGATCAGCGCCGCGTGGGTTTTGATTCACCGCACACTCCGCCGCACATTATTTCGACTTCATAGCGATTCTCAAATCGATAAATAACGCACAATCCTCTTATATGATTCAATATAACCTCCTAACTTTTTTTGTCACATACTAACATGTTGTGTTTGTGAATATCAATTTCACCGTGGCATACCGCTGGTATGTTAAAAAGTTGAATGGGAGACATCTTGCCGTAATGAAGGGTGAGCTGCGCAAATAAAAATAGATACTTGTGTAAGTATGACCTACCTCAAGTAATGCATAATCTCAAATGCATTTGCTAACAATTTTATATACACAAGTGTGCCAAGCAAAAGCCTGGAAGTGTTCACTCCGTGGATATTACGTATGCATGGCGATGAGTAACAGCCTTTTCGCACTGGAGACACCCGTGACTTGGTATATATGCTCATTCCTTTTCTCTCTATGTATATGCTCACTATGTGTTTCTATATATAGGCTAACTTTTTATTATCCCCTAATTGTGTAGGCGAGGCGCCAGTAGGGACAAAAGGGGACCCTTACCGAGATGATGACCCTCTTGGAACTCGTGGCTAGCCTTTGTGACTTCATATTAGATCATGCTATACATCCAAAAGGTTGCTACCTTGATCGTACTTCCGAAGTTGCGTAAGAATCCACAACTTCAACATTTTCGTGAGTGGGGAAAGGCTAGCAATAGGGAGGTGAACTAAGAGATGAGATTGAACTTGTAACTTATGTGAATAATGAATGTTTATTGTAAGATTGACTAATGGAGATGATACTTTGTGAGTTATGTGAATTATAGATGTTTATTGAATATAATATGTATATATATTGTGAGAATTGTGAATTATAGATGTTTATTGAATATAATATGTATATATATTGTGAGAATTGTGAATTATAGATGTTTATTAAATATAATATGTACATATATTGTGAGAATTATGAATTATAGATGTTTATAGAGGCGGTATATATATTTCAGTTTGAATTTTTTTTTTGGCGCCAAATCCAATTTAGGGGCGGTTTTAGATTAAACGCCCCCCGATCCTCTCCTTTTAGGGGCGGTTTTGGAAACAACCGCCCTACAAGATTTCTTGAGTAGGGCGGTTTTATATTGAGCCGCCCTAATGTCCGCCACAAGGGGGGCGGGAGCCAGAACCGTCCCCTACAGTGTTGTCACCGTAGGAACGGAGAGTTAGGGGCGGTTTTGAAAACCGCCCCTACTGAAGCAAATGAGCCGCCCCTATAGAAAGTATTAGTAGTAGTGAGGCATCCTCTGAATTTAATTTTGTTTTGAAATTTCACATCACTGTTCGTTGAGACCTGAGTTTCAGTACTGACAATATGCATTGCCGGATATATGTCCTGTCCTGTTGCACAATATAAATGAACATTCAGGTGCTTGGGACAGCTTGAGGGTTCATAGAAAATGTTCAATTTCTTCTTGTATAAAATGAGGAGCGTTGAGTTCATTTCTTGTTACCAATGCCTCGATAGGACATCGATCCCTACATACATGACTCCCAGCTCTTAGCCTCTTTTTGTAACTGTACTTTACTTTTTGTTATTAATAATTTTGTCCTGTAGAGGCCTCGGCCCCTCCAGTTTCCTAAAAAAAAAAAAAAAAAGCATACAGGATTGTTATTTTGTTACAGTGCATGGAAATATCGAAACAAACTCTAGCGAGTAAAAACGACTGCTCGTAACAGACCTTGTCACAGCATGTTAATTGACATATATTACCATAGCCAGCCAATTGCAGCTCAATAAAAGTTACAATATTGTTCGTCATCATCCGTTATAAGTATTATTTACAGGAAGTCCATATTAAGAAGAGCAGTTCCAGAAGGCATATTACTAGTGGAATGCAATAGACAGAGCAGTAAATGTGGCAATGAGCTAAATTCAGGAACTGCAATTGTCGGTGTTTTGAGAACCGGATATCCCAAGTGTCGGCAATAATTTATAGGTTGTGGCGCTCCCCCCCGATGGCGTAGCGAGCTGAAAGACGAGGGGTTTATCCCGGTTCAGGCCATGAGGCCCTACGCCCAGAGTTGTGACCTTTCAAATTACTCGCACTAATTGTGCACAAGAACCAAAGCGGGTTACAAGGGTGTTCTCGGGAGGAAGAAGGACTTCAATCCGGAGCAAGATGGCTAAGTGTGAAAACCTAGTGGAGGGGATCCGTTTATGCCGACATTACCTCCCTTTTTATAGTGTAAAGGAGAGATAATGTGTACAATACGTGTCATGTACAAGCGCCACCGTGTCTACTATCCGTAGCCGTTAGGCATGCCATGCCCCGAGCCAGGACCTCCCGGTTCCCGTAAGGGAGTGCCCCGTGTGGACGCTGTCTTGGAGTCTCTTGTGTTCGTGGTCCGCCGCCTCGAGGGGGAGGGGTCTCCCGAGGGCCAAATGGTGACCCGGATCCCTTTATGGTCCACTTATTTTGGTCCGCGCCATGGCGTGGGTGTCGACGTCCCGAGGGTCCTTGACTCGTGTCGCGTCATGAAGCCGCAAGCAAATGAACAAAGAGTTGTGTTTCCGCAAGCGGGTGACGGTGTGATAATCCCTTTATGTCCCATCAATGGGGGATGCGAGGAGATAACGGGTCAAGTGAAGAGACAGGTAATCGATTGCCCCGTCGAGTGGCCTATGAAGTGTGTGCATTTAATGCGCTGCCCCCACTCATCGGGGTTTGGCTTCCCAAGGTGCGCCCGAGATGGTGTTTCCTCGAGAGGGAAGAGCCGCGAGTCGGGTCTTCCTATCCTCGGGCGAGGCGGAGAAGTCTCGCCCGAGGGTCGTGGTCCCCGCAGGCAGGGATCATTTCCGAGACCCCCGCGGTCCCGGGCGAGGCGGAACTTAGTCCCCCGAGGGTCCGCCCCTCGGTTTAGGAGTAAGTTGTGGTAAAAGTGGGTTATCGGGCTATGCCGCGGGTACGCAGCGGATTTTTGGCCTCAGATATGGATGGGCTTCAATAAGCCTATTGGGGGATTGTCTTCCCCTGCATTTCTTTCTTATTCTCATGGCGATTCTCATTTGGTCCTTATTCTCTTTATTTTGGAGACTTCACCTCGGGCCCTCCCGACCTTGGGGGGTGATTTTGTAAGTTGGGCCTTGCCAACCGAGTGTTTGTTGATGGGCTGCCTTGGGCTTCTAAAGGGGGCCCAAGAGAGTTTTCCGTATATTAAGTCCTTCTTAGCAAGCCGCGCAGCTTGGGGCCGGGCCTTCATCCTCCTAGGCGTCTCTTAGGCCTAAAATGCGCCTTAGGTCGTCAACTCTGGCGCCGTCTTCCCATCGTCCTTCTTTTTGGGCCTTGGGGCCACGCCATCCTTCATGGGCTTATTTTCCTTATGGGCCGCATTATTTTCGCCCCCGACAAGAGCCCCGAGCCCCGAGGGAGTAGGATGACTTGCTCGGGGTTTTCGCAAATGGTTCTTGGTTTTTTGGTCTCGGGACGGGTAAGGCTTGGCCGCACTCTGGGTGTAGCCCCCGAGGCCTCTGAGGAATATTTTTATTCCTTAGAGGGCTTTTCTTACACGCTAGTAAGATTTGAACTACCCACTAATCTCTCGGAGGATGTGCGTGGGAGGTTAGGGATGCGGGGGCAGATGGGAGCCCGTGCTTATGTGCGCAAGGTCGTTCCAAAACCTCTCCGTCTTTTTACTTACGCTCCTCCGGGCGCCTTTTCTCAAAAAGGAGGAGGAGGGGTTGTGTCAGCCACGCCCGCGAGCCGAGTATGGCACACCCCGCTGAGCGCTGTAACAGAAATCTAAGCGGAGTGCCCGTGCCTCGGCCTGAAAGCGGGTCGGCTATGTGGTCCAGACTCACCCATAAGAACTCTCGGACCACCCAGCGTATCCCGGTCCCGACAGTCGGGTCCTAAGGGCCGGGCCTCCCACGGATGGGACATCTCTCGTAAGCGGTTACCGTAAGTCTTAGATACGCTCAGGAAATCCCACGCTCCCGAGCTTAGGGCTCGGCCTGGGTTGTGCATTTCCCTTCGGCCCCTTGCCTCGGCTGTCCCGAGGCACCGGTGAAACCCTGGAGAGGCCCGGCTTAGGATCCTCCGGACCGTACGGTGAGCTCGGGGCTCGGCCAAGCTTCTCGCAGGTTACGCGATGCGGTGATTTTTTCACTCCCCGCCTTGGGGCTCTAAGCGCCTTCCAGGGGGAAGCCCTTTGAGTTGGACAACGGATCGACATTTTTACCCTTACCGGGGTCGGGCGATTTGGCACGCTTTTCCATGTTACCTCTCGAGGAGGCGACTATTCGCTGCTCGATGGGACGGCTGCTACGGCATTCCACGTAGCCCCCGCCGCTGTCGCATTAACCCGGGGGCCCACCGCGCCTAGGGCTATCCGGGCCGCTAGATCCATTCGTTGATCTTCCGCGCGCCGGTTGGGTTAACTCCGACGGTTTCCCATCTCCCCTATATATTTGGGGGTTCTCAGCGGTGACGGCCTCCTTTCACCCCCTCGCATAGTGCTAGTTCTCGCTCCCGGCCCCCGGCAAAGCAAAGAGGAAAGAGGGCGTGGGAGAAGGAAGGGATTAAGGGAAGGGCGAAGAGGTAATCGCACTTACTTGTTGTTACCGCTCCTATTTGTTGCGGTTCTTGCCGCGAAAGGGATGGCGTCCGCAGAGGAGGGAGTTTCCCTTCCTTTAGATCCTTCCGCCTCGGGCCGCGGCCGTCGGTGACCGAGGCGAAATTTGCTGCGACCGGTGGATGAGGGTCTTCGCGCCGCCATACGGATGACTCACGGCCGGAGTGGTTGGTTCCCCGACGCGCCTCACGAGGAGCCACAACCCCCATCCGGGGTACATTGTAAAGTATGATGGATTACCACAGCGAGGCTTTGGGCGTGCGGGCGAATGGTTCATGCGGGCAATCCCGCATTGGTACGGCGTCGAACTCCATCGGGATCTCCCGAACTCGACGCCAAAGGCCGATTTTCGTGGCTCTCGCGTGAGGGTTTCTTGGGAATCAAACCCCATTGGGAACTCGGAGGTGGTTCTTCAAGGCGTAGTTGAACACCCCGAGCACCGGGCCACCCGGCTCACCGCGACGGGCGCTGCGGGCTGGATCTTGTGTCATTCAACTCCGTCCTTATGACAAGCATGGGGTGAACCGAACGGAGGAGTACATCTTCTCACGGCTCACGGGTTCAAACAAGGGTTGGCGGGAAGAATGGTTCTACCTTCGAACGACGGAGGGGGTCTTCCGCATACACCGGGAGCGTGATAAAGGTGAAGCCCGATCATTGGAATTATGGGCCTCTCGCGCCGGAGCAACATCACCCGGATGCCCTTCGCGCCGCCCCGGCTTCGCGTGATCACGATGTAAACGCGGCGGCGGCAGGGCCGCTTTCTCTCGCCATCAAGTCCTTCCTCTTGTGGAGAGGCCGCTTACCTCCGGCGAGATGACAAAGGATGCCAATCTATCCCAAGACTCGGGATGGCATTTGGGGATCTCTCGGGGAAGCTCGCCGGGTTCACGTGTTTCGGGCGACAAGACTCCAAGACGATCCGGGGATCGCGATCGCGTCCGGATCCAGGGATATATTTCGGTGGTAAGTCCTACTTGCTCGCAATTGCGTGATTCTCCTCTTCTTTTCCGAGGGTTGGTTCGATGTTCTATCTTCTTCTTTGATTGGGGGGAGGTTGAACCACAAAGAGTCGCTTCCCCAAATCCCGAGGGACCAGCCCGTCGGGAGGCCAATCGTGCTCGAACGGCGTGAGCAGCTTGAGGAAGGCCCGAGCGAGATAAGAAGAAGGCGCACAAGGTGGCTTTTTGAACAATCGGCGGCCGGGAGCAAATGGAAGCGCGGCGCAGTCGACGAGTCCTCGGTGACGGACTTCCGCCTCGTTTTGGGGAGAGTGATGCACTCCTCCGTCGATGCCGCTATGGGGTCATTATCGGGGCCCGAGGAGCGGTCCGGTGAGTTAATGGAGTACGCTAGACATCGGGCCGCCCGGTGGCGCAGGAGCTTCCTAAAGGAACGCGTATTCCGGCTCTCGATTCCTCCATGTTCAGCGGGGAACTTGGGTGAGCCCTGGGATCTCTCGAACACCGACCAAACGCCACTCAAGCCTGCAAAGCAACAAGTAGGGAACCCTGAGACCCCTCCAGGAACTCCCGGCCCGACAAGAGGCCGATCCGCTTCCGCGGCACCGGGAGCCGGTCTATTCCCAAGTCTCGCAGCCTCGGGCGCGTTTACCCCCCGGCTGCCCCGAGGTCCCCGTGGAGTTGATCCTCCTTCTCTCGCTATGCCTTGAATCATCTTATTCTTGGGCCTGGTTGTTTTTTGACCTTCTTTGTATTTTTATGACGGGGAAAAGAGTTTTTGAACCGCTTGCTCTCCATCCTCGAAACAACTTAAGTTCGCCGCTCAAGCTTCGCCAGGGTCAAGGGCAAGGCGGCAAGTTGTCACGACAAGAGTTTCTTTGTCTGCCGACGTCTTCTCGTGATCCCATCGGGGTGACCCGATTCGGGATCTAATGTCGGCCTTGGCCCAACCCCGGCTCCAGCTCGGGGGCGCCATCTTCCGAGGCCCCCGATCCGTCCCGAGGAGGCTTCACAGTTCGGGATTGGAGCCGACTTCTTCTCCTCACGCTTCACCACCACTGGCAAAAGCGGAAGTTTTCAGTCCCCGAATCATTCAAGCCGAGGGAGTCTCGAACGGTGTTGTGAGGAATGACCCCTTAGCAATCCCAATCCTCCTAGCTCGAGTCATTCCCTAATCCTCTAGGAGAAGTCCCCAAGACGTCCCCCGTTTGATGCGGCCGATGCTTTATTGCCCGCCTTGGTGCCCAACCAACAACCTTCAATTGGCGACCGTCCGTCATCCGATTTAGGCGCCTCTTATCCCCTGTGGGATGCTTCCGTAGTTCGATCTTGAATTACAGGGGCAATCCGCGAAGGCCCCCTAGATTTCTTTTGGTCGGGCTTCCCAAAGCATGGAGAGGACTCGAGTCACATGTCGCTTCCTAACGATCCCAACGCCGGGTGGTCCCCAGCTTGAGCTCGGGAGGTCGTTGGAAGGAGGCCCCTTGGGGCTTGTGATCGACGATCGTCCCAAAGGTCGCCGCTGGAGGGAGTATGATCAGATTAAGAAGTGGGCAACCGAGGGTTGGAAAGGTCGGCGGTCGTTCTTCGCCAACGCTTGTCTCGCATCCGATGAGGTTTGTTCCTCTTCCCTTGAGTTCTTTATTTTGATATCTATTTTCCCTATCTTAATTTTTCGTACGCCTTGATGTTCAGTAGAGCTTGAAGCGGTTTGCCCGCGAGAAGTCCGAGTTGCCGAGGAGGAATGCCGCTGGATGGAATGCTCTTAGTCAAACTCGGGCGAGTTGAATGAGACAAAGAGGGAGGCGACCCAGTCTCTTCGAGCTCATGATCGAAAAAGAGGGCCGATTTCGGTCCTTGACGATGGAGGCAGAGTCGCCCAAGTCCATGGCGGCTAAAGCGAAGCTCTGACGCTGACCAAAGCTATCCGTGGATCTGCGAGGAGGGCCTCGATCGAATCCTGAAGCTGTTAGAGGAAGCCCGTGAACGAGCATGACCGAGCCCGAGAGGAGGCTAAAAACAATCGGAGATGGCGTAATGCTCTGAACACTCGGGTGGAGGAGTTATCTTGGGAAGTGGACTCAGCGAAGAAGGATGTGGAGCGGCCCGAAATTTGTCCATTAACGAGCATAATGAAATGCTCAAATGGCGTAAAATGTGGGAAGGTATAATTTCTCCAACCCCGATCAGTAGTTGAAAGATTGATGCTATCCTCGGTTTGTAACCTTGTTCTTCCTTTTACGTAGAGGCGAGAAAATGGGCGAAGGCGGTGGAAGCCGCCACCAATATGTCCTAATGTCTCAATGTCGAGGAAAGCTCGCCGTAAGGAGTTAGAGGCGGTTGTTTCGGACCATATCAAACGGTTCGGGCGCTCGGATCTCGGTGTCCGTAACTCGCCCCGAGCCAACCGAGTGCCTTTGGGGAGTCATCCGAGGCGAGATTCGGGTGCATTCCGCAACGGGTACGGTAGTGCTGCCTTTGCGGTGATGTGCTCGCATTTCTCCTTGTCGACGAGACCCTCGAGATCCTTTGAAGGGCTTTTTCTTGGGAGCTCAAGATGAAGAAGAGGAAGGGGGTTCTCGATGAGAGGACGGATGAGCGTAAGATTGCCGACTTTCATGCTCGGGCAAAGGGTCCGGCAGAGGGGCCGCCACCCACTTCGAAGATGAAGTCGCTCCCCCATTTTTCGCCCGTGGAGTGCAATATGAGGCAGCCCCCGAGCCTATGGATGCTTCCTCCGAGGACGCCTTCGTGGGTCTTCCGGGGAGGATGATGAAGGGCCGAGTACCTCGGGGGCCTCCATCCCCAACCTTCTATGCCCGATCTTCGGGTCGGAGAATGTCCCGGCCCGTAAGCTTCTTTAGGTTGAGCTCAACGAGTAACTTGTAATAGATGTTCCGAGAGGCTTTTGTAATTGGGATCTTTTAGGCTTGATGTTTTAGTAAACATGTTAACCTTTCGCTTCTATCTAGCTTCTTGGTTCGTCCCGAAGTTGCCCTCGTACTTTTCTTTCCCCGAGTAGGTCCGGGCGATGGATGTTGGTATTTGTTAGCTTACGTAGAGAGATAGATCCGCAGCGCCGCGGATGTCCAAGTGAGCATTTCACCCGGGAAGGGTTTTAAATATCGAATCCACGAGGAAGATATGATAAGCAATTCATTTGATTAAGGACAGTGATAGAAGACTAATGAGATTCGGTGGTTTAGCATTTACTTAAACAGGGGTGAGCCAATAAAAGATAATAATGATAAGGTATATAAGATGTAGAGGTGCACGTGGTGAACAATAGGATAAGATTAATTCCTAGTTAGATTAGGATTGGATTTAGGACAAATGGGTTGAGTTCTTATGTAGTATACAAAGAATTTACTAAGTGGAAATAAACAGGCATAGCATAAGATCATATATAAATCAAAACCATAAATAAAAATGTGTACCCCGAAGATTACTTAAGAAAATCAAGAACTAAAACAAGATAATCCCAAGAACCATTATCGACTAGTCTTATACACGGGGAGGATTGCAAAGGACTCAATAGTCTTTGTCACCACTACGATCTACCACACGACCCAAGCATATAAGGTGAATCCGCAAGTAAATTATATCTAAGCACCATGCTTACATACTCTCTACTACCTAGCATATGCGCATAATATACTAGGAGCTCTACTGAATAAGTACTTGAATTACCATGAATAATGACTATATCAAATATGCTATGACTAGAATAAAGTGTAAGTAAATTAATTGCATACATAATAATGAAATAGCACGAAGGTGTATGAGAACAATAATTATATTGAACCATAGTGTAACTTATCGATCCGTAACAGGAGCATACACTCTCTTCTTTAAACCTGACTTTCTATCTAAACTAGGCTCTAGATTAGAGCTATGAATTAGCTATCCTATCTCGTGGGTGTCTCCTCTTCTTCTCTGTCTTGGCTCTTCCTTGATCTACTTCTTATTGAACGTGAAGCTTTAGATCAACTTGGATTCAATTGACTTGAGGGGTCTTGGGCTGTTTTATATATGGGTCTTCCTCTGTCTCTTCAACTTCAACAGCGTGTGGGATTAATCCCGTGCTCCCACCGACGCCATCGGATCAAACCGACCATAATCATCCGTTTTATATTGCATCTTGGAGGCGGTGGAGGAAGCTTCCCAAAGCGGAGGCCGATTGGCGGTTGGGGCAGCCGACCGCCTAGTTTTGCCGATCGCCCGTGAAGTGGGGCCCCTGGTCCCGCTGGCGCGTCGGGTCTTCTCGGAGTCTTCTAGATGATGTATTTTTCGGGTTTTGGGACTCTTTGACGTCGGGTGTATTCTCAGAGCCTTCGGACTTGTCTCGAGTTGATTGCTTTTATGCTACGTCGGGCGTATGCCACGTCATTCTCAAGTATTTTTCCCGTTAAGTCCTCGCGAAATCACAACTTTACCAAAACTCATGGAAATCATTAGTAGAAACCCCTAATAAGGTTATTTAATTATATTTTAATTTTTTTCCATGAAGTGTTGATGCATAAAAAAATATGAGTTAGTGAGCATCAACAAACTCCCCAAAGCTTACCCTTTGCTAGTCCCTAGCAAAGCTATATGCTATAGTAGGATCGAGTTGCTACTACGCTTTCATACCTCAAAAGTACCGTGTTTATCAAATAAATTCTCCTCTTAACAAGATTGCTCTCTCATACTTTTTTGTTTACCATGGGGCGTAGCCTTTTCACGAATCATAAGCAAGATAAAGCAATCAAGTTAAGTACCATGTCTCAAATTCTTTGATCAACTATCATCCGGGGGTTTTGCATTATTTTTCAAAAAGAAAAACTTCGAGATCCTATGTATGACCCTCTTAAGTAGATAGTACGTAGTGAAGTGACACATATAGTAGGTCATACATAGTGGGATGATAGTGGTGAATGAATGAGGATGAAAGGTAGTAATTAGCCTTTAGCCTTTTCTAGTATTTTTTTTTTTTTCTTTTCAAGCATCTTGACTATATCTCTCTTTCTAAAATTGCTAAGACACTGGTCGTCCATTCTTGGAGAGGTGGGCTTTTCCCGGAACTTGTGTCCATTTTTCTCTCTCCTTAGAGATGTGGGCCCTACTCACCCCGGACACGTGTCCATTATTCATCTCTAAATATATTTTTATTATTTAGGGAGGTAGGCCCTTCTCGCCTTAGTATGACTTTTTTGTCCGTTACTCTCCCTCTCTTGTCTCACTTTTTCTCTCTAAATATTTATTTTTCTTTTCTTTTCTTTTTTTTTTTTTTTTTTTTTTTGAAGCCCAGAATCTAATTGGCATAAAAACGTTGAGAGAGACATATCCAAAATTGCTAGAATTTATTATTTTTTTTTATAATTATGGCTAGCGGCTTGATGGAATATGGGGAGGCGTACTTACGGATTAGAAGCGGCGTATTTGGTGGAGTGGGATGTTTTGATGCGAGTGACAAACTCTCAAGGGTCATATCTAAGGAACTCATCATGTAATATTTTATAATTTTTAAAGATAAAACCAGGGGATCAAGTATCTCTAAGAATATGATAAATGAGCTCAACTTTTCATGCACTATTATCTTTCAATGCTAAGACTCGGATTAAGCATGTGCTTCCCACAAGTGTTGGATTTAGAGCAAATTAAGCATTTAAAGCTTTAGGAGAATCTAAGTCCAAAGTGTAAGTACTTTTAAGAGGAATTAAGGCGGAGCAACTATTCATCATTTCCAAGCATATGTCATCAAGGTCATAATTAAAAAGAAAAGAGAGCTAACTTCGCGGAACTTCTAATATTTATTGGACTCTTAAAACTAATATTTTTATTTAGGACTCATTAACTCTAAGCAAAATATACTAACTAGCTAATATTTGAAATAGATAGGATAATAATACTTATCATGATAAGCGAGGGTGCTCTCCCCAGCTGAATCTTGAAGTAGTCTTTTTATTCGTCCTTGGAACTTGTTCATCTCAGGGTTTTCCTTAAATGTTCTCCCCTGCAAATATTAATTTCGCACATACCCGGAAGGAACAAATTCTAGGATTATGTTGTGAGCCTTCATGTGCTCACTTCTTTTGGATTTTTAGAAAAAACGTGTGGACCTTCATGTGCCCACATTTTTTTTTTAAGAATTTTTCTATGCAATAGAGATGCTAATGTGAAAACATATGAGTGCAATATTTTTGTATTTTTTATTTTTATGCCACCACAGCAAGGGGTGCTTGCATGGGGCTTTTAAGGAAATGATGCAAATGCAGCAAACATAATTTTATGATTTTCTAATGCAGGTTTTAGAAAAGTAAATATGCTTAAAGGAAATATGCTAATTAAAATATGCTATGCAGAAAAATTAAATATGCAGATAAATACCGAGTTATCTCTCGGCGAGAATTTCGAGTACTTACTTGCGTGGCGTCTTTGTCATCTATGGAATCTCGCCGGGATGTCGTGGTTGGTGCGCGGTGCCTTCAATGATCTCGGTGAGTAGCGTAGATGAGGTAGCCGGCGGTGTTTGATCGTCCCGATTGACGCTGTGGTGGTGGTAGGTCTTCGAAGGTGTACTCTTGTTGTCTCCCTTGGTAGGCGTGTTCTTCTTTCTTCCTCAAGCTTGTTTCTTCGGTGGAGACCTTTTTGGAGTGGCTGGTTCGGCGCACTTGGTTGGTGGGAGCTGGGTGGACTTTTCTTGAATCTTCTTTATGTCTCCTTTGTCCATCGCCTCATTGAGTATCCCACTTGTAATTTCTCCGCGTCTTGTTCTTTTTAGGCTTGCTTGTCTGATCTTGAAGTTGCATCTCTTGGGATTGTGATCCCGAGGATGGTATCACCCATGTTCCTTGCTTATTGTGCATGTTGTAGGCATGGGACATTAAGCCGGCGCAAAGTGTGTCCCGCTCACAAAGTCAAGGTAGAGATCAAGTGTATGGGCTCTGTTGGTGGGAAAACACCAACAAAACCAAAATTGTATTCATCCTACTCTAACCTTGAGCATATATAACCATGGTAGCATAATGTGTTTCATTTATTTGTGACAAAGGTGAAAAGATCGGCGAGCGGGTATGAATGTGGCTTTTATAGCAAAATAAAAGTGTAGAGAAAAATAAAACTAGAGAGACAAGGGTAAGAACAACCAAAGAGCTAACATGTTGAGCTATTCAGATTAATCCAAGTAAGGTTGTGAGCTAACATATTTAACTCCTTAGTAAGCATGCCATGATTAGAGTAAAGCTTTATCGATTAGGACACTTACACGAAGATGTTACCTTTATTGTAGAATCATGGCAGCATCGTAACACCTCATGATGGTTCTCTCATGGTATGTATGGTAGTTGAGTGTCTTGTCCTCTCTTCATTTTTCGTGTCGGAACGGCGGGAGTCGAGAGGAGGGAGAGCCTTGTCGGATCATCTTTTTAGTGGAATTGGTCTTCCTCCCCAAGCTCAAACTCACGTGTCACTCGCTTAAAGTCGGGGTTGACTGTTCATCATCTCCTTGAGTGTGTTGTGCCGGTCTTTGATGGAATCTAGTTGTGTTCGTCCTCTCCCTTGTACCAATCCATTTTTCTCTTTCTTTCTTTTTTTTTTTTATTGGCCGAGGGATGAGGATGCGGCAGACCAATTTATCCTCCTTTGTCAATTCTTCTTCATCTTCCTTTATTTCTGGTTGACGAAAGGATGCTCATTTGAGATGTAAACTTGGAGTCCCTCCTTGATTAGCTTTGTCCTCTAATGACGTGGTGTGGAGTGTTCTTCTTAATGATGTGTAGCACAATCGGTCGCCTTGATGATCGAGGGAGAAACCTCATTGGTGACATCCTTGTCCTCCATGGTCTCGGGGGCATTATTGTGACTTCTCTTTGTACCGCCCGTCATTGATTGGAGTGCGTTCCTACCGGTGTATTTCTTGTTGTAGGTGATGAGAGCAAGCAAGTCTTTGATAAGATGATGTAGGTTGGACGTTGATCCCGCTTCTCTTTTTTGTAGTGGAAGTGGTAGTGAGGTAGGTCCATGAACATGGCCACCCGCATTCTTTTCCTCGCAATGCATTAGTGGACATATACCCGAAGGATAGCAATGATATTGAAAATAGGGTTATTGTCCATATAATTTATTTGTGCTAACATAATGATGGTTCTTTTTTTAAAAACTTAGCACGATTATATAAATTTGTTTTTATTTTTATTATTTATTATTATGAAGCGGTTGCACTCAAAGCGTGGCTAAGGCAAAGGTAACTGCGACAAAAGACAAATTGAGTATTTAGGCACTTACGGTTCTGTCCTTTTCATAAGGAGTGAGTTGAGTCTTCTTTTGCGCAGAGTTGTTGGAGTTCATTACATACCTTGCGTAAAAGCTAATCTCTTTTCCCAAATTGGATTTGACAATTTTTCTCTTGAGGGGGTTAGTCTCACAAAGATAACGGGAATCTACTAAAGTATACTATGTCGGTCCAAAAATCAACCTAGACATAATGTCCAACTCAATTTAAGAAGGCAATTTAATCTAAACACCATGTTTAATTTAAAAGCCTTTAGAAATAAAATCGACACACCTTGCGGTTTCAGTAAATCAAACTAAACACCATGTTTAACTTGAGCCATGAAAATAAATTAAGCATCATGTCTAAGGTGTATGAAGATATTTCAAAAACTTAAGCATACTATAGTAAACAAAGGCAGCATAAAGGTTTTATAGAGATGAAGGGATATGATCATGATGAGACTAATATGATTTTAAAAGTTTAAAAACCTTCTCACATTCGATCATACTTACCTTTACTCACAAAATAGAATTTGTGAGTTGTGCTTCTTTATTAGGTCACTTGAATTCTTGTGACGGCGACCTGGGCAGAGTCCCAATGTTAATGGTTTATGAAGTTCAGGTACCTTTGGATTCTCCTACCGTCGGCCGCGAAAAATATTAATCTATTACCCCGCATAAGATAGACTAATAGACAATACACGGGTAATTCTGTTTTAGCGAGAGGTGCTAAGTAGCAAATCCACACTTAGTATTCATCTATCAATAATCAAAAGAAGAGCTATCAAAATCTTCCCCAAGAACGGCAGAGAAATGCTTGTTGGTATTTGTTAGCTTATTGAGAGATAGATCATAAGTTTACGGATGTCCAGTGAGCATTTCACGGGAAGGGTTTTAAATATCGAATCCACGAGGAAGATATGATAAGCAATTCATTTGATTAAGGGGCGATGATAGAAGACTAATAATGAGATTCGGTGGTTTAGCATTTACTTAAACAGGGTGAGCCAATAAAAGATAATAATGATAAGGTATATAAGAGCAAGTAGGGTGCACGTGGTGAACAATAGGATAAGATTAATTCCTAGTTAGATTAGGATTGGATTTAGGACAAATGGGACGGTTCTTATGTAGTATACAAAGAATTTAATGAGTGGTGGAAATAAAATGAGGCATAGCATAAGATCATATATAAATCAAAACCATAAATAAAAAAATGTGTACCAGAAGATTACTTAAGAAAATCAAGAAGCGAAACAAGATAATCCCAAGAACCATTATCGACTAGTCTTATACACGGGGAGGATTGCAAAGGACTCAATAGTCTTTGTCACCACTACGATCTACCACACGACCGGCATATAAGGTGAATCCGCAAGTAAATTATATCTAAGCACCATGCTTACATACTCTCTACTACCTAGCATATGCGCATAATATACTAGGAGCTCTACGAATAAGTACTTGAATTACCATGAATAATGACTATATCAAATATGCTATGACTAGAATAAAAGTGTAAGTAAATTAATTGCATACATAATAATGAAATAGCACGAAGGTGTATGAGAACAATAATTATATTGAACCATAGTGTAACTTCTATCGATCCGAACCGGAGCATACACTCTCTCTTCTTTAAACCGACTTTCTATCTAAACTAGGCTCTAGATTAGAGCTATGAATTAGCTATCCTATCTCGTGGTGTCTCCTCTTCTTCTCTGTCTTGGCTCTTCCTTGATCTACTTCTTATTGAGCGTGAAGCTTTTAGATCAACTTGGATTCAATTGACTTGAGGGTCTTGGGCTGTTTATATATGGGTCTTCCTCTGTCTCTTCAACTTCAACGAGGCGATGTGGGATTAATCCCCGTGCTCCCACCGACGGCGCCATCGGATCAAACCGACCATAATCATCCGGTTTATATTGCATCTTGGAGGCGGTGGAGGAAGCTTCCCAAAGCGGAGGCTGATTGGCGGCGAGGGCCGGGCGGCCGATCGGCCTAATAGTTGAGCGATCGGCCCCGAGTGGGGCCCACTGCGGGTCCCGATGCGCCGTGGTCTTCCGAGTCTTCTAGATGATGTATTTTGGGTTTTGGGACTCTTTGACGTCGGGTGTATTACGTAGCCTTTCGGACTTGTCTCGGAGTTGGATTGCTTTTGCGTTACGTCGGGCGTATGCCACGTCATTTTCGTTATTTTTCCGTTAAGTCCTCGCAAATCACAACTTTACCAAAACTCATGGAAATCATTAGTAGAAACCCCTAATAAGGTTATTTAATTATATTTTAATTCTTTTTCCATGAAGTGTTGATGCATAAAAAATATGAGTTAGTGAGCATCAACAATGGATACCCCGGGGGTGGTCCTTGAGCCTTTCTTGTCCTGTCCATGATTTCTATGGAGGGTTCTCGCGATTTTAAGCATGATGCACGCGAAAAACGGAAAAATCTTTTATCTTTTCTCAAGGGGTTATGATAAGGGGAGGGTTCCCCTTTGGTAGCCCCCGAGGGGAGGTTTTTATCTTTTGGAGTTGTTAAAGACAAAACCTACCTAATATAATACTTGGACTCATAGCCTTTGTGCAAAAAAGAGTTCTTTTATTGCTTTCGTACAAGATGCGTATGTACATTGCATGTTCCCCGGTTCTAAGGGTAGAACTGACGAAGTTGCTCTATATTCCAAGCGTTCGAAAGTACACTTCACCCTTCTCGTTTTTGAGTTTGTATGTCCCGGGTTTGAGTACTTCAGCTATGAAATACGGCCCTTCCCATGGAGGTGCTAGCTTGTGACGCTCTCGGCTGTCTCTTCTTAGCTTTAACACTGGATCGTTGACTTGGAAGCCTCGGGGTTTAAGCCTTCTAGCGTGATATCGCCTTAGCGATTGTTGGTATCGAGCAGAGTGGATCAGGGCTATGTCTCTTGCTTCTTCCAATTGGTCCAATGAATCTTCTCAGGCCCCTTGGTTGTCTTGTTCGTTGTAGGCTCGGAGTCTTGGGGACCCATGCTCTATATCAGAGGGGAGTATAGCCTCGGATCCATAGACCAAGAAGAAGGGCGTAAACCCTGTTGCTCTACTCTTTGTTGTTCTTAAGCTCCATAGTCTCGACGGTAGCTCTTGGTACCATCTTTTTTGCCATCTTGGTTTAGCTTGTTGAAGATTCTTGGCTTGAGTCCTTTCAAAATCATGCCATTGGCTCTTTCTACACCGACCATTGGTTTTTGGGTGTGCCACCGCAGCCGTGTCTACCCTGATGTTGTAATCTTCACAAAAGTCAAGGAACTTTTTTCCAATGAAATTGGTCCCATTGTCGGTGATGATTGAATTTGGGACACCAAATCTTGAGAGTAGATCTTCAAACAGCTTTACCGTTTCCTCAGTCCGAGGCGCGACAACTGGTCGGGCTTCGATCCATTTAGAGAATTTGTCTATTGCTACCAACACATGTGTGTAGCCCCCGGGTGCTTTCTTGAGGGGTCCGATCATGTCCAATCCCCACACCGCGAATGGCCAAGTGATCGGAATGGTTTGTAGAGCTTGTGCCGGAAGGTGTGTTTTGTGGGCATAGTATTGGCAACCCTTGCAGGTTCGGACTATATAGTTTGCGTCTCAAACTGGCATGTCGGCCAATAGAAGCCTTGCCTGAAGACTTTCCCTACTAGGGTACGTGGGGCAGCATGGTGCCCGCACTCTCCTCCGTGGGTATCCGCCAACAGCTCCTTGCCTTGTTCCCGGGAAATGCACTTTTGGTATATCCCGGAGGCTGCTTTTTTGTATAGCTCTTTATCATCGCCAATCACGATGAATGACTTAGCCCGGTGTGCTATTCTTCTTGCTTCGGTTTTGTCTTCTGGCAGCTCTTCTCGGAGAAGATAGTTCGCTAGAGGTACCCTCCAATCTTGCGTCTCTTCATCGACCTGCATTGCCTCCGACCGTTGTTGGACGGCTTGATTTGTTCCTTCCCCTGGGGTGTATTCCTGACTTTCCAAAGGGGGTTCCTCAGCCCGAGGGGATTAGGTCAACCCTCGAGGGAGCGCCCTGTTCTTGGTACTTGACGGAAGGTTTGTAAGGTCTATTGTCGGGATATTTGGGGTACTACGGCTCTTGTGGGACGCTTAACCTTCGCAAGCCTCGTCGACGGCCGCCTCGTTGTACCTTCTTGGGGTGTGTCGATGCTCTAAACCATGGAACTTTTCTTCTAGCTTCCTTACCTCCCGGCAATATGCTTCCATTTTGGGATCTCATGGCCGAGAGGCCTTCATTACTTGATCCACCACCCGGTTGGGAATCTCCTCTTGTTTCGGCGCCGGATCCCAGGGTCTACCGCAATGCGGAGGCCGTTGACTAGGGCTTCGTGATTACGCCATATTGTTCGAGGCTTGAAAGTGTAACCTGATGGCATATCTGATGTGTACCCCGAGGGGTGAAATGAAAAGCAGGCCTGCTCCTGCTCCAGTCTTCATTAGAGATCCATCAAAGAACATCGTCCAACATTCTGATTGGACTGGCGCCGGGGGTAGTTGTGTATCCGTCCATTCTGCGACAAAATCAGCCAGGACCTGGGATTTAATGGCCTTGCGTGGGGCATATGTCAAGGTCTCGCTCATGAGCTCCACCGCCCATTTGGCCACCCTCCCAGTGGCTTCTTTGTTGTTTATTATTTCCCCGAGGGGAAATGCCGATACTACCGTGATTGGGTGTGCTAGGAAATAATGGCGGAGTTTTCTTTGTGCCAGCACCACGGCATATAGTAACTACGCATCCGAGGGTATCCGGTTTTGGTGTCGAGTACTTCACCGATGAAGTAGACCGGTCATTGGACTGGTAAAGAGTGCCCTCTTCTCGCTCGTTCGACGACTATGGCTCGCGCTTTACCACCGAGTGGTTGCGGTGACGTAGAGGAGTAGGCGTTCTCGGGGGGTTTGGTGGCACCAACACCGGTGGGTTGGTCAACATTTTCTTCATGTTCCGGGGCTCTTCTGCCTCGATAGTCCAAGTAAAGTGCTCAGTCTTCTTTAGAAGTCTATATAGGGGTAATCCCTTCTCTCCCAACCTAGAGATGAATCTGCTGAGGGACGCTAGACAACCCACGAGCTTCTGGACTCCTTTAAGATTGGTTATTGGCTCCATGTTGGTTACTGCCGCGACCTTGGTTGGGTTGGCCTCAATACCCCTTTGTGAGACAATGAATGAATCCGAGGAGCATCCCGCGAGGGACCCCGAATACACATTTCTGCGGGTTGAGCTTGACACCCTTTTCGTTTAAGCATTTGAGCGTTCTTTGCCAAGTCTTCAACCAGGTTTTGCCGTCTTTTTTGATTTTACCACTATATCGTCAACATACGGTTCAACTATTCGGCCTATGAGTTCGCCAAACACATGTTGCATGCATCAATTTGGTAAGTGGCTCCTGCGTTCCTCAGCCCAAAAGGCATGGTGAGGTAGCAGTACATTCCGAAGGGTGTTATGAATGAAGTCGTGAGTTGATCGGACTCTTTCATTTTTATCTGATGGTACCCGGAGTACGCGTCAAGGAAGGATAGCGTTTTGCATCCTACGATTGGAGTCAACCATTTGATCGATCCGAGGTAATGGGAAAGGAACTTTGGGGCATGCTTTATTAAGACTAGTGTAGTCAACACACATCGCCATTTTCCATTGTTTTCTCTACTAATACAGGATTAGCTAGCCACTCGGGGTGGGACACTTCCTTGATGAACCCGGCCGCCATTAGCTCTCGGACCTCCTCCCGATGATCTTGCGCTTGGCATCGTCGATCGCCTCAACTGCTGCATCATTGGTTTGGAGCCGGCTTCGGATGTCTAAGGAGTGCTTGACTTCCCTCGACTATGCCCGCATGTCGAAGGACTCCATGCAAACGCGGGCCGGGCGTTTACGCGGAGAAAGTCGACGAGCCTTGTTTTCCTATTCCACGGTTGAGCTCGAACCGATGGTCAACGGCTTCTCCCGGGATGTTTGGGATCCAATGGAATGGTCTTTGTTGCTTTGGAGGCTTCCGAAGCTTCCAGCGTGCCGCTTGGCCTCGGGTTCTTCGCACATTTTGTCAAACTTTTAGAGACATCCGCGATAAGTGCCGGATATGGCGGTGCCTCTGCGTACTCGACACTTTTCGACATCGCGATTGTATGCGTGGTGATATGTCGGCCGGTAGTGATGACCCCATTAGGCCCCGGCATCTTTAGCTTAAGGTGCGTGTAGTTGGGTAGGCCATGAACTTAGCGTAACATGGTCGGCCAAAGGAAGACGGCATGGTAAAACCCCTCCGAACCCGGGACCTCAAAGTCGTGGTCTCCCGTCGGAAGTTCGAAGGGGTACCAAAGCAGATCGGTAAGTCAATCCGCTCGAGGGTTTTTACTTGCTTCCGGGGGGGACAATGCCGTTGAATGCTGGCCCCCCTCGTGGATCTTAGATTTGTCAATTTTGAGCGGGTCAAGGGTTTCTTCGTAGATGAGATTGAGACTGCTCCCTCCATCCATGAGGACCTTGGTTAGTTTTGTATTACCGATAATCGGATCCACCACCAAGGGGTAGGCCCCGGGTTCGGGATGTGGTGCGGATGATCCTTTTTGGTTTAACGTGATCGCTTGATCGACCATTCTGAAGCTTGGGGGTGGGTGGCTGCGAGAGAAGACCTCACGTCGCTCCTTCTTTCTCGTCGCGCGTGATCACATTGCTCGTCCCGCCTCCGAAGATCATGAAGCAATTGTTGACCTTGGGAACTTAGAATCTTCCCCATCCTCTGCCTCGGGCTCTTCTTTCTTCTCTTCATCTTCGGGAATTGTCCCGAGCTTGTTGAAGTGTTTGCGGAGGGTCTTGCATTCTTCTAGAGTATGCTTGACAGGATACTGATGGTTGGTGCAGGGTTTTATAAGCATGTCGTCAAACTTGCCTGGGGGCGCCCGAGGCCCCTTTCGGTCTACGGCCGCGACAAGATCCTCCTCGAAGTCACCTTGCGCCAGGCCCTTACCCAAATGCGCCCTTGTTCTTTTTCTTCTTTTTGGCGTCTGGGGGATTTGACCCCTCGGCCTCGTCCTCCCGGCGTTTCCCTTTTTTGGAGACCTGATCGAAGAGTGCTCCGATGGCCTCTTCGCCACTTGCAAACTTGGTGGCAATGTCCATCAGGTCGTTGGCTTCGGTTGGGGTTCGGCGCCCTAATTTACTGACGAGCTCTCGACAGGTGGTGCCTGCTAGGAAGGCTCCAATGACGTCGGAGTCTGTTACATTCGGGAGTTCGTTTCTTTGCTTCGAGAAACACCGGATGTAGGTGCGTAGGGATTCATCGGGCTTCTGGCGGCAATTCCTGAGATCCCAGGAGTTTCCAGGGCGCGGGTATGTGCCTTGAAAATTCCCTCTAAAGATCCTTACCAAGTCGTCCCAGCTCGAAATCTGTTTGGGGGAGATGCTCGAGCCATGCTCGTGCCGACTCGGATAGGTAGAGGGGCGGGTCAGGCGGATGATGACCTTGTCGTCGTGAGCCCTCGCAGAACCGACAGCTAATAAATAATCACCAACCCGGACCTCGGGCGTGTTTCACCCGGAGTACTTTTCAATATGGCTCGGGGCCGAAAGCGTAAGGGAGTGGCGCCCTCGGATTTCTTTGGTAAAGACTTGAGGTCCCGGGGGTCGTGAGCCGTTTCGCTTTGTTACGGTTGCCTCGGCGTTGCTCGATTTCTTCCTTCGATCGGGGAGCTGTTGGTTATCATGCCGGCTTCGTTCCGATTGTCCTCTTTGTTGGCTATACGGACGGTGTTCCTCGAGACATTGCCGGACATCACGATTGGATTGATTGTCGGCTAGTCGTTCCCGGACGGATCGTGCGGGGCTCGGCTTTGCTCGGGTTCGGCGGAGGCTTGTCGATCGCGCATTGGCTCTTGATGTCTTGAGGTTGCATAGTTCCTGAAAGCCGAGCTCTCAACTTGTTGGATTGCGGCTTTATCGAGGAGTTCCTTGAGTCCGTCACGTAGCCTCCTCCCTTCGGTGGTCGAGGGTTCGGGCATTTCCCGAACAAGCATTGCACCGCAGCTACGTTACGGCTAGCGCGGTTGAAGGGAGCCGGCACCCTCGGTGGACGCGTGAGTTGTTCCTCAGATTGGCCCGGCCGCTCGGGGGCTTGAGGCGCCGCGGGTTTCTTGCTCGTTGAGCGCGTTCCGGCGGATGGTTTGCTCTAATCGTCGCGCGCGTTCAGCCGGCTTGAAGTCGGGCCTCAATGTCACAATAGGCGTGTGTTTTTGCCGGCAGGGGCCGCGACCGACGTCTGCCGGGCTGACGCCGCTGGTGTCGCGGCGGGACACGTCGTCGCGGCGGGACTTCTGGCGTTGTCATCACCTTCCTCGGGTCGTAAACCCGACCATCTACGAGCTCAATGTTATAGCATTCCCGAAGGGGATCATAATATTCAATATTGAAAAATCTGAGTTCAGAGTCTACAACACAGGTTGCCCTAGGGTGATACCCTAAGCTTAGATGCCCATCATGGATCTCCCGAAAGTAGGCGCCGACTGTCCCTTGGTGAGGGTGTACCCTCGGCCCATTGGTGAACAGGTCATCCCAAACTGGACTAGCGCGGCGAGGGGGTCTTCATAGTGTCCTGCGCCGCGGCTCACCGCCCCGGTCGCGGGGGAACTCACGGTTCGCGCGACACCGTAGTGATGGACTGCCGGGCGTGGTGGTTCTTTGTACCTAACGCCTCGTGGATGTCTAGGCGTTGTTGTCGTATGACGCTTACGCCCATATGTAAGCTTCTCCGGTGGACGAATGGGCGCCGTGGGGCTCATGGGCTCTCCATTGCCCCGTTCTCCTTCCATGGGTGCCATCGTGGCTCCGCTTGCCGAAGCGGTGGTCGCTTCTCTTCACCGTTGGTGTCGACGAGCATGGGGAAGAGGTCGTAGTTGAAATTCACCGTGGCCGCATCGTGCGTGGTTGCGCCTTTCTCGTGACGACGTCCATGATGTCGGTTGCGCCCTTTGGTGCTTGGGAGCGGTTGTCTTCCGATCCGTTCGGAAGGAGATTGCCCGGGATGTCGCGTGATCCAAATGCGGCGTGAACTTGAAACTCGCCAAATCAAAAGCAACATTCCCCGTCCTTCTTTGTGATCCGGTGAATAGGATGGGAAGGTGAGCGATGTCGCCATCTAGGATTTTTGGGAAGTGATCTTCGCACACCGCCCTACCTCGGCGGCGCCAACTATCGGTGTTTTGAGAACGGGGTATCCCAAGTACCGGCAATAATTTATAGGCTGGTGCTCCGCCTTTGATGGGCGTGTGCGAGCTGGAAGACGAGGGGTTTATCTAGTTCGGGCCATGAGGCCCCTACGTCCAGCTAGTTGTGACCTTTCAGATATTCTCGCACCAATTGTGCACAAGAACCAAAGCGGTTACAAGGTGTTCTCGGGAGTGAAGAAGGACTTCAATCCGGAGCAAGATGGCTAAGTGTGAAAACCTAGTGGAGGGGATCCGTTCTATGCTGACATTACTCTCCCTTTTATAGTGTAAAGGAGAGATAATGTGTACAATACGTGTCATGTACAACCGCTACTGTGTCTACTATCTAGAGCTGTTAGGCATGCCATGCCCGAGCCCGGACCTCGGGTTCCCAGAAGGGAGTGCCCTAGTGTGGACGCGTGTCTTGGAGTCTCTTGTGTTCGTGTTCGTCGCCTCGAGGGGAGGGTCTCCGAGGGGCCAAATGGTGACCCTCGGATCCCTTTCGGTCCCGCGATTGGCTTGGTCCGCGTCATGGCGTGGTGTCGACGCCCCGAGGGTCCTTGGACTCGTGTCGCGGTCATGAAGCCGCAAGCAAATGAGCGAAGAGTTGTGTTTCCCCCTTGCGGGGTGGCGTGTGTGATAAGCGTTACCTTTATGTCCCATCAACGGGGGATGCGAGGAGATAACGGGTCAAGTGAAGAGGCAGGGGTAATCGATTGCCCCGCCAGTGGGGCGTGAAGCAGGTGCATTTAATCGCGGCTGCCCCCACCACCGGGTTTGGCTTCCCAAGGTGCGCCCGAGATGGTGTTTCTGGGGAGGGAAGAGCCGTGGCAGGGGTCTTCTATCCCGAGGCGAGGCGGAGAAGTCTCGCCCGAGGGTCGTGGTCCTCGGGCGGCGGGGATCATTTCAGAGACCCCGTGTCCTCGGGCGAGGTGGAACTTAGTCCCTGAGGGTCTGCCCCTCGGTTTAGGAGTAAGTTGTGGTAAAAGTGGGCTGTTATTACGGGCTGGCGCCGCGGTACCAAAGGCCGGACTTTTGGCTTTGTATATGGATGGGCTTCAATAAGCCTATTGGGGGATTGTCTTCCAGGATTTCTTTCTTATTCTCATGGCGATTACATTTGGTCCTTATTCTCTTTATTTTGGAGACTTCACCCTGGGCCCCCTCGACCTTTTTGGGGGTGATTTTGGTAAGTTGGGCCCTTGGCGAAAGTGTTTGTTGATGGGCTGCCTTGGGCTTCTAAAGGGGGCCCAAGAGAGTTTTCCGTATATTAAGTCCTTCTTAGCGAGCTGCGGGGCTTGGGGCCGGCCTTCATCCTCCTAGGCGTCTCTTAGGCCTAAAATGCGCCTTAGGTCGTCAACTCCGACGTCGTCTTCCCATCAGTCCCTTCTTTTTGGGCCTTAGGGCCGCGCCATCCTTCATGGGCTTATTTTCCTTATGGGCGATTATTTTCGTCCCCGACGGCAATAGTAAGTTATGTAGGCACAAAAATCCTACTCCCACTGCGCCACACACCGACAAGCGGAATAGCTGGCTTTACTCGCCCGAGTGCCTTGAATCGAAGGCGTGCGATCAATTTGACCTGTTAATTGACAAGGAGGTAAACGTGAGATCTGGAACATGCACTGGTGAGACCAAGGCAGTTCCGTATGTATGGCTCTAAGGCGGATGTAAAGACATATAGCTATGAAAGCTATCGTCGATGAATAATGAATGCATTCGGTAAACATATATGAAGATATGATGTAATAACAACTGCGGAATGATCATAAAGACATGTATGAACAAATAAAGTCGATCATTATGATGTGCTATCGTAAAGCTCTATTGCATAGATCAAATCAATTGACAACATGATAAATAAAAAGAATATAAATCATAAACATCATTATAGATATTCATGACACGTGAAAGCATAACCGTGTTCGCAAGCTTGCTGAATCGGGGTCCATGAAGAAGGAACTACCCTACGTAAAAGCCTATCGGGTTAAACTGATCTCTAGTCCACCGGATGACGAGCTCTAGAGTAACCCAAAGATGCAGTATTCACCGGATGACACCCTGTCAAGATCTAAACGTATACGAACCCACAACAAGTGACAACTTAGATTGATCTATCTCGCTCACGATGAAGCAGATAGATCTAGTAGTATAGTAAGATGAGCAATGAAAGCACTAAAAGCAACTAGATCTATGATAAGATAAAGCCGAGGACGTTTCAATCTAAATTGGGCAAAAAGGTGTGTGCAAACATAATTAAATAAACAAATTGAAAGCATTGTAAACACGTGGTAACTTAATCGAATTCATTAGATCTTGCCAAGATCTAATGAAGCCGATAACTAGCTCTTAGCCGGACCTTAGCCCACCGGATGGCTCATGATCGACAAAAGAACCCTCTTGCCCCCGATAGCTTAAATCCGCCCGACGATACTAAGCGTGAACAAGACTTCTTGCAATAATCTAAATCCGCCGACGATACTAGACATGGTGTAAGGTTGCGGTACTTACGGAGGTCGACGGGTCGATGAATCCTCTCATGATAGATCGACGACACGATCGGATTCCGAAGGGTGGCCGGAGCCAAGGCACGGAGCCGCGTTTGTTGTATTTGATTTGGTAGATTGTTTTACGCTTGCCGGGGTCTCATATTTATACCCGGGCTTTGACGAGTCCTAACTAATTACGAATAAATGTAACTAAATATCTAGCTAAGATACATTGTCCTCCAAGTCTTCTGAGTCGTGAAATTGCACGTGACATGGGCCCTCATCCCCGGATATCTTCCTTGACGCTCCATGCTAGCCGAACCATCTCATGCTCAGCCTTCTTCGGACTCGGGCTCCTAGTCGAATAACATGCTTCGAATGCCACAAAGATTGTAGTCGCTTTCCCGCTAGCCGAATGACTCCTTACCGAACCATCGTGCGCCGCCCATTAGTCATCCAGGCTCTACCAAATTTTGGTGTTAACATATGCCCCCTCAATTTTAGAGTAAAAGAGGCTCTTTTGCTCGAAATTGACCATGATCTCGCAAAAACTCGGGCCAAAGCCTTTAAGCGGGCTAAAATTACCGAGGCCCATTTTTCGGAAGCTTCCCGTAAGACTATTTCAGCCCTTTAGTTGCTTCTTGGAACTTGTGCCGCTGGAATTTCCACCAATGTAAATCGGCAAGCCAAGTCGCCTCCGCTTTCCCAAGATAAATACCTAATGCAGACCCCTTTAACTTTCTAGTCACTTTAGATCTCCTTGGCCTCCTTACTTTGTATAAACATCGGCAAACTTCTTTAGTAGTCATCCAGATCTCTTTCATATCCTAGATCTTCCTTTCTTCTTTCCCTCAAGATCTAAAGTGTTCGGCTGGCTCTAGCCTCTCTTCAATGGAGTAAGTTCCCCGTCATCTGTATTTTCATGTTCTTACATACCGAATCCAATCTTTTTTTCTCTCTTCTTGATGACATTTGAAGCCCCCGTGATTCCGAAATCGTTGAACTCCGCCGCCAACTCGCAGCAGTACACAGAGGCACTCAAGGTTGGAACGCGAGGCACACGAGCAAGTCGTTGAGGACATGGAAGACATCGAAGAGGATCTGGACATTTTTGCAAGAAACCAGAACTTTTATGAATGGAACTTCAATCGTAAGTCTTCAAGATTGGTTCCCATGTTATTTCACCTCTCGTACTAGCCTCTGCTTATAATCCCTTCTCAATCTTCTTGAAGGCTTGTCGAGAAGGTTTGCCCTCTTGATCGGTGCATCTCGTCGGATGATTAGGATGGTAGAGACACCGGGCCCCGACCGCCCACGAGGATGCACCGCATTCAAAGGCCTCAAGGAAATTTATGATAATCTCTTTGTAAATGATGATATGTAACTCTGTTGCAACAATCATGCTTTCCTTTTAATGAAAACCGTTTCAGTTTCAAACTCTTCAGCTTGTCTTCATGAATTGATCTTTACACATCTTGATCTGGTCGCTTTAGTCCCGAGCTGAATTTTGCCGAATCGCCTGTCTCGCCCGAATGACCGTAAGAGCTTAAATGGCCTGAAATTGCTTTGGCCCATTTACTACTCGGCCCAATATATATCCTCGAGCCCTCGTGATGGTTTTCGATCTCTGAAATATCTCTCACGATTATCTCCAAACCAAAACCGCTCTTGTTCTCCAATCTGTTCACTTTCTCTCTTACCGAAGCGTAGAAAAACCCTCAACGACGAGCATCCATGGCGGGTGGTGATGACAACCATGGCAAGCGACCTCGCGAGAGGACGAAGCAAGTGGAAGCCGAGTTCCGTCGGCAACGCCTTGAGTAATAAAAACATGTTCCTCCCTTTTAGCGGTTCCGGACTTTCACCTTTGTTCATTTTCTTGTTTCTTAATCGACCAATACTCCTTTTGATTTGATTTTCTCTTTTTGGTTAGACCGATCCGCATTCCCGCCTCCACAATGCTCGCCCCAAGCTCTCCTCTTCCCCAACCGTAACCTTCCTCCCCAAAGATTGGAGTATTTTTTCGATTCGAGGAAGACTTGTGGTATCGTCAGAGAAGAAGAAGAAAGACGAGATTATCAAGGAGTTTGGTGAGTACTCCATGAAGGCTTGCATTAAGAATCTTGACCAAGAGGACTCCATCAAGCGTGCTCGCAAATGTCAATACCGGGTCAGTTTGTGATCCAATTCCATTTACAAGCATTACGTTCTTTCTATCCGACATTCTCGTTGGCTTATCGCAGCCCCGCTTGAGGAAAATCAACAAACTTCGACGGAAATTGCTCGGCCTGCAACCGAGAACGCACGCTTGACAGCGCTGCCGCTCGTCGCCGGGCCGACAAGGTGAAGGCGCGAGGCGAGACGGTGGCGAGCCGCCTTTGAAGATGTGGCAAACAACCGCATCGATGATGTCGCCATCCAAGGCATGCATGGGAGCGCCATGAGTCCGACAAACTTTGTCGACTCAAATCGGTGAAGACTACTCCATCCATCCGGTTGGCTTCCGTGAAGCTCCGTAAGACGTTGACGATATTGAAGAATCCATGGATGTGTATGAAGATCACGCCACCGGGCCGTAGTCCTGTCCAATGAGCCGCAAGTCGTCTTCAATCTCTTGGAGGATTAGTTTGTACTTAGGCGCACAAGCAAATACTTCAGCTTGAATCCTTAACTTCTTTCTTTGTGTATTTAAATGAAACTTTTACCAAACAGTCTTCGCCAAATGGATGACGTCATCTCTTCTTTGGGCTTTCAAAATAATATTAAAACCCAACTTCGGATAACCGATGAGTACTATTCACCCATGGTATTGAATGCATTCCTCGCTTTTCCTTTTCCCAATAAATCGACCGAGGGTAAAAATGTCGGTCCGAGGGAAGACGAAACGTTAACTTCTCCAATAAGCAACCCTCAAAAGAATATTTTATCCGGTCAATTGATCCGCTTTTGACTTCTTGGATATAGTGTTTAACTGTCACCAGTAAAACCATCGATGCCACGAGTGTAAAAGTCCTTCGACAAAATCAAGAAAACCATGAAAGGAAAGTGAAGATTTGTAGCAAGATTATGCGAATAACATCTAGGTTTTAGGACAAGTAAAAATCCCTTTGTGATGTACTTTCCCAGGTGCTTTTGCAACCAACTCTTGCAGTCCCGAATAAAGGCCTTCCCTGTCTTTATATTGATTTTTATATTTTTGTACTAAAGGCGACATAACAATATTTATTTAGCCGTCCTCCAATTCTTTATGGAGTATTTTTCTCGCTAAAGGCGATGATTTACACATCGGCTATTTCTTATGAACAAAACAGTCTTCTTTGCTCAAAATCATTAAACTCATACGTGTCGGCCAATCACATTTGGCAATAATCGATTCTTTAAAAGCCGACACCGAAATCTCTCTTTAGAAATTACTATGAGAGCCGACTATCTCGATAAATTTCCGGTTTTCGTAGAACGCAGTACCGACGGGACCTTCTTCCCATTCTCTTCCCCGAGAAACACTCCACGCCTTCATATTCCCTAACGATGGCTCAAGAGGCAATGCTTACCGAATCGCCGGCTTGCACTATCTCGATATCATCACCGTTCCACCGGATGAGGACTTGATGCATGGTGGATGGAACGCAACAGATTAGCATGGATCCAATCTCTTCCAAGTAATAAGTCAGAGGACCCCTTACTATCGACCACAAAGAAGGTAGTGATCAAAGTCTTTGAGCCGATCATCAACTCAACGTGAACGGCTCCATGGGTATCTCGAAGGATTTCCGTGAAAGTCCCCGAGCACAATGTCTGTCTTGAGCAAATCCTCCTTAGTCATCCGGCTTTTGAAAAGTCGTGATATGGCATGATATTAATTGCAACTCCCCATCGACGAACATATGAGTCGAGGCTTTCCATTCACATATCCCTTCAAGTAGAGAGGCTTTAGATGGTTATGTTTCCTAGGCCTGCCAAACACAAACCTTTGTCTTGATAAAGCCAACTGTCCTAGAAGATCAATCATCTCTTTGTTGTCAAAATCAGAATAGGCCTCTTCATCCGAATAGGCATCTTGTTCCCTCGGACCATCAATGGCCTCGCCTCGTAGGAGCTGCGAAACTCTATAGGGATGTAGAACACCATGCTAACATCCGCCGAACGCCCACTTGCCGAATACTCCTCCGCCGAATGACTGGCTTCCCGAGTTTTCTTCTTTGGGCGCCACACTTGTTTGGCGTTCGGCTGTTGCTTCCTTTGAGCTCCCCTTGTTCCCGAGGCGTTGGACTCTTCTCTTTTGGCTCTTTCTTAGACCAGAGGGCACCTTGTCCCTTTTGCCACACATATTCTTGAGGAGAGTTCATGTCATCACGTAATCCTCTACATCAGCCCATGCTTGATCTCGCAATCCTTTTACCGACGTGAGGTGTACTTGTCTCTATTTTTTAAGCGCCGATCATCCTCCGGGAAGCGTGCCCCCAATCTTTCTTGGATGGGGCCGGCGGTTGATTCGATGTCCTGTCGGGTACCCGTGGTATTGCTCACCGCATTAAAAGGCAATTATTCCTAGCGAGGCGACTTCAAGCCTTCATTCCAAAGAATGCCTAAAGAAAGGACAATCCCAATGAGACTCTTCTTCGCTCTTTTTCATATACTCCTCCTACTCGGTGGTACATCTCCTCCTCATTACCTCTGTTGTTCTCTTGCAAGCTGTTGATCCCTACGATATTGCTTCTCTTCCGTCTTTGCCACTTGTTCGCCAGATACGAGATGTCACCCTTGGTTTGGAGGTTTCTCCTTTTTTTGTTCGGCTATTTGGGAACCGAACACGATTCTTTGGAGCTCAACACTAGACACCCGCCGACTAGGGTCAATCGAACCACTTTGCTTTGCCCTCTCGAAGTCAAGACTTTCAATAGGCCTTTGCCCTTAGGATCACTGGCAGAAACCATGCATGTATCGAAAGCAACCATGCCTGCAGGGAAGGGCTCCTTATCCACCTTCATATTGTTGTTGAACTTAAGGAGACCCTCGCCAGTATAGCCCTCCGAATCTACCGCTTGAAGATTCGGGGTCCGTTGATGTTGTGAGTAATCATATCATGGAAGCCACAATATTTGCCAATTTTGACCCAATCCGGACGCTTCATAGAATGATTCTCTGGCAGCTTGATGCGCCCTTCCTTGACTAAGAACTCAAAGAGCTTTTCCGACTTGGAGACGTCGAAGTCATATGCCCCTTGAGTGTCTTTATCCAAATACCGTTAACCTGGATGGGCTCCTTGCCCCAAGCAAATTCGGGTAATGCTATGTCCTCCCGCCATCATCTTCGTCTTCACCTTCCTCCGTGAAGTGGTTGTATGTCCGATAAGACACGTTGCCCCCTTTCGAAAACGGGTGTCCTTCTTGATGCTCAAACTGATTGGCCATGAGTGTGCGCCTTGAGAGTTGTCCTAGGTCATCAAACTCCATGCCGGGCTAGCTTTTCCCCGATGGTCGGATGCATTCCCGAATGGCTATAGCCTAAGAACCGATGGTCCGGCAAGCTCAAAGAGTAGCAAGATAATTCTTTGTTTCCTCGAACCGTGCAAGAACTCTTGTGGTGTCTCATTATACTTCGCGGTCAACCCCATCAAGTCAACGAGCTCTTTTTCATTGGAACCGCTATAGAAGTATGAATGGAATTTGTCTTCCGGCTCGGACCATGTTCCATTGAGAATTGGCAACATGGCAAACCATGTAAAGCCGGCCCTGTAAGGGATGATGGGAAGAAGCGAATCCTCCATGCTTCATCATTGGCAAGCTCTCCCAATCGAATCGATACCGACCGATGTGTTCGGTAGTAGAGGCGTCATCTTGTCCGAAGAACTTGGTCAAGTCGGTTGGAGGCTTCAACCTTGAAGGAAGCGCCACTCTGTTGTACCCGATGCGGATAGGGTGGTGATACACATAGGGCCGATTCTTGGGCTTAATCCCAAATTGGTGTTGCATCATATCGGCCATCCTCGCTAGGAGTATATCCGTTGACGCGAAACTAGGGCTTCACACCAACACACCGGGAGGGCCTTGGACACCCACGAAGATCGCGACGACCTTGTAGCAGGCGAGCACCGCAGCGTGGCAGCCCAAACCGATCCAGGGGATCGGTGGGGGCGCGTGGAGCTCGGTGACGGCCGGAAGAACCTCCGAATGCACCTCCGGAAGACCCGTTAGGAGGACGCACGCGAGGGGTGCTCTAGGACCAGCGTGGCCGCCTAGAACGCCGACGAAGAACACGGAGTTCGCCGCCGAACAAAGAGGATAGAGGGGTTGAGAGAAGAAGATGACCTACAAACGGGGACAGAGGTAGATTGATTGTCGATTGGATGTAGATGGGATCAAATCGGCCATGAACCTCTTTATTATATAGAGGAGGGTGGTCTTATCCTTTTAGGAAACCGTCCTTGGACGTTTCAAGCATCAAAACCGACCTAAACACGATTGGAAACAAATCGGTTCGGATCTCGACGACACGGCCTCGCGCCGGGGTGACCGGACGCACGATAGGCCTTGACCGACGCTCCCCGGCCAACGGGTCCGGCCGAATTTCCAAAGGTCTCGCAAAGGCTCGCGACGCGCGACCGACGGATCCCGGGACCGACGCCGACCGACCCATGGGTGCGCCCGGCCGATGGCCCGAAATTAGCCTCGGTTCCAAACTACCGACCGGACTCGCGAGGGGGTTGACCGGACGCTCCGTCAACGCGCCCGACGTTTAACAGAAAGGTCTGCAAACCGATCGGGGCGCGACCGACCGGACGCTTAGGGATCGACGTGCTAGGACCGGACGCGCCGCCGAGTCCCGGCCGCATTCCGCAGAGCCCTTTTCGAACCTCCTCGAGAATTTGACTAAGTCCGGAAATTTGCGGTGACTTGACCTCCAAAATATGGCTAAGTCCGAATTTTACTTGGTTACTTTTCGAAAATATGGCTAAGTCTCTGATTTTTACCGTGACTTAGACCACACCATTTTGGGTGTCAACATATGCCCCCTCGTTTTTCGGTGAGAGGTGCACGAACACGAAAACAAAACAAGAAAAACCAAACAACACGAATGCCCATCGTATCGGGTTGTCCGGTGACTAAGGGCGATACTATGTATCGGCCATTTTTTGTTCTAAGGGCGATGCATGCATCGGCCATTGTTTGGAGAGCACTAGGCCTCTTTCCAAACACTAGGGAAATACTTTTTCAAATACCTCCCGTTAATCGCCTTATCTTGGCGTTTTCCATCACTTGTTGACTCAAGCACATAGGAGTTTCCAAATATCACTTTGACCACCTTGAAAGGACCTTTCCAATTGGGTGACCACTTGCCAAATTGATTGCTCTTCGACCCTATCGGTAATATAGTTTGCCAAACTAAGTCACCGATTTGGAACGATTTGCTCTTGACTTTCTTGTTGTAAGCTCTTGCAACACGGGCTTTGTCCTTTTCAATCTCCTTTAGAGCTTGTATTCGCTTGTCGGTTACCTCATCGATGTTGTCCATCATCAAATCATGATACATAGTAGGAGATAGATCATTTTGCTTAGCAAATCTATATGCATCCAAATTTACCTCAACGGGTAACACCGACTCTTGGCCATACACCAACTCATAAGGAGTAACTTTAGTTGCACCATGCCTCGATATGCGATGAGCCCACAAAGCTTCTGACAAGACCTCATGCCACCTTCTTGGATGTTCTATTATTTTCTTCTTAATAAGCTTGATCAAAGTCTTGTTAGTCGATTCCGCTTGACCATTGGCTTGAGCATAATATGGAGATGAATTAAGCATCTTGATCTTATATGATTCGCAAAATCCTTTACTTCCTTCGCCATAAATGACGTCCCTTGATCCGTAGTTAATGTTTGAGGAATGCCGAATCTATGAATAATGTGCTCGTAATAAACTCAATTACCTCCTTGTGTGTCATGTTCTTCAATGGAACCGCTTCCGACCATTTAGTGAAGTAGTCGGTAGCAACCAAGATGAACTTATGCCCCTTCGAAGATGGAGGATGAATCGCCCAATGAAATCCAAGCCCCAACCACGGAAAGGCCACGGTTTGATGATAGGATGAAACATAGCAGCAGGCACTAGCTGAATATTTCCAAACCACGACACTCTTCACAACCCTCGTAGTAACGAAAGCAATCGGCCATCATAGTAGGCCAATAGAAACCAGCCCGTCTCAACAACCACTTCATCTTCGAGCCGATTGATGCGTACCACAAATGCCTTCATGAACTTCTCCCATTGCCACTGTGCTTGATCAGCCCCTAGACACTTTAGCAACAAGTCTTCGGCAGTCCCTCCTATAAAGCTCACCATTACGCAATGTGTACTTGAAAGCAAGCCGCCCGAATATTCTTGTCAACTTTGGTACTAGGATCCTGCAAAAAGACAAGAGAGGAGTTCTCCAATCCTCTAAATCGGTGCTACCATTGTCCAAAACAGAAATAGACCGATTTAAAAGAACTTTACATTGCTATCCCAAATCATTAGTAACATCGGTTTGTCCAATTAACTTTGGTTGAACCGAATTTTTACTAGAATCTGAAACAAACAAACTTTCATGCATCGGCAATTGTTGTAAATGAAAGTAATTATCTCTTACCTCAAAGCCCGATGCACGTTGAGCAAGCAAGTTTGCTCTTTGCACGTACTTCACATGCAATCGATCACCTTCCTTGATAAAACCGGAAGCACATTGAGCATAAAATTAGCCTTATGATTTTCTTCTCTTGGAATATGCCGAATCTTAAATTCGGTAAATTTACCAATTAAATCAAGGCACATATCGAGGCGAGCACGTAGTGATCCATCTAGACATTGACATTCACCGTAAACTTGTTGCACCACAAGTAATGAATCACCAAATGCTTCAACATGTTCAACCCCCATAGCTTCTAACATAATCAACCCGAATAAGAGAGCTTCATATTCGGTTTGATTGTTAGTACATGGAAACTCTAATCGGCTTGACATAGGAAATTCAGTACCACAAGAATTAACAAGAACAATTCCAACTCCGGCACCGTCCTTGCAAACCGATCCATCAAAATATAACCGCCATGGGGTAGAAGTAACATAATTCATCTCATAATCAAGATTAATACCATGCTCAACGATAAAATCAGCAAGAACTTGACCCTTTAAAATTCTCAATGGTTCAAAAGTCAAGTTATATTCAATTAAACCGTATGCCCATTTGCCTACCCTTCTAGAAAGGATTGGCCGAAACAACATATGTTTGATTACATCGGCCCGGCATGCTACCACACATGTGCTTGACAAAAGATAATGTCTCATTTTGGAACAAGCAAAATATAGTGATAAGCATAATTTCTCAATATGGGCATACCTTGTCTCGGGATCAAGAAGAGGCGACGACCAAGATAAGCAACAACATACTCCTTTCCTTCATCCTCTTGAGTAAGAACAGCCCCAATTACCTTCTCTTCGGCGGCGATATACAATCGGAAAGGTACACCCCCTTCTAGGCGCGCGAAGAAATGTGGTGAAGACAAATATTCCTTTATCTTGTCAAATGCATATTGTTGGCTTGCCCCCAGGCAAAATTAGCTTCATTCTTCAACTTAAGTATGGGGGTGAAAGGAATAATCTTCCGGGACAAGTTAGCAATAAATCTTCTCAAGTAGTTCACTTTACCTAGAATTTTTGCAAATCCTTTTTACATTGAGGTGCTTGAAATGCCTTGATCTTCTCTATCCTCTTGGGATCAATCTCTATGCCCTTATCATGAATAATAAACCCCAAGAAACTTTCCCGGCCGACACTCCAAAGGCACATTTGAGCGATTCATCTTCAAACCATAGTGGCGCATCCTCTCAAAAGCAAGACACAAATCGGCTAAATGAGGATCATGTGAAGCCGATTTAATCACCACATCATCAATATACACCTCCATAATCACACCAATGAGATCATGAAAGATAAGATTCATGGCACGTTGATAGGTGGCGCCGCATTCTTGAGGCCAAAGGTCATAACAATCCACTCAAACAAACCAACAAACGGGACAAATAAAAGCGCCTTGGAAGTATCTTCTTCACCATAAATATTTGATTATATATAGCATTACCATCAAGAAAGCTAATAACCTTGTGCCCCGAAGCATCATTGATCAACATGTCGGCAATAGGCATAGGATACTCATCTTTGGGAGTGGCTCTATTTAAATCTCTGAAATCAATGCACACTCTAATCTTCCCAGGTGTCCTTTTCTCCACCTAAGACAATGTTAGAGACCCACTCCGCATACCCGCATGGACGGATAAAATCGCCTTAAGCAACCCGATCAATCTCCTCCTTGATTCGGTCATTGATGGCCGAATTGAAGGCGCCTTGGCGGTTGCTTGTAAGGTTTAAATCCTTCTTGATGGGAAGCCGATGCTCAACAAGATTACGGCTTAACCTGGGCATCTCCGTATAGTCCCATGCAAAACAATCAACATATTCCTTGAGAAGCGCGATTAATCTAGCTTTAAAATCGGCATCCAAGTTTTGGTTTACAAATGTCGGCCTTGGCACCGAACCATCCCCAATGTCAACTTGTTCCAAAGGGTCGGCCGACATGAAACCTTGGCCCAACTTATTGAGCTCATCAAAGTCATCGATAGCTTCACAAGAATCGGTCTTTTTAGTCCGATAGTGTTCAAGTCTATGTTTTAACCATTGAAGTTTGTCTTCCATTAAGAAACAATGTTTACAATATAATATTGAGCCGATTATCCGTCGGCTTCAATGTTGAGCACAAATCCACGCTCATCATAGCTAATGTACCGATAGTTGGATAAGTCTCTACCCGAAAGATAAGCAAACCCGCAGCTCTCAAGCGAGGCATCGGTTGTAGAAATCTCAACCGAATTATCCGCATGAACAATCTCTATGGCATCTCCCACCCATTGGATGAGGAATTGGTGCAAACTAGAAGGAACACAAGGATTGGCATGAATCCAATCACGACCAAGGATAAGATCATAGCTACCTTCCACGTCGGCGATGAAGAAAGCCGTAGCCATGGTCTTGCTACCAACGGTTAATTCGACGTTGGCGATCCCCTTTGAAGGAATTGGCGCCCCTCCTCCTACGCCGGTGATGGTCATGTTGGTTTGAATTAGCTCCTCCTCTTTGCCACCAAGCTTCTTGAATAGTGAATAGGGCAAAAGATTGACAATTGCGCCACTATCCACTAGCATCTTCCGGACTGGTTTTCCATTGATATGTCCGCTCACATGCAATGGCTAGAGGTGTCCGACGGGCACACGCAGCTTCTTGAAGATAGCATCTTGCATCCCAAAGGCAAACTCCGCAAAGAAGAACCTCATCTTCTCCATGCCCGATCACATAATAATCGGGCGTAGAGAGAAAATGGTGTTCACCTCGGCGTGTGGCGGTGATGGCTCATAATCTACCAACTCTTCATCCTCAACGGCATTTCAATGCCAACCATGGCGTAGACGGCGGCAAGAAAATCTTCAGCGCACCTACAGACACATCGAAACAAGAGAAATGGGTTCAACCGACTTCGGAAGTCAGAACCAAGTTTGGGCAATAACAGCCCCGCCAACCGCCTCGGTTGAGTTAACAACTTGCTCACTTAATTTGGCTGTCCCATCCGCTAGAAGTGCCAAAAGATCAACTTTTGGTTCGGGCACCTCTTCCACAGGCTTGGGCGGCTGTTCTTGCACTATGACCGACTTAACCGATTTATCAATCGGTTGAGACGTCCTCTTGGCAGCAGCGATTATCTCGGCCTCTTTATTCTTGATCTCTTGCACAATTTCTGGCAAGATTGGCCCTTCACCTTGCGCAGCAGCCAAACGCTTGAGCATCTTTTGTCTTGCTCGCTGAAGCTTCCTCTTTTGTGTCTTATCGATATCAACCGGGCACCACTTGGGGCCGCAGGAATCGAGGATCCACAAACTTTTGCCTCTTATCTTGAGCTTTCAAAGAACCTCCTCCATGGTTTGATCTTGATCACCCTTGGAAGGCTCTTGCTCCACAATCACAATCGGTTTGTTGACATCACTTATAGGAGTCTGTCATCGAACCGAGAATGATGGAAGGTGGAGGAGTAGCAAGCTGGAGCAGCTTCTCAAAACTTCAATCTTCTTGGGAACATAAACCCGCTGCATAGGCGCCTTCCCTTTTGCTCGAAGTGAGCTCCCGGGGACGTGGGCACCTCCTTCTTCTTCATTGCCGCTAGAGCTCGATTGTGAACCCAATCGGCTAAAGACGGTAGGCTTGGCCATGCTTGCAGCGCCTCCTTCCTTTATGGGACCCGAAGGATAGGGAACAAACACTCCCTTCGGTCCCCATTGTGGTGGTGGTGCCACATGGGATAATGGTGGCCCCCAACGAGTCATCCTTGGACGCGCAACCCGTGAAGAAGAAACAACATTTGGAGGAGTCATAGCCACTTGCTTGTTTCTCCCTTCATCACGCTTTGGGAGGCGTAGACTCTCTTTTTGTTGGCCGATTCTTGAATCGGCCTTTTTTTTCTTTGTACTTCGCCAAAAGTCTGTCAAATTCACATAAAGGCTTGATATGCTTCTTGACCTTTGGCTCATTGGTTTTCCAAACTCCAACTTCCGGCTTTTGTGGAACGAATGTCTTTATCGTATGCACGCCGGAAGTGAGGGAGCTAGAATCCTCGGGGCGGTGACCCGACTAAAGTAGTCGGTTCACCCGCTTAGTTGGCGCCGGGGCTTGATCAACTTGGCCGATTGCTTCAATCGGCCTAGCCGGGTCTTGTCTCGCGCCCGCACGACCATCTAGCCACGCTTGACGCCATAATGCTTGCGCCGAGCTAGCCACAATGGTAAGCTTCGTCTTGCCTTCTTCAGTTTGGTTAACCAACACTTGCCGTCCCGAATTCTTAGGAACATTCGGTACGGGGCGAGGCTCACCAATGATCACGTTCTTGCCTTGAGTTGTAGAAGCTTGCTCAGGACGGATCAAGATGGCAGGAGCCTTGACTTCAAGTGTCTTGGCTTCAGGCTTCTTAGCTTCAACCACATGCACTGGAAAAGGATTCTTGTCTAGCTGCATGTCGGTAAGACTTAATCGGCCCTCATTAAGAGCCGATTGTACCTGCCGACGGAAAGCATGACAATCGTTAGTTGCATGAGAGTAAGATTCATGATACTTGCAAAAAGCCCGCTTCTTCAACACATCTGCAGAAGGCATAACATATTTAATCTTAATGTACCCGATTTTCAATAATTCATCGAATATTCGGTCACATTTAGATGTATCAAAAGTAAACTTTATTTCCTCATTCCGATTCCTATTAATCGGCTTGAGAGAAGGGCAAGTTACTTGTTTGTTTTCCTCTGGCCACCTAATTTCAGCAGCCAATACCTCTTTAGTCTCATCGTCGGACGAAGAATAATCGTCCACATGATGCACGTTGGAACGACGAGACTTATAATCATGATCTTGAGAATTTAAACGTGACTCAACAGCAATAGCTTTCTCAATTAAATGAGGCAAAGTAGTAAATTGAATATGCTCAAGCTTATCTCTAATCTTAGAATGCAAACCATTAAAGCATATATCAACCAAGTCACGTTCAGAAATCATCAAATGAAAGCATCGGTTCTTAATTTCTTTACAACGCCTAATGAACTCAAGCGCTGACTCACTACGACCTTGCCTAACCGATGTCAAATGTGATAATCTAGTTTCCTGGACTCCATCATAAAAGTGAGCATGAAACTTTTCCTCTAATACAGCCCAAGAACCAATAGTAGATGATGGCAAAGATGTAAACCATGAAAAAGCAGTACCAGTAAGTGACAAAGGGAAATTACGACACTTCATGTAATCTTGAGCAGCCCCTTCACCCAACTGAGCTAAAAACATACTAACATGTTCCATGGTAGACTTATTATCATTGCCACTAAATTTCTGAAAATCAGGTACCTTCCACCCCGGTGGGTTTTTCAAAAAATCGAAGTGTGGAGGGTACGGCTTGTTGTAGGTGCCCCTTGAAGTTTTAATTTGGACACCGAGACTTTCCTGCAAAGACTTATTCAAATCTTCCTTAAGCCGATTAAACGCATCGGTCATATCGGCAGGAGGAGGATTTGGGGCTGAAGTTTCATTGCCTAGAACAGGAATTTGACTAGGGGATTTCGGTGGGTTGGGTAACACGGTGTTGCCCCCCGAATTCCTAGCGTTTATTATTCTATTAATTGTTTGCCGATTACGATCTTGTACATCGGCAAACGTAACAATTTGCTTATTATTAACCGGTTCCTTAGTAGTGGAAGAACCGGCTTTATCGGCTTCTGGAGGAGCCGATTGGGACGATTTTCCTTTACTATAAGCGGTGTACCATGCTTGATTCTCGTAAAAATTAGAAGGCATGCCATACTCATACTGTTCATCATCAATTTCATCTATTTTAAGCACTCTACCTTCTAATTTATCAAATCTAGCCATAAGCATGTGGGCAATGTTAGTCATAGTTGAATCTACTTCTTTCTTATGGCCCTCAAGCATAACAGCATAATCAGCGTGTTGAGGATAAGAATCATCAAATTTAGGACCAGTGTCTATTACCTCAACCTCTGGAGTAGATGAATCGGTGGGAAGCTTGACGGTGACAGGCCTGTACAGCTCCACCTTGTCGCCACGACCCACGGCACAACTATCCAGGAACGCACGTTGAGTAGCTTCAATCATCTGTTGCATCTTGGCCTTCAATTCGCGGGGAAGCTCATCAACGAAGTAGGGTGGATGACGTTGTCGTCATGTATCTCGCTAATTGTAGCACCACCGCTCTTGTTGTTGGCAGGCATGATGTTGGAGTCTTCAAAACGCAATTGACGTCTTGCTTTCCCCAGCGGAGTCGCCAAAAAGTATGTTGACGCGAAACTAGGGCTTCACACCAACACACCGGGAGGGCCTTGGACGCCCACGAAGATCGCGATCGACCTTGTAGCAGCGAGCACCGCAGCGTGGCGGCCCAAACCGATCCGGGGATCGGTGGGGGGTGGGAGCTTCGGTGACGGCTGGAAGAACCTCGAACGCACCTCGGGAAGACCCGTCGGGAGGACGCACGCGAGGGGTGCTCTAGGACCAGCGTGGCCGCCTAGAACGCCGACGAAGAACGCGGAGTTCGCCGCCGAACAGCAGGATAGAGGGGTTGAGAGAAGAAGATGACCTACAAACGGGACAGGAGGTAGATTGATTGTCGATTGGATGTAGATGGGATCAAATCGGCCATGAACCTCTTTATTATATAGAGGAGGGTGGTCTTATCCTTTTAGGAAACCGTCCTTGGGCGTTTCCAAGCATCAAAACCGACCAAAACACGATTGGAAACAAATCGGTTCGGATCTCGTACGGACCGGGCTGCGTCGGGGTGACCGGACGCGACGATCGGCCTTGACGGGACGCTCCGGCCAACGGGTCGGTCGAATTTCGGTGGGTCTGCGGCCGCGGCGCGCGACGCCCGACCGGATCTGGGACCGGACGCTGGACGGACCCATGGTGTGCGTCGGTCGATGGCCCGAAATCGCCTGGTTCGGCCGCATGACCGGACTCGCGAGGGGTTGACCCGGACGCTCGGTCAGCGGCGTCCGATCGGTTTAACGAAAGGTCCGCAAACCGATCGTGGGCGCGTTTTGACGGGACGCTAGGGACGGACGCAGGACCGACGCGCCGGCGAAGTCCGGTCGCATTCGAAGAGCCCTTTTCGAACCTCCTCGAATTTGACTAAGTCTGGAAATTTGCGGTGACTTGGACCTCCAAAATATGGTTAAGTCTGGAATTTTACGATTGGGTTAGCTCTTGAAAATATGGCTAAGTCCGGATTTTTTTACCGTGACTTAGACCACGCCATTTTTGGGTGTCAACAATATCCATATTTGAATTCTATGGTCTATGAGATTGTCCCTTTGTCGGTGGCCTATACCCGGGATTTGGCATAGCATGAATTGTGGAATAGTCAACGAACTCGGTGTAACTAGGGCCAAAGGGATTTCTCCCGCAACCCACTGGCCATTGGAGCTATTGAGTATGTGTTGTATCTTTGGAGGATTCCGGTGCACCGAGCGCCGCTTCTCCATGTGTCTTGGCTCGGATCCCTCCGGTTTTTTACGGTGTCTTGTTCTCTCCCCGCATTCTTGATTTGTAGCTCCTTTCTTTGGTGGTGGCTTAGGCGTATGTATATATCTTGGTACGAAAGCTCACCAAGCCAAGCCTCAAAGTGTTGATCAAACTCGGGTCCAATGCTAGCCTTCATGATATTGCGAAAAGTGTTGAAGAACGCCGTGTTGTGATTAGTCATTGCTCTCACAATGGCGTAGCCGCAACAATCTCTTCCATCCGAGGCAATTTCTTGAGGACTTGGTTCTTCATCTTCCTTTCCTCGCCCCTCTTACGTGTCGAAACTGTTTGAGCATATTCCTTATCACGGGCATCACTATCTTTGGAAGATCGTCTTTTGGATGATTGTGCCGCTCTTGTGCTTGGAGAAGCATGACATGCACTTTTGCGTGAAGGCTGCGCACATATCTCTCACTATGGCCTCTTGATCATTTGGCGGGTCACTCATCCGAGCTGGATGACATTATCCTTGTCGGCGTTGTCGGGCATCGTGTTTTGATCTTGACGGGTCCCACCGGCGTGCCAAAAAGTGTGTAGGCACAAAAATCCTACTCCTCGCGCCGCACACACCGACAAGCGGAATAGCGGGCTTTACGCAAAGTGTCTTGAATCGAAGGTGTGCCGATCAATTGGACCTATTAATTGACAAGGAGGTAAGCGTGAGATCCGGAACATGCCTGGTGAGACCAAGGCAGTTCTGCATGTATGGCTCTAAGGCGGATGTAAAGACATATAGCTATGAAAGCTATCTGTCGATGAATAATGAATGCATTCGGTATACATATATGAAGATATGATGTAATAACTTGCTGCGAATGATTATAAAGACATGTATGAACAAATAAAGTCGATCATTATGATGTGCTATCGTAAAGCTCTATTGCATAGATCGAATCAATTGACAACATGATAAATAAAAAGAATATAAATCATAAACATCATTATAGATATTCATGACACGTGAAAGCATAACCGTGTTCGGCAAGCTTGCGAATCGGGTCCATGAAGAAGGAACTACCCTACGTAAAAAGCCTATCGATTAAAGCGATCTCTAGTCCACCGGATGACTAGCTCTAGAGTAACCCAAAGATCTCGTATCCACCTAGGATAACACGATCTGTCAAGATCTAAACGTATACGAACCCACAACACGCGTGACAACTTAGATTGATCTATCTCGGCTCACGATGAGCGAGATAGATCTAGTAGTATAGTAAGATGAGCAATGAAAGCACTAAAAGCAACTAGATCTATGATAAGATAAAGCCGAGGCGTTTCAATCTAAATTGGGCAAAAGGTGTGTGCAAACATAATTAAATAAACAAATTGAAAGCATTGCAAACACGTGGTAACTTAATGAATTCATTAGATCTTGCCAAGATCTAATGAAGCCGATAACTAGCTCTTAGCCGGACCTTAGCCCACCGGATGGCTCATGATCGACAAAAGAACCCTCTTGCCCCCGATAGCTTAAATCCGCCTCGACGATACTAAGCGTGAACAAGACTTCTTGCAATAATCTAAATCCGGCTTGACGATACTAGACATGGTGTAAGGTTGCCGGTACTTACGGAGGTCGACGGGTCGATGAATCCTCTCGCAGTAGATCGGCGACACACGATGGACTCGAAGGGTGGCGGAGCCAAGGCACGGAGCCGGGTTTGTTGTATTTGATTTGGTAGATTGTTTTTCGGTTGCGGGGTCTCATATTTATACCCTAGGCTTTTGACGAGTCCTAACTAATTACGAATAAATATAACTAAATATCTAGCTAAGATACATTGTCCTCCAAGTCTTCTCGAGTCGTGAAATTGCACGTGACATGGGCCCTCATCCTGGATATCTTCCTTGACACTCCATGCTGGCGAACCATCTCATGCTCAGCTCCTTCTCGGACTCGGGCTCCTAGCGAATAACAGCTGGCTTCCCGAATGCCACAGCATTGTAGCTGCTTTCCTGCTAGCCGAATGACTCCTTACCGAACCATCGTGCGCCGGCCCATTAGTCATCCAGGCTCTACCAAATTTTGGTGTTAACAAGTTAACGCATACCTTCTCCTTCCAAATGTGTATATTTTCTCAGTTTGATAGTGTACAATTTCGCCTGCGAGCACAATTTGAGGTGAACCAAGCAACTTGTTAACAATTAAGAAGTTCAGGTTTCCAGTGATATTTTTGAAGGATTTAAGTTCTATTTAGGCGTCAACTTCCAGTGATTTTTTGGAAGGATTTAAATTTTATTTTATTTGAACGATAACTTCCAGTGATGTTGAATCTTAAAATGCACGGACTTTGGTAAAATAATAGCCTTCGCATATTGGATTGGAGAGGCTCAGCTGACTTGTTGGTCTCCAACATCTGGATGATCATCCGGATGACGGAGCGGAGGGGGTGATACAATCATACAACACGAACTAGCTGGACACCCTTCGGCAGAGTGTTTCTCAAAATATCCGACTAAAATTGTCATGGCTGTACAGCTAAGTATGCTATACCTTAGAATTTTAGAGCCCATTAACAAGAAAGGGTAGAGGACACTTGCCTCCCGTTCCCAGATAATCCTTCCATATATGCCGCGCAGCATCTGACATTGCTGATTCTTCTCATCATCTAATCTACTCGTTCGGTTAAAGTTGTCGAACATCTCCTGCTACTTCCCAAGCCTAACTAAAACTAACTTTCGATCTAGATACCTGCACCACAGCAAGCTAAGGCTTGAATGCAACACTTTTTATAATGTGTCAAAAGCTTGAGACAGAATCAAAGGAAATTCTGTGTAGCAGCACAGCAGGACATAGCATAGGCATGGAGTGGGGACGAACTAGAGGGAAAGCACTAACGTCTATTAGGTTCCCTTTTTATTATGATCCCTGACAGCAACAAAGCTTCTTAGACCAGTTGCTGGTTAGTTGTCTTTGGGCTTCTCCACATTATATAAAGATGAGGAGGTTGCAGAGGCTCTAGCTCATCTCCCTCGTGAACTGACTGCACTTCATATTGATCAACGAAACTATAGCCGGTTTTTTGTATTCTGTGTTTCCATTAAATTGACAGAACAAATAATGGCATAATGGGGTATACCTGTTGTTTTTGGCCACTTCTTTGGCAATGGCGTGGTGTCCGATAGACTAGAAAATTATATATTGTGGCAAGCAGCCAACTACTGGCCGGCAGCTAATCTAGAGACATCATCACACCTGAAGAACCTAGAAATTTACGTACAACTGGAGACAGAAGAGGGGATGGACGCGTTTGTTTTCAGTTTGTGATGACGCGTTCAATTTTTTGTTTCATTTCTTCATCGCTTTACACATGCAAAAAAAATACAGGCAAAGTTAACATCATGTACATTTTGGTGTCAACTTCCAGTGATCTTGAATCTCAAAGTTGAAATTAAACGATAACCTCCAGATTGGATTGGAGAGGCTCAGCTAATTCAGGTAAAATTAGTAAGCTAGTGCAAACCTGCTCCTCTGCCTTGTGCACACATGCATGCTTTCAGTTTGACAGTGTGCAGGTTTTCTTGGACCACAATTTGAGCTGAAACAAGCAAAGTGCGAGGCAATAATTTTGAAGTTCTGCTTCTCTTTTCATTTCTTACTCGATCACCTTATACGCAGAAAAAAAAATGCAAATGAAGTTTCCATGGACTTCTCTTGTCAAAGTGCAGCTTCTGTTTTCATTCTTATTGGATCTCTCTTAGTTGCCTCCCATGCCGAGCTAATATTCTCTCATCTAACGTCCTGAACTGACATAGCTGTTGTTAAGGATAATGCAAGATGCAGTGGATATTGGTGGCAGATCTCCTGCTACTTTGCTTGCCTCGCTAAAACTGGAGCAATTCCACAAAGGCGTACATGGAACTCAGCTTTGTCCAAGGGTCTGTTTAGACGCCGAGAAGAACAGAGGATATTTATGGGGCACAGTAGGACAAAGCAAAGGCGTGGTGTGGGGATAGACTAGAGGGAAGAGAAGTAACACCTTGTTTGGTTTCTGTTGATGCAGCGGCCGCTGCACGTTCCCCATTCGACATCATATATTCATCGTGATGGTTTGCTGCCCTCGCTTATATCAAAGGATGGGCCCAAGCATTATACATGCACGATCGTTGAGTAATTATGGCTAGAGATATGCTGCCCCCCATGGGCGCAGCCTACGCTGATTGCTGGCTACTTTTCCTTGGGCTCTTGGTAATATATATGAGGATTAGGTAGTAGTGGTTTCCACAGCTTTTTTTAGATAAAGGATAAAAATCCGGCTTCATCTATCTGTAGATAGAATCAGACCAATTATTACAGAGTTCAAAGCAAATCTCAGTTTTGCTGGATACAAATTCCAGCCACACGCAACACCAAAGAAACAAGGAAATAAAGGTCTCTGACTAAACATAACCAACGAGTCTCTGTGATAGCCAACCACTGGAACCGAAGAAAAATAACGCTGACACTTCTAGGTGACGTCTTTGCGGAAATTAATTGATCTGTAGATCTTCATTCCGCTGCAAGCTTGCCCTGCTATCGCATAACCAATGAGTTCCTCGGAACAATACCTGCAAAAGAGATTTTGGTTTGCATTTGTCAAAAACCACTTCGTTCCTTGTTAGCCAAATCGCCCACAAAAGTGCTGATGCTGCTGTTAATAATAATGTATTATACTTTTTATTCCCCCTCTTAGACCAAATGTGGAACAAATTATTTATATTTGAAGGGGGAGATATACCAAAAAAAGTAAGTGTACAGAGCGCCACAAAAAACTTGGCATAGAAACAATCAAAAAAGAGGTGTTGAATTGTTTCTCTGGAAGATGACAGAGAGAACACTTTGTTTATCTCCATTCCAATTTCTCTTAGCCAGATTATCCTTGGTTAGTACAACCCCTTTTTTAATATACCACATAAAAATTTTTTATTTTCATTGGTAATTTTGTTTTCCAAATATCTGTGACACTCTCACCCCATTGTTAATTAGAGCAGCATACATAGACTTGATTTGTAAATGTTCGAGAGGCCTTTAAATCCCATACAAAGACATCTCTTTCCCTGAACTAAGTTAATTTGTTGTAAGGATGATACAAGACGGAGCCAATTTGATAAGTTTACCCCTACTAGATTTCTCCTAAAGGAAATATTTAGTGCGGGGGAACCTAGTATGTTAGCTACTGTATCTTGTTTTCTCCTTGCAATATTAAACAAACCACGAAACTTATCTTTGAGGGGTTTGTTGCCCACCAAGTATCAATCAAAAACGTGTTTGTGACCCATCTTTGACATTGAAATGACCTAACTTGAAGAAGGTATCTTTAACATTCATTAAACTTTTCCAAAAGTGTGAGTCTGTTGGTTTCTTCACACAACTTCCTAATGTCTTATTTTTAATATACTTGTTCCTTAGTAATTCTTGCCATATCCCATGTTCATTTAATAATTTAAATAACCACTTGCTGAGCAGACATTTGTTTTGGACCTCTAAGTTTTGAATTCCTAACCCACCTTGATCTTTGGGCTGACGTATAATGTCCCACTTGACCAATCTATATTTCCTCTTATGTTGGTCATTTTGCCAAAAGAAACGAGATCTAAAGCACTCGATCTTGTCTAGTACGCCTTTTGGCACTTCAAAAAAAGACATCATAAACATCGGTAAACTGGAAAGCACCGAGTTTATAAGAACTAGACGACCCCCTACCGTAAGTAGTTTTCCTTTCCAACCACTAAGTCTCTTCTCGATTCTCTCTTCTATAATTTTCCAGTCCTTATTAGATAGTTTTTAAAAGTGCATTGGTAGACCTAGATACCTAAAAGGGTACTTACCAATGGCACACCCAATAATAATTGCGAATAGAATTCCTCATGATTCTTGGCTTGACCAAAGCAAAAGATCTCACTTTTGTGAAAGTTTATTTTTAAGCCAGATAGTTGCTCGAAAGTACTTAGTAACAATTTCATGTTAATCGCTTTTTCAACATCGTGGCTCATAAAAATCACAGTGTCATCTGCATATTGAAGGATGGACAATCCATCTTGAATCAAGTGTGGAATGACCCCTTCTACCACCCCCGCTTCCTTTGCTCTTGCAATTAGTATAGCCAACATGTCAACTACTATATTAAATAGTATTGGAGACATGGGGTCACCTTGCCTGAGACCTTTTTTATAGCTCTTATCCCCTGTGAAATATTGATCAAACCAAATAACACTACATTGTTTTTTGTTTCCATTAAGTTATACTGACAAAAATAGAGTTAACGGCCATATATAGTCTTACCTCAGATTTAGACCTTTCTCAACATATGACTTCAATGTTTCTCTGTCAATTATCGACCACAGTGCATGCATCGTGACAATATGGGGTCAGCTTAAACTTTTTCACCGATTATACTCAAATTGCTACAGTACATTATTCACATTATTATTTACTAGCTAGGAACTCTGTGTAATGAGCATTATCTTCATATTCCATATACTTACGCTTGCATGTCTCAAGTTATGTTTGATATATTAAGTGCTACAAAGATATGCTCCGGATTCAATTTACCAAGAGATTTTTTTTGATTGCTAGCTTACACTTGATGGCCGCAGATCGCTGTGTTCGCTGGGTGCAGGAAGGCCAACAGCTGCTGGCAGCCGCGCTGTAGTAGCCAGCATCATAGGAGACAGTGGTCCTTGGCCAGCTTCAGCGAGCTGCCAAGCTCCGCCCCTGCAGCATAGCACCACCGCACACCCTCGCCAGTGAAAGCTCCTTGGTATGGCCGCACACACCAGCTTCTGGGACTCGAAGTGTAAGGACAATCGACCAGGTTCATTGAGCCCCTAATGGCTGACCAACAATTGGCTGCTGCTTCAGGATTCGGCGCTAGGCTTGATGCGATGTTCACTCATTCAGGACTCCCAGCTAGTGTTCAGTTGGCCGGAAACAAGCGCAATAAAGAGAAAACACTCGCGGGTAAGCTCCTGGTACCTCCCATGCTAAGATAAGATCGACTTCGTTCTAGCTACACCGAAGGAAGTTGTTGCAATTTTGGAAGAGCTAGAGTGTGTCTAGACGGAAATTTAATTTGTATATTAGCCTCGCCCACAGCATGAAAAAAATGAAGCAAGGAGGGGAGTTGGGGGATGTACACTAGTACAATGAACTAATTGACCGCCCGTTTGGTTTGTGTTTGGTGCAGCGATCACAGCGTGTTCCCCTATTTATGCTCCTCATAAAAAGCAGCACCGCAGCAGTTGCTATTCATCATATATACATGCTTGATAGAACGGGCCAAAATCATGACGACACACTCTGATTGAATAATTATGTCCAGAGATATGTTAGCCGACACAGCAGCGAAGCCTGGCACTATGCTCACATGGCATCATAATGGTGGTACCGTGCTAGTTTTCTGTAAATTCGATATATAAAACTTTAAAAGTTTGATTTAAGACTATTATAGAAGTTGATTTTTAGGACAGTTCCAACATGCTTGCTCACATAAGCATTTAGTTGAAACATGAATAAACATAACTTTTATTTCATCACTTTATGTGATATCATGAAAATCTATACTTTAGCGTTTATATTTAGATCAAGTTGTTGTAATATATTTTACATGTACTACTTTCAACTTCTAATGCTTATTGTAATGCAGAATTTTCCTATTTTATTTTATTACGAAAATATTCTAGGTCCTAGGCTATCCTCTTAGTTTTGATGGTGTCATAAATAGTTGTTTTAACATCTACCATGACACTCAAGATATTGAATTTATTTTATTGTATTAGTATTCTTTTATTAAACAAATATTTCTTAAAATTAAGTGACTACATGAAAATATATACTTTAACCTTTATCTATAGATCTCGTTGTTGTATTATATTTTACATGTACTAATTTCAAATTTCTAATGCTTATTATAATGCAGAATTTTTCCTAATTTATTATTTTACAAAAATATTCTAGGTCATAGGCTATCCTATTAGTTTTGACAATGTCCCTCGAGAATTCACCTTGAGGTGATGGCACGTGCATAAGCTTAAGGTTGTAAAGAGATGATTTTTCTTTTCTTTTTTTTGTTAAATTTGTAAATTACTAGTCGATCGGCACATGCCCTATTTGGTTAAAGGAGCTAAAAGTATAGCTAGCTAAGCCAGTATCGATCCACCCACCCGACTTATTACATGCCCCAGTATTCCCGATTGACTTTTAGATATACTCCCTCTGTCCTAAATAGATGTCATTCTCGCTTCCGAGAAGTCAACGTTTTCAAACTGCGGTAATTATATATTAAAATATAAAAATATTTATGCTAAGTAATTAGTATCATTGAAAAGATCTTTAAGTCTAGTTTTTTAATAAATTTATATGGAGATATAAATGTTGCACGTATTTTTACAAACCTAGTCAAAGTTGAGAAAGTTTGGCCGCACGCACCCCAAAACGCGACATCTAATAAGGGGACGGATGGAGTATTTAACTTACTATCCTCTATAGTGTACATCCGCTAGCTATGATAGCCACATTGGTAATAACAAGCAAGCTACATGCGAGAGAACGAGAGAAACCTGATGAACCAAAAGGCACTGGGAATAGCAAGCATCAGTGAAACAATTAGAACTACATCTTTACTGGCTCCTGTCGCAAGTTTGGATCACAAGAGTCAAAAAGAGAGCACACATATGTATGCACTCGTTGGGCACTTTTTTTATTAGTAAGTAGATACTGTAATTGTTTGCCCCAGGAACTCAATCATTGGAGACAAACTAAAAGGCCTTGGAGTGCAATATTCAGATCTACATACCAGGTTTAGGCTGAAAAACATGTGATGGCTGTGGCCACGCTGACCACCAAGAGGTTTACGAAGCTAGCAGAGCTGTATGTCACTAGTGTTTTAGAACCACGTTAGCTGATGGGTATTTTGGAAGCTACGCCATGAGATGCACTAGGTATTGCATAATTCTTTCCATTTATCCTCCGACAAGAATGTATACGCACTCTACTTGCGTAGTGCTTAGCGTTGTGATTCTTTGAGGCCTTGTAATAAGTAGTACAGTTCGGTTTGTGTAGTGGCGGAGAGCACTCTCTGAACCAGCTTTTGGTGCGCAGAGAAAGATACCAATGTCACCAAAATATTAAATAAATGTCCTTCTACTACAATATACGGTTTAGTGTTTGGCTGCTGATCTTGATCCAATCTTGCAGATTTCTGTTTTTGTTTTGCAAACAGCTTTGGCTGCTGATCTCGATCTCGGTCAATCTTCGGATTTCTGTTATGTTTTGCAAACTGCGGTTGGGGGCCGGGGATAAGTGATGTGGGGTGAGGAGATTTTCCCATCTGAAGCCATGTTTTTGTAGATTTTGTGATGTCAAGTTGTGTGTCGATGGTGGAGCCGAAGCTAAATGCTTTAGTTTGGAACAACTGTCGTCGCGTTTATGTGCAGTTTATTATAATGCACATGAGACATACAACCTCTTCGTACCATGAAAGCTGGCAAGTTTATTGTGTTTTTTTCATTTTCAAATAGTAATAAAAATCAGTTTTTGGTCTCTAAAGTGATAGTTAATTTATTTTGAATAACAACATTGTGAATCTAGTTCTCATTTTCTTTTAAAAATATCATTATTTAAATGTTGGTGCTATATTTTAAATTATTCATATCTAACTTGTGTTAAATAAATACTTAGTGCAACTTCGAGCAATAAAGCCATAGTAATAGAAATAAACCAATTCTAACTGAGTGTAACTACAGATCATAAAAAGTACTAGAAAACATTTTTTTGGAAAAATTTGTACTATAGTTTCTTTTTCTAAATAAATAATTATTTATGAATTTTTACATTGTAAACATAAATTCACCTTTAAAACAAGAACGAGGACCAAATTTGTCTTGGTCTAATAACTGGAAAGTGTTTGTTACACGATTTCACCGTTTATGGTTGAAAATCAGACTACACAGTGTTGAGGGTGAAAAATGGTCTTTAATTACCTGTTATTGAAATAACCTTGAATAACAATTAAAATTCCTTTACCATGAAAGAACAAACTATTGGTAAATTTTGTGCACCAAAAACATGTACGTCAAATATTTTTTACTAGGAGTACTTTCCTGCCGCTTTAAGTTGTCAATGTCTCCACAGGTATGCATGTTCCTCCATTGATCGCATGGAAGCTAGCTAAAGGTACTAACAAGTACCACAAATTGATTAGAAGGAATAGGGAAATATTCTTTGGCAGGCATCTGTCGTGATGCAACAGTTATGCTAATGCTACATCTATTTCAAACCTGAAAGGGACTCAAAACAGAAGTGAAGATTCTACTAGTCAGCCTAAAGGGGTGTGCATGAGACAATAATGTGACTTGCTACTTGCATGAGACAAATTCAAGAGGAGGAGGGAGAACAGGAGCTAGAAAGAGAAAAGAGATACAAAAGAAAATTACAAGGCATCAAGCCACAGCAACACTGCCGCTCTATCAGATTCCTTGATTCTACAGGACTGGAGAGTGGCTTCCTTCTTGAAGTTATGAAGCCATCGTGCAAAGCTAGCCTGAGCGACATCGAAGATGAGTCTATTACGAACCTTCCAGAGCTCCCAAGCCGCAAGCAGAAAAGTCTCCATGAAAAACAACCTGCTAGCCCTCTCTTTACTTCTCTGAATCCCGCTGCAAAGATTATTGCCTTGCACCCAAATAATACCAAGCTTAGCCCAACCTTTGCTTAGCAAAGGTGCAATCGAAGAACAAGTGGTCAATGGTTTCAATACAATTATCACTGCAGAGAGAACACAGAGATTATTTGGCTGCACATTGAAATTTCTCCTGGAAAGCATATCTACGGTGTTAAGCCTATCGACAAGAATAAGCCAAGCAAAAACTTCACTCTAGGAGTAACCTTGCATTTGCAAACCCAACCAAAAAACTGCCGGCACCTAACAATTGGAAAACTCTAATTTGTAGAGCTTGGAAGCTTTGAACTGACTGCCTTGACTAAAAGATCTTTGATCTACATTATCACCTGAGAGAAGTTCTGAACGAGAAGATCAAGCTTGGTGAAGGCTGGTCGCGGACCTGCTGATTAATAGGGAGCTGAAACAGATCCTCCATACTTGAAGAATCGGACACCTCACCGATGGAAATGAACTTATCTTTAGCAAAGCTTGCAATGTCTGGGAAGAGGTCCTCCAAGATGCCACCGGACAGTTATCTTTCCATAAAAGAGTAGAGGAGCCATCCCCAAGATGAACTCTAGTGATTTCGGTGTAAAGATCCTTGAGCTGAACACGTCCTTCCACGGAAAAGAACCCATAATTCTCGAGCATGAGGCACCTTATTGTCATAATATTGAAACCAAATCAGCTGCACCCAAGGGGTCTTATGTTTTGAATAAAACTTGTGCAGCTGCTTCATTAGGAGGCGATCATTCCGCAAATACAAGTTTTTAATGCCAACCCCACCCTTCTTCTTAGGTCTGAACCAGGGGGGCCAAGCAGCAAGGTTCCCTCCTCTTTTCTTTTCAGAGTTGCCCCTCCAAAGACACCGCTTCAAGATCCTATCGACTCCTTCAACAACACCTTTTTGGAGCTTAAAAGTGCAGATAGCATAGTTTACAATGCGAGTAAGAACAGAGCTGATGTATTCCACTCTCCCAGAGTAGGACAACAAGGTGGAACAAGCAACAAGCTTTCTTTCCACACGGTCAAGCAAAGGTGAAAAATCCTCAATCTTGGGCTTAGAAGTCCCAAGAGGAAGCCCCAAATAAGTAAATGGCAGAGAGCCCACGACATCCAAGAGTAGCAACAAGGATTGCAATTTTTTCACTTTCGAATAACAATTAAAATTCCTTTACCATGAAAGAACAAACTATTGGTAAATTATGTGCACCAAAAACATGTACGGCGAATGTATTTTTACTAGGAGTATTGTCCTGCCCCAAGGCATCACTGGAGCACTTCCTTGCCATCCTGCCTGCCTGGGTCAGCTCGTTGCTGTGCCTCACTGATGACATTTTTGGGCGCAGCTGCAACGTGGTGAGCAAGCCAAGAGCACACTCTTCTTGATGAGAAAACATATCTGCAGCTATCAAATGGAGGGTGAAAGCATATATTTTGTTTGCTTTAGTTCTTTATCCATCTTAGAGACTGGTTCTGCTCTTTTTATGTCTTATGCAAACTCTGTAATAATTTGGTGGTAATGCGTCCATAAATGTAGAGGCCGGGTGTTCTCATCCTTTATCTAAAAAAAAGTTGTCAATGTCTCAACAGGTATGCATGTTCCTCCATTGGACGCAAGGAAGCTAGCTAAGGTAGCCTTTTCTTTGTCAGAGTCGTTTCATTACTTAAGTACCAGAAACTGATTAGAAGGAACAGGGAAATATTCTTGGGCAGGCATCTGTCGTGATGCAACAGTTATGCTAATGCTACATGTATTTCAGACCTGAAAGGGACTCAAAACAGAAGTGAAGATTCTACTAGTCAGCCTAAGGGGTGTGCATGAGACAATAATGTGACTTTCTACTTGTTGCGCACGCGTAGTTTCTGTAGCGTGATATATAAAAAAGGATTGGAGGGGCTGCCTCGTTTACAATGTAAGCGATTCTTGGTACCATGCATCTGCTGCTGTGCGACAGTTACGTTCAATTGGTTTGAGTTTACGGTCAATGGAGTTTCAGTTCCAGATCCATCAAGTGTGGAATTAATAGTGAAGGCACAATGCGTGGAACAAGCTGAACTATGTGGCTATTTGAGATGCAAAAGATTGTGTCACAGATCGGTTGGATTCGGCGATCGGTGACACTTCGCGACTGAAGCTGGACGGCGGCGACGACGGCGCCTTGGCGGCAATCTGGGTTGCCGGGAACTCGGGCGGGCAGCAATCGGGGGGTTGGGGCGCTGGTACTGGCAGCAATCAGGGTTGCCGGGGGGCGGGCGGCAATCGGGGTTGTCGGGGCTGTTGCACTACTACAGGAACGATTAACCGTGGCGGACATTTTGGATTTTCCGCGGGCGGGCATAGGAACCGCCACGAAGCTGGGTCACGGTTAATCGAGCGATTAACCGTGGCGGTCCCCTTGCCCGCCATGGAAAATTAATTAACCGTGGCGGGCGTTTAACAAAACCGCCCACGGTTAATAGATTAACCATGACGGGCATCGTTATGTGCCCGCCATGGTTAATGTATTAACCATGGCGGTTTTTGTTAAAAGACCGCCACGGTTAATTAATTCAGGATTAATAAAAAAATAATTCAAAATTATTATAAAATTATAAATTATGATTTAAACCACATATTAAATAATAAAATAAGAGAATATTCACATAAATCTTAAACATGCATCACAATTTAACATTCAACTAACATGGACATTCAATTAAAGCACTTAGAGTTTAAAAGTGACCACCACACATCAGAATTTCAGAACTTCGATCGAATGATCGATTGATCAATCACGTTTAGCTAGGTTACAACTCTGGGCCATCCCACGTATAGTCCTTCATGTCTAGCTTATTTCTCCAGTCACGGAGTTCCCATAAGTCCTCGTTTCTGGCAAGGTCGCTGTTAGGGTCGAAGAAATTGCCGGTAGGTAGCACAACGTCCTCAATGACGCCCCTACAGATGGCGCCAACCAGTTTCTTGAAGGTTTTGTCGTCCAAGCCTTTCGTCCAAAATTCTGGCGTGGTTTTCTTCGTCAGCTCGCGCCACGTAGTACGGTACACGTCACTGCGGGCTATGAACGTACAGGTATAGAAACCACACAGGTTGGTGCCTATAGGCTGCTTACCGCACTGCATGCACGATATATGTACCAGAAAATGGTTAGAATATTATGAGACCATTCAATATGGACGAGCAAACGAGAGTAATGCTACATATACCTCATAATCTCGCCTGATCTTCATTTGGTCCTTATGTTTTTCTTTGCATATGTGGTGCCTCCGATCGAATGACTCGGGGTCTTTCAAGTAATCCTTGTAAGCCCTGTACGAAATCCCACAGTGTCATGACTTACAGAAGTTTGTGGTATGAAATAGTATACAAGTGTCGTGACTTACAGTTGCAGGGCCTCTTTAAAATGTTTATAGAGGCCTTTTGGCGTATCATACAACGAGTCCACCTATGGGCACATCCATCCTGAGGGAAGATTAGCCAAGTAATCCAGTGGCCAATGTGTGCTGTTGTTTCTATACCGGCCATGCTACACCATTTTATTTGATTAGAAATAGATTCCAAGTGTTCAAAAAATAAAAAGTATTGCTTTTGACTTACTTGATATGTTGGGCGCAATGAGACAACCGACCTCCGATTTGACCTTTTTCATGCACTTACGGATGTAGTCCGCCATCTCTCTAACTTTTGCATCGGCCAATCTTTTTTATAGTGTTTATATTGTTTGGCCTTGCCCGACTTCTTTAGCTCTTGGTTCTTCGGCTCTCCATCCAAGAATGAGAAAAAAATACACCACGTCTATATCACATTTGGACATAGAAACACAATTGGCTCATTCTTCGTTCGGGGCTATCAATGCTTGCATCCCCGCAAGCACATGTGGTCACGTCATTATAGGATCGGAGAGCTAGAATTAGTGGTGTACAAGCGCGTAATGCATAAACAAACTCACGCAGCATAGAGTGTGACAATGGATTGATCGAGGTCCTGGCGCCGTAGCAACCGCTACATTTCGTCGAAGCCTATTGGCAGTGAAATATCTTCGTCCAAGTGAAAGAGCTCCTTAGGAACCCTAAAATGAAACTCCGTCACCCCCCGATCAGTTGCATGCTGATATAATCGGTGGAACCTGCGAGTGTCCCACTCCTCGTCCTCGATTAGCTGGCCCTTAGGCACCATGAGCTTGCCAAGCTCAAAGTAGTCTGGGCAGTCCGGGCTGAACCATTGTCCCCGCCGATGGGGTATATAATTCCTATACAGAAGGAGATGTACGTTAGCATCTTCTAGCTACGTACGCATACGTAATATGTCTGGCTAAGTTTGGTTGAGATTATCATGCATATACGTACCTAGTACTGCCGGTCTTCACAGCCCCCGGGTTCATCTTAGCCAATCGGAGGTCCTTCTCTTTCTCCGCTAGCTCCACCCTGTCCGTATCATCTAAGTATTTGGTGGTCAGGGCAAGAACTTCCTCATCTTCTTTTGATAGCTTCTTCTTCTTCGGCGCTTGGGGGGAACATTCGACCTCATCTTCCTTCTGACTGCTCTGAGGCGGTGTTGACAATCCTATGCATGTGAATTGAACTACATTAGCCACCAATTAATGCATAGTACAAGTTAGCCATGTATTTTTTTGCTATACCTGTCACATTTTCTGAAACCTCCTCGACCATTAAGCGCTTGAACGGCGTGGGAGGACGGCGAGCCCCCTTGTCACGCTTAGGAGAAGGTGTCCTCTCGCCTGAGCCGTAACAGGGTGTCTTGCCACCATCTTCTCCTTCCGGTTCTTCCGGAGGTGGGTTCGGACGAGGACTTCCGCCACCTCGGCCACCATCTTCTCCTTCCCAGTACTTCGGAGGTGGGTTCGGGACGAGGACTTCCGGCACCTCGGCCACCATCGTCGTTGTTATCATCATCGTGGTTTATGTTCTTCACCATTTCAAACACCTTTGCCCCGTACTTTACCCTTTCCGGCTCCTCCGTTTTGACCTCGGCTCGTCCGTCAAAGTACTCATCCATCGAAGTGTCCGGTACTGTGTTCTTTGCGAGAGGAATTTACGATGCTTCATGTACACCGTCTTTTTGGGATCCGCTAAGGTAAGTGGAGCAGGTATTCTCAATGCAAACTGTAAGTCGTGTCTTCCCTTAACCCCCGACAATGAAAAGAGAGCAGGGTAATCAGCGATGGTGGCCATTATCATGGCCTTTAGAGTGAACTTCTTCTTCTCGGACGCATCCATAATCTTGACCCCTTTCCACGTTCCGCCAATTCCTCCATTACGGCTCAATGAGCACATCTATATCATTGCTTAGGGCCGCTTTGGTCGGAAATGAGCATGGCCGATAGAAGATATTTGCGCTTCGGACACTCGTAGGGAGGCGGGTTGTATATGGTGAGGGTGACCGCCAGGGTTTGTGCGAACTACCGAGGTCTCGAGCGGATTCATCCCATCAGTACTCAATGCGAACCTTACGTTCCTAGGCTCGTCCCTAAACTCCGGGAACATGTCATTGATACGTTTCCACGTTTTGGCATCCGAGGGGTGTCGCGACTTGCCATCGCCCTTCGTGCATTCGGCCGATGCATGCCGGGACATCAGCTTGGCATCCTATGGGTTCCCAAAAATTGCACGCGGGCGATCGAGCACGGATAGGTACCCACACCGATAGGGCGGGGATCTTCCTGCAGGTGTAACCCTCTTCTTCGTCGTCCTCGGGAGGTGGCATCTGCTTCTTCTTGCACGTCTTACGCTTCTTGGGCCCTCTCGACGGTCCCTCCTCATCGGTGGCACGACACCCAGCATTCCTCTTGTAACGACTATCGCCGCATCGCGGACAGTTCCGCAAGTCCGCATAGTTACCCCGGTATAGAATGCAATGGTTGGGGCACGCATGAAACTTCCTAAGCTTCATCTACGGGGCCGAATCGCCTTCTTCGCCCGATAGGTATTGGCGGGCACCTTATTCCCCTCGGGTAAAACAGTGTCACCGAGGACCCGTAACAGGTCATTGAAGCTCGTGTCTGACCACCCGTGGCGAGCCTTCAGCATCAACATCGTTAGGTTAAAACGTAGCACCGTGCAATGCTTCGGACATTTGCCATCATCTTTGTAGAGAGGGTCAATTGCCGCCTGCTTCATCTGTCAAAAATTCTCGAGCCATCTTGGATTGCCAAACAACACGTCATCTTCATCTTTGAGGTTAGCAATATCCTCGAAAAGATCAGCATCCTCGGGCGACATGTCATCAACTACTGACTGTTCACCATCATCTCCACCCGCATTGTCTTCGGCATGTCTTCTAGCGATTCATCTACGGTGATGTAATCACGATTATCAACTTGTTCTCGTCCTTCGTCCACCACCGTTGTTTCCATCGTTGCAGTCGACGGGGGTCCTCCAGATGAACCGGCCGCGACACTCGGTTCTTTTTCACCATGATACTTCCACACGGTGTACCTCGGCTCCCTGATGAAACCATACCGCAGCAAGTGCTCCACGACGACATCATCCTTGTGTAAGAACATATGCTTGCACTGATAGCACGGGCACACCATTTCTTCCATACCCTGACTGATTCGATGCTTCTGCGCGACGGGCATAAACTTCTTTCGCACATCATCAACGAAATCCAAACTCATCCTCGGCCTGTACATCCAATCCCTATTCGGCGCCATGACGGCCTGCTCAAATTAATTAAACCAGAGCAAAGAGAGCGATCGATGATTAGAGATCGAGGTATCGATGATTAGAGAGAGTTAACTAAAGTGCAAAAGAGGAATACGAGAGAGAGAGAGAGAGGGAGTAGAGAGAGGGAAAGAGAGCACGTACACTCAAATGAGAGGGAGAGAGAGGGGAGGAGAAAGAGGGGAGAGAGAGAGAGGGAGGAGAGAGAGAGAAGGAGAGGAGAGAGGGAGAGGAGCTAGCTTGAGAGGAGAGAGAGAGGAGAGATCAAAACTAGATCTCAAAAGAAAGGAGAGAGAGAGGGAGAGAGAGAGGGGAGAGAGATTAGGGGAGGGAGGCGGAGAGAGAGGGGAGATGAGCTAGTTTGAGAGGGAGAGAGAGAGACAGAGAGGGAGAGATCAAAACTAGATCTCAAAAGAAAGGGAGAGAGAGGGGGACAGAGAGATAAGGGGAGGGAGGGGGGAGAGAGAGGGGGAAGAGGGAGAGAGCACACACCACATTCAATTAGATCTCAAAGAGAGGGAGGACCATGCATATGCAAAGAGAGGGAGAGAGGGAGAGAAAGAGGGAGAGAGAGGGAGAGAAAGAGGAGAAATACCCACTTGCGGTGCCAAACTTCAATCAAACCAAGGGCAAAATTACCTCCCCCCCCCCCCTCGAAATGGTGTTTTTAGGGTTTTGAAGCTCAAACCCCTAAATAATGGCGAAATCCCGTGGGGAAGAAGAAGGTTGGGGCTGTATTTATAGCCCAGCCTTTTCCGTGGCGGGCATTGTAATTAAACCGCCACGGTTAATGAGGATTAACCGTGGTGGTTATTTTACAAAGACCGCCACGGTTAATCGATTAACCGTGGCGGTTTTTTCCCTGGCCGGGGGGCTGCCAGGCCACCTATTTTCCGTGGCGGTTTTCAAAATGCCCGCCACGGAAAATCAAAACTAAACACCTCCCAAAATCAATCCTGTAGTAGTGTTGGGAACGAGGAAGAAGAGGGAAAAGCGGTGGCGAGGGCGGTGGGCGTCGCCGGGGTGGCGTGGCAGTGGTGTCGGCGGCAGGGGCGGTGGCGCACATGCCGAGGAGAAGGAGAGAGCCTAGGGGTGGAGAGCTGAATGTGTTGGGTGTTACCCCTTTACTTTTCTTCTTATCCAACTCATTAAATCTCCCTTGTATTTATAGTCTGGGAAGACTTGCCGCGAGAAGTTGATCCCCTTTACTTCCTAATCTATTCCTATTTTATCCCTAAATAATATTACTTACTGAGGAAGCAAACGACGTGATGACGGCAGATAGCGGCGGGCGGCGACGGCTAGGGGCGCGCGCGGCCTTCCCCCTCCAGGGCTACTGGGCCAGCCTTTTAGGGTTGTGACAAGTCCTTTTGAACCCCCTATTGACGACACATGACAGATTGTCAACCTGCGATTACTAATCTAGCAATAGTGCCGAAATACTGAAGCCCCAATAGTACCGAAATTCTGGCGGGATATGCGTTTTTCTGTGTGTTTTGGCACGCTCAGACCTAATCCATTTTCCAGTAGTAGTGTCTGTATATCAAAACCAATAGACCCAGAACAAACACATGGAAGTTGATCAGTGTATATCTTGCACACTCGAACAAGTCGTGTCATCTTCAGCAGGGTCGTCAAGACATGCACGATGGGAAAGTAGTATGCTATACAGCACACAGACAGGAGCGGTGACCATGTTAAATAAGTATGAGCCATTACATCAATTATTTTTTATTCTTTTAAAACATGATAATTAAATAAGTAAAGTTCCATATAAAAGTTCAATCTGTACCTATCTAAAGTACTTATGAGACAAACCACGTTCTTAACTCTATTTAATTAGCATAAACTACTTATTCAGAGTGGGGGTGGAGGGGCGACAGTGCCAGGGACATTTGGGATGTTACCTTAGGCTAGTGGACATTTGTTTGATTTGCAGGACTAAGATTGAAATTTACAAATGCAGAAAATGAATTTAGGAAAAAACACACAATATTTTGTTCAATGCCTGAATTAGCAACACCAAAACCGATCGAAACACGCCGATGAGACACTAATTTTGAATCACAGCCAGGCAATGGTGCAACATAGCTAGTGTGTCTATACAGAACGGAACATTATATTAAAATAAAATTAGGGGTCCTCCATTGACAGTCTTGTACTTGGTAGTTTACCAAAAATTCTCATTTGCTACCATCTCATGGGATGGTGGAGAATAGATCATAGTCTCCACTCAATACTCCATATTTGACTATGTGAGCAATGTGTATCGTTAACATGCGCATCAGCAGTGTGCTTCAAATCCATGAACACAATGGAAGCCGCTGTGGAGGCGGTTGTGAGGTCTGTTTTCCTGGTGCCACCTATCCACACTGGACAAGACCATGGATGAAGCAATACACGGTTGCACGATGGACAGGACACAAACTGAAGTCATGGTCATAGGTCTGGAGTGCCGAGATAATAGTGGGAAGGATAGAGGAGGGTTTGTTCGATTGGGGGCACTTGGTTTATTTATATTTATTGCTGAGCATCACGACACATAGTGATGTGGTGGTGGCTACAGTTGTAGGGTGGGCGTGCACATTTAATAACATAATGGGGCGTCTTGTTTGTGAGATATGGACATTGTAGGCATGGGAGACTGTTGACACCCAAAAATGGCATAGGCTAAACCACGCGAAAAATTCTAGACTTAGCCATATTTTGGAGGTCCAAGTCACCGCAAATTTCCAGACTTAGCCAAATTCTCGAGGAGGATCGAAAACGGCTTTCTGGAAGGTGACCGGACTCACCGGGCGCTGTCCGGTCCAGCGTCCGGTCCAGTCGTCCGGTCGGGTCGCGTCTGCAGGAGCAGGCGGCCGGGACACCGACCGACGGCCCGCACGGGCCCGGTCCAGCGTCCGTCAGCGCGTCGGTCGGGTCGCGCCTGCAGACCTCTCGCCGACGCGACCGACCGGCAAGGCGTCGGTGATCTTTATCCGTCGGTCAGCCCGATTTCGGCTGATCCGAATCATATCCAAATCGGTTTGTTTCAAACTTGTTTGGTGCGATTTTTGGTGATTGGAAACGTCCTAGGACGCCTTCCTAAAAGGATAAGACCACCCTCCCTATATAATGAAGGGGTTCATGGCCGATTTGATCCCATCTACATCCAATCGACAAACACATCTACTACCGTCTTGCTTGTAGGTCATCCTCTCCTTCTTCTTCGCCGCCGATGCCATGAAAGGAAGATCGACGACAACAACGCCCTAGAGCGGTCAGGCCGGCTAGGGCAGCCCATAGCTGCTGCACGCCCTCACGGGGTCCGTCCCGGGCGTGTGGGGTTTCGGGTTTCAAGAGACTTCGCCGGCGTGTCTTGCGTATCGCGCTCCCGACGAGGCTCCTCCGACGACGTGTCTTGCGTATCGCGCTCATCGTTGGAGGCACACGGTCCAGGTGTGGATATCCTTAGGCGCTTGCCGATCTTCGATTTCGGCTTGCCCTACGTAGAGCGATCTTGCTCTTCTTATTTTTGGTGTGTTACCGATTTTTATCGTCAACACACTTTTTTGGCGACTCCGCTGGGGACAAGAATTGTTTCGGTTCTATTTTTGCAGCCGAATATATCTTTACCCTAGCCCTAATTCATCATTGATCTATCAATTTGTCGCTTGGTGTTTATCACATACGAGTGTGAAGCAAATTTGGGCGTGTTGTGCTGTGATTTGAACGACTCCAAGAAAATTACAAAGATCCATGGAGGCGTATCAAGACATTACATCTCAGTATCATCACTCCACGCCAAAGGTACAACTTGCAAATTCATGCGATAATTTTAATAATTATGTTGCAAGTAATATTAATTCTCATGATGATGTTGCTAGTTACTATAGTACTAGTTATGTTTCATCGGCTACTTACATTAATAATGTTTCTTTACATCATAATTATGTGTATCATGATAAAGAGCCGATGTATGCTGAAAATTTATTGAGTTCTAGTGCTTCTAGCAACATGATACATATACGTTCATCGGCTATAAGTTCACAACGTGACGTGCCGATGCATGATAAAATAAATTGTTCTCCAAAATCAATATCTTATGCAGGTGTTAACGATCATGATTCGGCTACACACATTATTGATAATGATCATAGCCGAATTAATAAAAATTCAGCGCCTTATGATAGTGATTATTCTCGTGATTCGGCTTTATTTAATACTAGCCGAATTAATGAAAATCCAACAAGATCTGATAAAGATGTTGATTATGACTCGGCCTTATTCGACTTTCTCCAAGCAAATTGGGCTCTTGAACAGTCAGGTCATGCCATAAATCCACTGGATCTTCTAAATGGAGAATGCCCGCATACACCAGACCTTATGTGTTATGTTATGATTATTTGAAGAATCCTAATGATTGGCGGGTACCTAAGTTTCATTTATTTTGTGGAGAAAGTGGTACAACTGCCGTGGAGCATATTAATATATATCTGTCACAATTGGGTTCTGCCAGTAAAGAAGACTACATGAGAATACGGAATTTTCCTTTATCTCTCACTGGTATTGCCTTTGCATGGTTCACATCTTTACCCAAATATGCTTGCCTGGTCATGTGTCGGATTAGAAGAATTATTCTATGAATTCTTTGGGAGAGATACCGAGAAAAAGACCAATCACAATTAGGACAATGGTTGAGGCGGGGATGGTTAAATGATTATCAAAAGGCAAGTCTCACTACGAAAAGTGTGAGGAACATCGAAACATGCTACTCACGAAACTCACATTGAATCGGTCAAACCGACTTGTCGGTCGAATAAACCGATTATTTCGCTTAGTCAAACCAAATTGGTTTCTTCGGCGCCTGAAACCGATACAACCAGTTTAGGAAATACACAATCTTTGCCTTGCCGAAAGACACATCCGATGGCTGAAATCTTGGAGAAAAATAATCCAGCCATCTTAATTCGACCAGGGCAAGCCGATTCCACTATTGGAAAAAAATGTCATAATCGGCGAACCTAGAGAGCCTAAGAAGAAAGCAAAATTCAGATCGTGAGGTGGTGCTAGAAAGATCTAATAACAATCGGGGAAAGCCTCAAGATCACCATCAAGTCTTCTAGGCTCGGGGGCAAGCTCATGTTCCCATTCATAAGCGAGAGGGCAACCACTAGTGTCATTGTCCAAAAGGGATTGCTGAAATCAATTTTTAGAACTAGTGGGCAGAAAAAATCAGCAAGACCGATTGCTCAAATCGGTCAAGCTATTCATAAGAAAAGGGTGCAGCACACACATAAAGGTGAAGTATTGGTTCCTCGCATACTAATGTGTCAAAATCTTCACCAAAAGAGGGTGTGTGCTAATGAAAACTCACAATGGGCAGCAATACTTATCTCGTGAGCCGATTGAGCCATAGCCAATCGTGCCGATAAGAAAGAGCCAACTACCTTACTTGAGATGGCTAAGCCCGACCCAGAGGCAGCCGAATTGGCTAAGGTTGCTGCCATTGAGCATGAATCGGCATTGATGACTTCCCGAGTCGGCTAAGCCGATTCTTGTTGTTGTAGATTTTTCCACAAGGTGCTTGAAAGTTTCGCCACTACTATGGTGGGCGTCGAGACACAAGAAGAGTTTGTGGAGGAAATTAGTGACGTTAGAGAGAGCACACAAACTCTTTCCAAAGGTATTGTTAACGATGAGATCATTAAGAGCAAAACCTTGGTTGCTACATCTTTCGTCACTAAGGTACAAAATTACATCGGCCTACATGTTGTCTTCAATTGGAAGGCCGATGATAATGTTGTTAAAGTTAAAGCTTTTCCCAATGCTTAATGTGAATTATGCATATATGTGGATTGCTTTACTTATTTTAAATTTAATTCATACTTGGTCGAATGAAATATAAGTTTTGCAATTACTTTGGGTTTTACGATTCGGGACTAAGACTGAAGAATATTGCTCATGCCGATGTTTGTTCTACATTTAATTCTGGCATGAAAGATTATTGTAAAGGTGTGGCGAATGGATTGGTGTTAAAGTTAGTCTTTTTTCGTTTGCCAAGCATTGAAGCCGATTCTACAAAAATTCGACTTACAAATTTAATGCTCACCTTTGGTTCTATTTGTCGTGATCATGTCTTTAACATGTTGATGAAAAATAAATTTATTAGGCATGTCGATCACAATGTTTTGCCATCAATTCAGAACTTGGAAGAGCTTATATATTGCAAGTTGTGTAATTCGTTTTGATCGTAATACTCATAGTTGCAATGTATTTCATCATGAGATCAATCGGACATTGATAATGACCGATTGAGGTTTTTGAGGCTCAACAAGTGGACCGATTAGATTCAATCGGCCACGATGGCATCTGAGTTTCAAATCGGCTTGCATTACTAGCGATTCATTTGAAGCTCAAGACTCTAACGCTCAAAGAGAGAGATGGAAGACCCTCAAGTGAAGACAGGATTGTTGTCCATAAAATTAAAATTGAAGATGTTTCAAAGGATAACAATATTGCTCCAATGTTAGAGAACACTGGGGGGGCAAATAAAATCTCTCCATCTCGCCAAAAGCCGATTAATTCCATTGAGCAAGGGAATCGTTTGGAGGTCCTTACGTGGAGCATGTCCATCAAGATGAAGGAAAGGAGGATGCTCATAAAGCTAGTGGAGGCAAGGAGCATGACAAAGAAAAAGGCAATAGGAGACTGAAGCTTAGCTTCGAGGAGCTCTTAGCCAAGTATACAAAGATAGGGGAAGCGAATCGATTAAAGAAAGCCCAAGCATCAAAGTTGCCTCCAAAACATAATCCTCAAAAACAACATTGGCAAAGGAAGGTTTATGTTCCGTCATATTTCGAGCCACAACATGTGGAGTATGCAGCTCCAAAACACTTGAAAGAGTCATCATCTTACAAAGACCAATTTGATCAAAATCGGTCTGGAGCTGTACCAAAAGGGAAGGTGGTAAAGCAAGTTTACCGCGTGAAGTATGATGGACGGAAAAAGAAAAGTTCAGATCTGAATTCAACTATTGAAAAGCCGATTACTTTGTTGAAAAAATCCGGCTATCAATAGCAAAAAGTGGGGAAACCATCTATTGATGTTGTAGGTGTCAAATCTGAACAAAAGAAGGTGCAAGTGCCTAAAAATAAAAAGAGAATTGCTGCTGTCCACAAGAGAGACTAAACCCGATATGCTCATTCGGTTTACCAAGATGGCAAGAAAAGGAATTGCAGAAGCTTAGTGCGAGAGAAGGTAAGAGAGAAAGGGGCTTAGCATGGGTCCCAAAAGGAAGCATTAAAGATCGAAAGGATGATGATCAAGCAAGTGGTGCATCACAAACAACTAATAGAAGGAAAAGATGCGAGGACACAATTGCCAAGTTGGAGGTTTGCACCAAATCATCAGAATCATTGGTCATGGCATCATCCATTTTCTCTGCCTGTGCATATGTGGAATTCACCTCAAGGTATGCATGGTTATCCCTCATATTCTTATGTTGATCCTTGGTATGGGTCTTTATATTATGGAGGGATGTCGAATTATCACGCTTATCAATGATCAAGAGCGAAATATTTTATTTCGGTCATGCATATTCCTGTGTGTGAATTCATATGGCCGATACTTTATTATCGCCCTCGGCATGCAATATAGCCGATGAATGTTTAGAACCATCGTGCTATATGAAAGGCCCCTAGGGAATTTTATTTCGATGACTTAAGGCCCGGGGGCAAGAAGAAGATCATTTGCATGTAAAATATGTGCTTAGAGCAAATTTGCTTGCTCAAAATGCAATCGGTTTTGATGTAAAAGATAAATATTTTCATTTGCAACATTTACCGATGCATGAAAGTTTGCTTGTCTCAAATTCTAGTGAAAATTCGGTTCAACCAAAGCCAATTGGACAAACCGATGTCACTTACAATTTTGGACAGCAAAGTAAAAGTTCTTTTAAATCGGTCTATTTCTGTTTTTGGACAATGGTAGTACCGATTTAGAAGATTGGAGAACTCCTCTCATAAAATTCTTGCAGGAGCCTAGCACTAAGGTTGACAAGAATGTTCGGCGGCTTGCTTTTAAGTACACATTGCATAATGGAGAGCTTTATAGGAGGACTGCCGAAGATTTGTTGCTAAAGTGTCTAGGAACCGATCAAGCAAAAGTGGCAATGGGAGAAGTACATGAAGGCATTTGTGGTACGCATCAATCGGCTCCAAAGATGAAGTGGTTGCTAAGAAGGGCTGGTTTCTATTGGCCTACTATGATGGCTGATTGTTTTTCGCTACTACAAAGGATGTGAAGAGTGTCAACGGTTTGGGAATATTCAGCTAGTGCCGGCTGCTATGCTTCATCCTATTATCAAGCCGTGGCCTTTCCGTGGTTGGGGATTGGATTTCATTGGGCAGATTCATCCACCATCTTGAAGGGGCATAAGTTCGTCTTGGTTGCTACCGACTACTTTACTAAATGGTCGGAAGCAGTTCCATTGAAGAACATGACACACAAGGAGGTAATTGAGTTCATCACAGAGCATATTATTCATAGATTCGGCATTCCTCAAACATTAACTACGGATCAAGGGACGTCATTTATGGCTAAGGAAGTGAAGGATTTTTGCCGAATCATATAAGATTAAGATGCTAAATTCATCTCCATATTATGCTCAAGCCAATGGTCAAGCAGAGTCAACTAACAAAACTTTGATCAAGCTTATTAAGAAGAAAATAATAGAACATCCAAGAAGGTGGCATGAGGTCTTGTCAGAAGCTTTGTGGGCTCATCGCATATATCGAGGCATGGTGCAACTAAAGTCACTCCTTATGAGTTGGTGTATGGACAAGAGTCGGTGTTACCCGTTGAGGTAAATTTGGATGCATATAGATTTGCTAAACAAAATGACTTATCTCCTACTATGTATCATGATTTGATGATGGACAACATCGACGAGGTAACCGACAAGAGAATACGAGCTCTAAAGGAAATTGAGAAAGACAAAGCCCGTGTTGCAAGAGCTTACAACAAGAAAGTCAAGAGCAAATCGTTCCAAATCGGTGACTTAGTTTGGCAAACTATATTACCGATAGGATCGAAGAGCAATCAATTTGGCAAGTGGTCACCTAATTGGAAAGGTCCTTTTAAGGTGGTCAAAGTGATATTTGGAAACTCCTATGTGCTTGAGTCAACGAGTGATGGAAAACGCCAAGATAAGGTGATTAACGGAGGTATTTGAAAAAGTATTTCCTAGTGTTTGGCAAGAGGCCTAGTGCTCTCAAACAATGGCCGATGCATGCATCGCCCTTAGAATAAAATGGCCGATACATAGTATCGCCCCTTAGTCACCGGACAACCGATACGATGGGCATTCGTGTTGTTTGGTTTTTCTTGTTTTGTTTTTCAGGTTCGTGCACTTCTCACCCGAAAGGGGGCATATATGTTGACACCCAAAAATGGCATAGGCTAAACCACCGCAAAATTCTAGACTTAGCCATATTTTGGAGGTCCAAGTCACCGCAAATTTCAGACTTAGCCAAATTCTCGAGGAGGATCGAAAGCGGCTTTACGGAAGGTGGCCGGACTCACCGACCGGACTCACCGGGCGCGTCCGGTCCAGCGTCCCGTCGATGCGTCGATCGGGTCGGCGTGCAGGAGCAGGCCGGCTTCAGGACACCGGCCGGACGCGCCCGTGCGCGTCGGTCCAGCGCCCGGTCAGCAGCGTCCGGTCGGGTCGCGCAGAACCTCTACGCGGGCCGACCGGTGCGTCGGTGATCTTGTAGCGGCGTCCGGTCAGCCCGATTTCGGGCTGATCCGAATCGTATCCAAATCGGTTTGTTTCCAAACTTGTTTGGTGCGATTTTGGTGATTGGAAACGTCCTAGGGCGCCTTCCTAAAAGGATAAGACCACCCTCCCCTATATAATGAAGGGGTTCATGGCCGATTTGATCCCATCTACATCCAATCGACAAACACATCTACTACCGTCTTGCTTGTAGGTCATCCTCTCCTTCTTCTTCGCCGCCCGATGCCATGAAAGGAAGATCGGCGACAACAACGCCCTAGAGCGGTCAGGCCGGCTAGGGCAGCCCATAGCTGCTGCGCCCTCACGGGGTCCGCCCCCCGGCGTGTGGGGTTTCGGGTTTCAAGAGACTTCGCCGGCGTGTCTTGCGTATCGCGCTCCCGACGAGGCTCCTCCGACGGCGTGTCTTGCGTGATCGCGCTCATCGTTGGAGGCACACGGTCCAGGTGTGGATATCCTTAGGGGCGCTTGCCGATCTTCGATTTCGGCTTGCCCTACGTAGAGCGATCTAGCTCTTGTTTTGGTGTGTTACCGATTTTATCGTCAACAGAGACGTTGGGAGAGTCATCCATATACCTCATCTGTGTGTTGAGCACCAGTTAGAGATCAATAGACTACAAATCAGTTAGATCTGCCAACTGCAATCTGATCAATAATTCCAAGAGGATCAGAACAATCATGTTAGCGCAAGCAACTATCAAGAACCTCGCGAATGCCCTATAGAGCTAGTGCTTTATCTGCTCGGAAATTGTTGAAGCACTCTACGTCCAATTACAGAGTCGATCTACAAACCAGCTCTAAAAATATTAGAATATACAATCATTTGGGACAGCTACTAACAATAATTGAGCTTTGATATTTGGGTTCCTAAGCTTATACGGAGCATTAGTTGAAACAGGCTATTTAATTACCCACACTCCAATGCCTCTTCCTACGCTCACTATAACGTCTCCATGTAGCATACAAGCAACAACAAGACCATGCATGCTTCGGCTAAGGGTGCCTCGGGCATGATCACTGGCACACAGCAGGCCTTATCACCTATGTCGCCGTCTTCAAGCCCCTTCCATGTTGCCTCGGGAGCCTCCACTTGCATGGGTCCTGACCACCAAATTGTTGGCTATAAACTAGACACCAGAGCAGGCATTCACTGCCGGGTCTGAACCAAACGGACATAATGTGCTTTTCAGAAATTCCAAGATCCGAAAGTTTTCTAGTATCAAAAAGGGTAAAGAAGCAACAGAGTATGTGTTCGGAAACAACTATTGTAGAGTCACATCCAGCATTTTCTGTTGCATGCAAACAGAAAATACCACATTGAAGCAACAGACTCTCGAAAGTTGTTTAGATCACCCTACAATGGATGCAGTGACATAGAAGCAGAAAATGTTGGTATATGAGCATCCAGTACGTGATGATCAAATTAGCTTTAGTTGAGTGTCACAGCCTATGAGATTGTTTCTCATTCCAAAATGAAGCACCACGTTGCGGGCGCACATCGTTTTCTTCTCTGAAATGAAGAGCAGAGGAAACAATGTGTACCATTTATAGAACAAACGAACACTACTGCAAACTCAAAATTTCCTGGTAAAGAGCCCATCGACAGAAAAATTGTATTTCCCCGTTGGTTTCCATAAAAGATGCCGATAGAAAATTATTATTCTGTGTGGCGTCATAGAACCGATAGAAAAAATTGTTGTGACGAAGGATGAGAGTGTAGCTCGGGTCATCGTGGTGATGAAGGATGCCATGTGGAGGGGAGAGGGAAGGCGACACGGGAGAGCGATGAGCACGAGCGTCACTGCACGCCATGCAAAAGGGTTTGGTCTGCGGAGGCTGAGAGGGATGTAGTGGGCATCGTAAGGCCCAATGCAGAATTGTACGGCTGACGCGTAAGGCTGTACATCTACAGCGATGAGTCTGGTGGGACAGGAAACACTATTGATCTAAAGGATTAATAGTACCGAAATTAGTAGTGCCCAAATTTCAAAAGGAATTGGTTCTTTCGAATAGAGGATTGGATTTTTATGAAAGGAGTTGTTTGGTTTCGGGCCTTACTTTGCCACGCATGCTACGCTGTTGTTTGGTTCCCAATTAAGGTATGCTACAAAATTTTCAATTCGTTCACGTGTTCACTCTTTCGACAACTGTGGTGTCCATTTATTTCTCTTACTCAACAGGGTCAGCGCCTCAACCACTCAACGAACTGTGCTGTCCATGGACGGAGAACCAAGAAGCCTCTAACGCAATTTCCCATCAAGACCAACCCAACTGAACTATGTGAATAAAGCACTCCCAAAATATATGTATATACAATACCCCCACTCACCAACCCAACATATGCCCTCCACTATCCCATTTCAATATTCTCTTTCATTATAAGTATTATCCCTGCACAATGAATGTCCACTATATGATAGCCACGTAGGAAATGACCAAGGAGACATGCGAGAGAACAAGAGATACATGATGAGCAAAAAAGGGCAAGCAAAAACACCTTGGAATTGGAAGCATCTGGGAAAAAAAATTAGAACTTGGCCATTTCATCAGTCGCAAGTTTCCATGAAAACTCTCTTCTGGTATGCCCAAATAACAAAAAAGGGTGTTGCAGAGAGTGCACATATGTGCAGCTGCTGTGGCATTTTCCTTGAGAGTAGATACTGTCATTTTCTGGTCTTGGAACTAATTCGTGGAGTCAAACTAAGAGGTTCTGGATTCTGATGTTTTCATATATCTCAGCAACGCAATTTAGGCACAGGAGACAAATGGAGAAACTCTCCAAGTGGTTCACAAAGCAAGCAGATCTAGTGGTTTAGAGCCACCTTAGCTGGGTGTTCTTGAGAGCTATGCCATGCATGAGAATTACCCAGTGCGAAGTTCTTTTGATTTGTCCTCTCACAAGAATGTATACGGACTTCATTTGTGTATTGCAGATACTCCAGCGTGACAGCGTCACTAACAGGCTTAGCATCATGATTCATCCTTGTGGCCTTGTACTGTTCTAATAACTATTACTGTTCCATTTGTGTAGTGTAGCCTACTCCAACCCTGCTTTTGGTGTGCTGAGAATACATATAAGTTTTGTCTTGATTGATACAATACTTAAGAATGAATCTCGTCATTATTGTATATGTCATTTGTATATGGGATGCCTTTTCGTTTCATTATTAAAAAATTCCAGTACCCCTGCTGTTTCATCAAAAAAAATTATTGTATATGTCTCAAGATTACACCAAACTAAAATTGACCATTGTTACCATTGTAATAAACTCTATGCTTCTGGTCTCTAGCTCTCTGATATAAGGTATGTTTCTGACAAAGTTAATTCAGACCCCTGATACGTCACATGGCTTTGGCAATGCGATTAGTAACTGCATGTCCAGATGTGCAATTGTGAAGCATGGCTCTCATAGCCAATGTGCCCTGAGCAGACACTAGCATATCAATGGAACTTTCTGAACATGACAAGAGCAGCACCAGAAGTGAAGAAGGGGAATAGCCAGATCATCGTTGCCTAGATCACCAACCACAACAGAATGAGCAGGCTGCACCAGAAGTGGGGCTGCAATGTTGTTGGGAATCATTGGTGGCATGGCTGCCCGCTCTGTGATGCAGTTATGGACATAGCGCATCTGGGGCTCTTTCGATTTGTTCTGACTTCAAACGTAATGTTAGCATTAAACAACGTTGATAACAGTTCATCAGGCTATGACGACAAAAAACACTGAAGCACATGAGAGTCTGCCCCAGAAAATTGTTTGAGAGTTTGCAGGGCCGAACATGTTTTATCATCCTGGCCACTGCAGTAACTCCATGCCTCAACTGATAAGATTAATAGGCATTTTGATTAGCAACGCTCCAACTAGTATTATTCAGGAACAATTACAATGGGAACAACATATTCAACAAATAATGTTTCAAATCTAAATTATGCACGAAAAGAGGGCTATATATCGTTCACATAAAAGTGTGTGCGTGTGTGTTGGTGCCTTATATGCACAATTTCATGGAGCGACCACCAACAAACACGCACTGAAGTTTGTTGTCTATAAATTCATTGCTTGATAGTATACTATTGTTCCTTGCACTGAAGTTCTTATAAATAGCTAGTTGATGTCATGGTCACATGGTCATAGGGACTATGAAGAAGAAACTAAGAGGCACAGTAAGAGATCGCAATGGGAAGCATCAGGGAAGCAGCCTGAAAAACACTGTTGGGAGTTACAGGGCTCGAATATAACACACCTGATCGTAAACAAGAAGAGTGCTCAATAGCCAAAACGAAACCATTAGATTGCTGTCGTCAGCAACAGCCTAGTTGTCGTGCCACCAGATTCAGCGGCCGACGTCCAATGGTCTCTCTTGGCAGCTAGTGTCGCAGCCGTGTTCCTGCACAAGCTGCAGCAGGTGACGACTATGGTTACTGCTGGTACACTATGGGTGGGCCGCGACAACGACGGTGGCTACCCGGCGTGTGACGACTGCTGGTGTTAGTATATCGGATGTGTGGATCCTGTGCCGCCGCCGGTGTTCGTGCCGTCTGGACACGACGACGACACCTACCGTGTCAACGCCTTGTACCTGCTGGTCCACAAAGAAAACTAGCAGATGTATCTGGTACGTGACTTCATCAGCCTCACTCACCAGTGACTGCATGCTCGTGTTATGACTGATGAGTGGGCAAATCATTCAAAGGGAGTTTAAGAACATAAATCAAATCATTGCTCAGCATTCAAATAATGTCACCACAAAAAAGCAGGCCCAGCAACAACAACGCGCAGACTATGGTAACATATGGTGTGGGTCTGTAATGGTTTGAGGTCCCTAAAGTTTAGTGACTAATGTTCAGTTACTTTAAGTCTCTAAAATACCAAACACCCTGACTAGAATAGTTTAGTCCACTCTGTGAGAGGTGACTTGCTATGCTTGGGCATTTGAAAAAAAATACTTTGTTCTTGACACTTTCTCCATTTTTTTGTTTATCTGTAAAACATTTCTTGCAACAAGCTGCTTATCAACCACCAATAGAAACTGATTTCTTGTGGTTATGTACCCGTGTCTAAAAATGTAATGCTTGATATTTTAGGGCGGACACAAATAATGCTCTTAACAAATTGATTTTGTCTGGAGCTTAAAATGTTTTAGGTAGCGGTGCCTAGTAGCAACAACGTCCGCACACTATGTGGATCCAACATTATTTCAAGCGATATATTTTATGATTTGCATGTTTGTGCCAATCGGTTTTAATTTTTTTACATGCTTTCCTCGAGTCATTTTTCCGGCTCACTGAATACGGATCTAGAAATAATAAGCTACAAACTATATAAAAGTACAAATTGTAAGCAAGGAAATCGAATTGGATTGCACCAAGAAATTTGTGTGCCCACATTTTTCTTCTTGTGAGATCACCATCTTCATGCATGTTCACCGCAGAATAATACATGGTGTGAGCACAACAATGAGCAGAGCATACCCTGAAGATGATTCCAGTTCTATGTTGACCCAAAAGGGAATCATGCCGAGATGAATAGCATAGGTGAGTATGCCCTAGTGACATAAATATCACCCATATCTATAGGTTGTCTGCTTCATTGCTTCCATTGCACTATATATGGCATACATTTTCATCTATTCATATATATAGTTTGTATCGTGTTTATTTACTGTCCCGACTCCCAACTACCTAAGCATGCCACCGATCTAAATGCCCTAGTTGCTCCCCTAGGGTTATGCTGCAAAGTCACCATATCACCATCCGGAGCCTGAGGAGCATATAACGAAAGGTGCCCTCGTCCTCCTCTCACAGTTTGCACAATTGCTCAGTCCAGATTGTGGTCCCAGCTCTCCCTTGGTCTTCACTGTCTATCCTAGATGCTATATATTGATGACAATGATGCCCTTCCGCACAATAAACTCTGGTTGCCTTACGCAAGTTACTCAGAGGCACCGAGAAAAGACAGCTTTTGTGATATTCCAATAGATTGATCAATCTCGTTCTCTGCATAATGGATGAGTACAATCATGTAGTGTGACCTGCATTAAATTGTTTGACTTACACACTTGTATAAAAGCCAATGCAAAAATAAAAGAGTATACATAGGAGTCAAATTTCATCGAGCTTGACTGGAATAGCTGACAACAATGTACAAGCTTATTCTTGTCCTTTTCCAAAAAAAAAAAAACAAGCTTATTCTTGTGTTCCTTAGTGCGATTGGTTTCATATGGTTGAACCTGCTCACCCAGGGTGAGTCCTACACTTAAGTAAGATGATTTCAGTTTTTTGGATTTACTGAATGAATATATGGTGCAATCCTTTTAATGCGCTAGATATGTCTGAAGTCATTATCTTATTGTGAACTGGCTTGGTTTCATATGGTTGAAGCTGAGTTCTACACTTTGAGAAAGATGGTACCATTTCTTTGATTTATTATATGCATGTATATGGCACTATTCTTTTTAATACAGAAGATATGTCTGTCAACATTGAGATATCTATAGTGACTTCATCAATTTTAATATCTTTTTTTTTTTCGAGACCGCGCCGTTCTTGTATTTCATAAAGCGAGAATAAAGTGAAAGTTGAACAAGAGTTGAAGTGGTAACCACAAGTTACGGATCACAACCTACAACTACTGGATACATAATCAATTTCAATATCTATAATAAGGGATGGGTGTATGTGGGTGTAAATATTAAATATGATTGAGCTCTGTGTGTTCATCCCAACACTCACTCTCCATGCATGCATAATAAAACGTGGTGTCCTCTTGTTCTGTCTGTTTACACTCTGCAATCCACCATCATGTCTTCCACGTCTTAAAGCCAGCACCAATTATAATATATATGACCATTAGTGCTTGTATGCGTACATGTATTCATATATGTGAATGTAGTTGTGTATTTACATGTGACATATTAAAAATATGGTCCAGTTTTGTATTTGCATCCCAACTCTCACTCTCTATATATGGACGATAATAAAATAGGGTGCCCCCTCCGCTTCCTCTCCCTGTTTACACCCTATGTAATCCAAATTCCGCCCCAACAGGCAATCATATCTTCTCCATATCACAGCCAGCACACATGATAAGATATGGCTGCAGCTGCCCCATCCTTCTCTTATGTGAATGGGTGGCACCGAGAAATTAGAGGAAACATGGCATTCATGTGACTTCACAAGATTCCTTATTCCTTCAACAATCATCATAGTGTACAGAGTGAATTGTAACACCCTAGCCCATCAGAAGCCCGTTGTAGTTGTGAAGTTGGCCAATGTAGCCCAAGGGGCTCATGTGTGGTTGTCATTGGTGGGTTTAGTACCACCTTGCATGGTAGTCTAGGAGGGTGACGGCCAGCTTAGGGCATGGCCAACCGGGGCATATAGCAGTGTTAGCCCTAGCTAAAAAGTCATGTCCATGTATGACCCAAATGAATTAAAACCACAATACACTCAACGCAGTCCGATAGCATGTATTCTCTGGTCAGGTCCCACGGTCTGCACTTCGGCCAGAGAAAAGCACGAGATATAGTGACGTCTGCCAGAGAAAAGCACAATAAAAAGACGTGGTCCTGACAGCCTGAAGCCACCACTCTCACCGCAATGCGCTGCCCCAGTTGTTGCTTGCTACTTTTGTCAGACGAAGCAGTGATCTCTTCTGCAGGATAATACGGAAGTCTGCGAGGCTACAATTACCGGTGACATGGAAATCTGCAGCTGACATGGACACTAAGGCAGCACACCAGCTGGTGCGTTGGGGACGGCCTTATAAGCCTTGTTAACCCGTTTACACGAAGCGATGACAAAAGTATAAGTGAGGTGCTACATATGTGCAGGTCTGTTCCACATGCAGAGTGGGCCCTATAAGCTGCAAGCTTCATTATCCATTGTTCACAGTAATAATTACTGAATGAATATTGTTCTATTTGATCGATATTCAGATCCCTACTAGCTAGACTAACTAAACGTTGCAGTGTTCCTAATTTGCTTGGTGGCTGATTAGGAAGATTTAGTAAAGAATTAAACCACTAGTTCTTCTCGAAGCAGCTTCTATTTGCTACTCGCTTTGGCTTAGTAGAAATGATAATCACAAAGAAAAACAAGTTATGTTTTGTCATCCACTGGCTACTTGGGCTATTCTAGAGAAAGTGACTTCTCAAGACTTGGTTGCGGTGATTTGGCATAGGTCGCTAAGGAGGGTTTGCTATGGTGCACCTAAGCCGGTTGTGTCGGTTGGACAGTTAGGATCATGTATTACCTCCTAGGAGGTAATAGATGAAATATTATTTATTTAATTTCTTATTATGTAACATATGATACACAATGAAAGATTAGATTAGAAAATTCTTTTTCTATATTTAATTGATACATGAATTATCCATTGGTATAGTAAATCCTTTCGACTTTGTAACTTTGGACTAATATATTTTGACTATCACATAATTTTGTATGTGAAGACACACTTCATTTTACATTTGTACGTTGGGGAAAGGCCCACAAGCACATTTTCAAGGCCCTGTATCATTTTGATGTAATGCTTTCAGAATTTAGTAAAGGCTTCCTTTATAAAATATTCAGTGAGTTAAATTTCCTTAGAGGATTCAACAATTTAATTAGTTGTCAATTGCGAAAGCTATGTCAATGTAACATGTATGGGCTAGTATTGGCTGTATAGATTTGAGCATGCTTTATTCTAAATTGGTCACAAAGCTGTTGATGGGGCGTGAACTTCTGCTGACGTATGCGAGGACAGCCCAAAACTAATTATTAAAATGATAATGACAAAGACTTCAATAGGAAATATAGGGGTTGGGGGGCTAAGACTACCTGCACTCGTCTCCGGGAAAACTTTCTGGAACGCTTCCAGGAATGCTATACAGAAAAAGTGGGCTGCAGCGGCACCCTGGAAAGCCGTCTGGACCATGCTTCTTGCGCCATATATACCGACTGACAGGAGGCTTCCAGGAGGCAGGCCATCGGCCCCACCATGCGCGCCCGTGAGAGGAAGGAGTGAGAGGAGAGAGAAACAGCAGCGGGCCCCACCAGTTTAAGGAACTAAAAAATCATATAACTCATAAACCAAAAAGACCAAAATAAATTTCGACACACCATTAAATTTGTTTCAATAAATTCTTCAAAACTAGAACTCACACGAATATATTTAGATAAAATTAAAAATGGGGCCCACTTAATGGTAGGTGATATAGAGTAGAGATATAAAGGAAGTATTGGTGCGAGAAGAAAGCGGTGTAAAGGAAAGAATCTTGATGATCGGGATGTATAGAGGAAGTAAAACACGAAACATGAGTGCGGATAGCCTAAATGAATAATCAGTTCGGATCCTGTCCTCGAGGCGCCATGTCACCACGTTACCATGCGCAGCCTGAGGAATATAAAACAGAGTGCCCACATCTTGCAATACGCTTGAAGTTTCCTACGCATTCCAAACCAGCGATGGCACAAAGCACTCCCTGTTGTCTCTTTCCCTATCACACACGGCTGCTACTGATGGCTTTTAAACCTGCCGCAACCTTGATCGTCTAGTATGAATGGGTGGCACTGAGAAAGCAGAGCTTGCATAATTCTACTGAGCTCGTCGATGTTGATCGATCCCATGTGGTCAGCTACTGCAATATTGAGCTTCGATCGATTGACAAGGGAATAAGACCATGGTGCGTCATCGTATAGATGTACTGAAAGGCCTATGCCCTCCTCAAACAGTATTTTGATTGATATGTGTTGGGGAGGGCAACCCTAGCCAGCCCCGGCAGCTCCGCAGGCCCCTCATCGGGGGGCCAAGACTCTCATAGGGCCAACGAGCGGAGGACCCTCCTCTAGCACGCGGCCAGCAAGGCCTCTCCCCACCGACAGGGGAGGCCCCCGCGGGCCCCTCCATGAAAGGCCATGAACTAACCCTTATCGTGACATATCGTGAAGTCATGCAGGATTAGCAGAAGTGGTGAACCCTCCGCAAGGGAGCAAGCGGCGGGAGTCCACTCCGCCGAGGAGGCCCTCCGGCGACCAACGATCGAATCCCCGCGCACGGAAGGGCCGACGAGGGGGACCCTCCGCGAGCAAACCCTGCAGGGATCGCGCCGCCGGCCGTGGTGAGGAAACCCTACGACCCCAGGGCAACGAAGGACCCATAGTACATTTCCTGTATTGCCCCTGTACGGTTAGTTACTGGCTTGCCCCTGTGAGGGCCCAGTTGTAAGTGTCCAATCTCGCACCTACCATGTACCAAATTGTAAATCAGCCCCTCTGACCCCTTGTATTCTTATAAATACCCGGATACGGGCACTAAGAAAGGGATCGGTTGTTGGCCAGTTTAAGTGCCATCTACTCGCCTTTTGTCATACCCACGCCACGCCCCCACCGAGCACCACGCCCTCAGCTTTGGCGGAGGCTCGAGCGCCCTCCCGATCACCCCTGCCCTCCGGCAACTCCAGCGGAGGTCGAGGCAGACCGGAGGTCGCCCCGCCTCCTCGCTGAGTCCCCGACTCACCCCGTGGGAAGCCCTCGCCCCCTTCCCGCCCCTCCGGGAGCGAAGGCCAAGGGGGCAGGAGTGATCCCCACAATATGGGAATGAGACCATGGTGCTTCATCTTAGAGATGGGAATTAAGTATACTAGTCTCCTTACACAGACACATGAAAAAGGTGTAGCCTCCTCAAATAAATTAAGAGATGCAGATCCTCATCCCCTGGACCAAACAGACTGATGATGTTAGTGGCGTTCACTAGTGCTCGGGAATATCGAATATTTAGGACTCTAATCGTTGCGCTTCACAGTTTTGCGACTTAACTTTGTAAAAATAGACGTGGCAGCCCATGGCCTGGCCGCTCTCGCACAGGGCATGGCCGGCGTGCCCCTCAACCTTGGCCTGGCCGTGGGCCTGTAGGCAAGCTGGATGTACAAAATAATAGCTCACAGTATTTTGTTCCGTGCTAGAATCAGCAACAGCAAAACCCGAAACAACGCTGTTGAAACAAATTTTTCAATCACAGGCATACAATGGTGCAGCATAGGTAGTGGACAGTCAAAATATAGTTACGGTCCTCCATAGACAGTCATGTACTTCGTAGTTTATCCAAACTTCTCGCTTGCTGTCATGTGATGGGCTATGATGGTGTAGATGCTTCTGTGAGGCCTCTTTTCCTGGTGCCACTTATTCACATGGGAGGACCAACGCCGAAGTATGGAACAAGACCTTGAATCAATACACGGTGGCGAGATGTACAACAAGACAAGCACTGGAGTCATGGGTGTGGAGTTTCGGATAATAATGGAAAGGAGAGGGGAGGGAGTTTTTAGGGCACATGGTTTTTTATTCGGGAAGCATCAGGATAGGGACGTGGTGGTGGCTCCAGTTGTAGGGTGGGTGTGCACATTCAATAAAACAATTGGATTAATTTGTTCACATCTCATGATATATATGCAGCATATTTGAGACGGAAGGAGTGAAGAAAAAGATCTATTGCGGCATGTTGCTTGTCTCGTTTGTGAGGTATATATTCTAGGCATGGCCATGGGAGACGTAGGGACTGATCCAGATCTCAAGAGTGTGTCAAGCACCAACAAGAGCAGATCAACCAGATAGGTTTCACAGGCTTTCCTGCCCATGCTTCCTTGTTGTGTCCACCTTCTAAGCAGTGGAAGATCACACTTGCGAAGTCATCAGGGGCTGCTAGCAGTGGAAGAGGGAAGGCATTAAGAGAGCTATATGCTCACAAGTTTGAAATGCCTGCCAGGAAGCTCCTCTCACAGGTCGAAACAAAACAAGCCCCAGAGGCTCCGTTTGTTTTTTTATGCTCAATAAACAAATCATGCTAGGGTATGTATGAGGCCAGGCCTGCCAGCACGTTAGATAGAAAATTAAGAGAACAACAAAGTCAAAACACTAAATTAGTAAACTCAAACGAATTTCTTGTTAATTTATCAGGCATCATTGTTAATTTCTTGTTATGTGGTAAAGCTTTGTCTCTAAATGTTAATCACCACATCTATCACATTGCAACCGGACAAAAAATGTTGTAAACAAGATTGTGGAGGCTGGTTTCTTCTATTAAGTCTAGTGCTAGGCTAACTAACTAGACATCTAGTTTTGAAGATGAAAGAATATGTAGTCCTTGTTTAGATGCACATGTATGCATATCATGTGTTGATGTGGACTAGAGTGAAATTAAACTAAGTTATATACCAACCCACTAAACACATCACATATGTGGATTGCAGAGAATACACATGCATCCAAACAAGGTTGTAAGAGTTTAGACTATCAAGGACGATACTACAGGAAGCAACATTGCTTCTGACTAATTTGTGCCCGAGCTTAGAATATGTTGGGTTCAGCAAATTAGTTCATTCTGAGCGTCAGTAGACACTGAGCATGTAACTGATATATGATTCGTTGCATTGGCTAGCCTATATGTATAGGAAAGCACGAATATGGTCTATATAACAGTCAGTAACCAACAATCCAATAATTTGCAGTATAGACCCTTTGAGACGAAGTTGGCGAACAACGAACAGTCTGCATTGTATTAATGTTCTTTTTTTTAGGGTACCATGCTCCTCTATCTATCACTGATGGCATTCACTGATCTTAAGGAACCTTACCATAGAAATATTTTCGTGTGTGATTTTGATCAATACATGCAGCATTTCAAACATATATATTGTAATCAACCCTGAGATGAGGCCCTCGGCGCCTTGGAGACATATGAGAAGTGTGTTTTGGAGCCGGTGCATCACATTCTTTGTGCCTGGTCGAGCTTCTGGTGGCGTGCTCAGCTGATGACGAGGATGCAAGGTAAAAACAGCTTTAGCAGCCATGGCATCTGGTTGACCCTCGACATTCGGGAGGAACATGATGTGTAAGATGTTACAGATGTTACATAGGTATTGGGTGGTTGAATAGAGGGGTATTGGCAAACAAGAGATAGTAAGTTAGGTTCTGCAAGCAGAGAAGTTTTCAAGTAGCTCCTGGTCCCTCCCATACCTAGCTATATCATTGATCGTGTTTACTCTTGCAATCGATGTTGTTCTGTCTGATGGTTTGGAGGGTGTCTAGAAATAAGAAACTGAAGTAGTAGGAAGAAGCAACGTTTGTTTGGTTTCTGTTTGATGTAGCATGTGGCTGCTGCTTCCCCTTTCATATGTGCGGATGGACCCATCAAATAGTGGAAGAACCCACTTTACTCATGGCAGGCTGGGCCCAAGGCATCGCTGGTAAAAAGTAATAATGGCCATGTGTAGGCTGTCGCAGCTGCTGAGCCTATGTATATTGCTGCAATATGACTTGGGGCATAAAAGGATGAGGTGGTTGCAGTATGTAGTTGTCCTCTCGGAAGCGGATTCAGTGCATCGCGTCTGCAATATGAATCTGCTGCATAATCAGCCTCAAATGTTTCATGCGCGGACAACAGCGCATCGTGAGGACTCCACTTCTCCCCGTACGAAGCACAGTCAGCTTGCTTCGGCTCGTTTGCTGAGTAAGGCATACTAGCCGGCTACTTCTTACCTTACAGCGGAAGGAACCAGCCTCATCGTGCCTTCCAATGTAAGATAACCATCTATTCTTGGCTAGCAAAGCAAGATGATAGCCCCCGGCGTATGTAGCTGTACAGATCTTTTCTTGCCAATCTCCTTGAGGAGGCTAGGGAGGTGTCCTTGCGCTGTCGTTTCCAAGGATGATACAACCGGCATGGCAGGAGGAGGCGAGGAAGCTGGTGGTTCTTGCACCGTCATGCCCATGGACGATACTGCCGGCATGGCAGGAGTAGGAGGCCAGGGATGTGCCCTTGCGCCGTCGTTTTCAACGATGATACAACCAGCATGGCAGGTGAAGGAGGCCAGGAAGGTGGTTCTTGCGCCGCCGTGGTGCTACAACTTAGAGCTCTTCTTTGGATTGTGATTTTAGACTTAATCAATCTTACTGCTATTAGAACAACTGCAACATAGAGACTGAATCACTATGATTCAGATAAGTCTCCTGTGTTTTTCAAACAAAAATCCATAAATTAGTCACGCAATATCATTGCAGCTCCCTGTATATTTGAGATTATCTTCACCATCTCAGATAGTTTACCAAGAGAATTGGAAAGAGCCTGTCATTTTACATTGTAACACAACCATTGCATTCCATACATCAAAGCCATCCCAGATGGCACATGTATTTCACATTCAAAAAAGATACATACATTGATCATGTCAGATAATTTACAAATAGGTCATTTGACACAACACTCATCGACACTGATCCTATCTCTACAATTCTCTTTTTATTTTCGACCGGGAACAACTCCCAGTGTAGAGAACTTGACTTCCTTGGCCGTAGAGCTGGTGGTGGTGTAAGCCACTTTTCCACCGACGTAGTACAGGAAACTAATTTAACACATTCATGGGCTGACCTATTACATGTTCTACTAAAGAAACAAAGTTTGAAATTAGCAAAGCTCTGGCTTTGGCCCTTGATCTGTTGTAGCACAAGACCAATTTCGGAGTTTTGAACATTGCACTTCTCCCATAAAGATAGCGGCACGTCACAGTCCGTCTCCATCAATAGAGACTCGGCACCTCTCTTTTACATTATGTAAAATCCTTGCTCTCAGTCACCTGTGATTTCATCAAGTTGAAACACCCATCAGAAGTACAACAGATGAAACGGATGTGCAATTCACTCCAATAGAAGGGTATATTTTTCTTCCATCAAGTCACTAAAAATGGCAAGACATAATTCACATGAGATCAATGATGGAGCATAATAAAGACTATAGTAGCTCAACAAGAACATAGCTCTTCTTTCTCTTTCTTAAACTACAACAAATTCTAAATGTAACTGCAGTACAAGTGTAACTGAGTTTGCACATTGCAGCATTAATAACATACCACAAAAGAAAAAAAGAGGATGCCACCAATTCATCCTCCAACAATGGACTAATGACACTACCATATGAAAATGAATCACTAATCCTATAACAAAGCACAGCTTCCTGTGCGTAACATAGCAAAAACCTGACCAAAGCAAGAATTAGCATATGCAAATCACAGAGGACTACCAGCCTTGTGAAAAGAATAGGCTTGTGTATTAATTGCTTCACAACCAGGGAGCAAACTCTCCATGTATAAAAAAAATACAAACATCACAAGTTCATATAGTGTATCCCATGCAGCAATTGACCTGCAGAGTGAAATTAATTATAAAATTCAGTAATGGCAGCACGGTAGCTGTACATTCATATATGGATCCTCCATAGCAAGGGACAGTCACACTGAATTTTTAGATTGTTGTTCACCTGAAATGTGCAAGAAGAGTCGAGAACTACAGAAGCATTAAGAAACATGGGAAAAGAAGCTTCTTCTGAAGCACAGAAACCATGTCTGCATACACAGCTCAATAGATTGACACAAGGTTCATGCTCTAATGCAAGAACTTGGCTCCTCTCATTACCAATGAAATCACAAAGACCCCTGCGCTTTTTTTTTGGCCAGTTTCTATGCGCGGCAAAACAGCCGGGCCAGATTTCGTTGCCCCCGCCAAAAAAAATTACTTGGCGGTTCACACTCAAGGAAACAACAATTTCCTTGAGTGTTTGGAAGTACACTCAAGTAAATACGTATTTTCCTTGAGTGTGTAAAATAACAGCCAAGGAATATGTATTTCCTTGGGAGTTTTCAGCAACCGCCAAGGTAATATATGTTCCTTGAGGGTTCATTCGTGCCACTCAAGGAAAGTGGTGACCCTCAAGGGTATTCCATTTTGTCGTAGTGAGTGACCCTGTGCATTACATGCCAACTATTAACTGACCAGTTTTGATGCACAATTATACAAGCACATGTAAATCCAGAAGGAAAGACTTGCCTTGCTCGGACCAGCGTTGCCGGACGTCCTTCGCCTAGGCGTCCCAGCATTGGCCTTCCACGATTCAGCATGTGTCAAATACTGAGCGACGAACCTAGCTGCTCATGGATGGCGGCGAGCCCTAACACGAGGCGGCGGCCAACCCCCCAACCAGAGCGTAGGTGATTGGGACTTGGTGTCGAACACCTGGTGTGCGCCATGACCAGGAGCTTGGTGACACCGATCTAGTAGTCGAGAGCCGCTCCTTGACAAGAAGCAGAAGTTTGGGAAGGATGTAAGAGGACGAGGCAGCCGGATGCTGCTGGTTGGGTAGGCTACCTCGTCATCATGTTCGCCGGAGTTGGCGGTGGTGGACGCGCTGGCGGTGAGCCGAAGAGTTGACAAAGCCAAGCCAAGAGGGTCCTTTCTCACGGCGTCTGATTCCTTGGGTGCTGATGTGTCGTTCGCTGAGACTGCGTATGCAACGGATGCATATTACAGACGTGATGCACCATCTGGTCGCCAATTTGCTTGTCGTCTGTGAAAAATCTGTGATAATGAGATTAGCAAAAAGAGAGATTGTTTCATGGGGAAGCAGTAGGTTAGTTCAGGAGATGTTGAGATCACCATATTTTTGGGTAACACCTAATAACCATATGCATGCGATCTGACTGGCCTGAGATCTGACTGGCCATATTATAGGTACTAGTTAACTGTTTGAACAGATTACCAATAAAAATTGATGAACAACTTAAATCCCATAATAGTGTCTTTGTTCGGTATTAAAATGATAAATAAACATTCCATCAAATACAACTGCTTGAGATGGAAAATTGTGGAGGGACGATGACATAGTGTGGTGTGGTATGTGATCTACCTGAAGGAATAATTTTCTGTATTTATTGGAAAGCATAAATATTGTCTGTCTCTCCGTCATTATCCAGCAGTGCTACAATCTATCAATCAAGAATGTTGGGCAAACCGCAATATGCTTATTAATATTCTTTTCAGGCTACCATGGTCTACTATAACTATGGGACAACATGAAGACTGATGGCATCTATCAATCAAGAATCTTGGGCAAACTGCAATATGCTTATTAATATTCTTTTCACGTGATTGGCCATGCAGTCCTCCAGCTTGACACCCAGGCCACCACCGAGGGGTGCGAGGCGCTGTGGTGGATATAGATCGGAGAGCTCATGATGATCTCTATGAGAATTTGGTGGACTCCAGCTTCGCCGCCAGAGGACCTCGAAACCCTAGTTTAGGGGAACAGTGCGCCAGATATGAATAAGTACGGTCAGTTGTATCCTCTTATAGAAAAGCTGTAGATATCATCCAGATCTACAAATTAGATTTGATCGTTTCTCCATTTGAAGTTGTTAAAAATTTGAGTTTCGTCAAATGTGAGATCTACAACAACAAAGATGTATAACTCATCGAGGTCTACCACTTTTGTTTTCATCATTTCTCCATCGAGGTTGTTTCAAAAATTCAAATTTTATTCTACTATACAGTTTTTAAGAAACAACTCTAGATTGAACAACCTCTACAACCGACCCTCCCCGCCTCTAGAATGAAATTGTGGACTCGTGGGATGCTTTGCCCTTGTGGCCGGACTTGTTAGACTTGTGGTGGTGAACTTATGGATTTTTTAGACTTATGGTGATCTTGTGGACTTGTTGCACTTGTGATGAACTTTTGGTGGTGATGTGGACTGGATCTTGTGATGCTATGTGTTTAATATATTTGTTTTGTGATATATTGATGTGTTTTATGTGACGGATGTGATATCTAATTGAATATATGTGATATATATTATAAATGTGTTTGTTTGTCAAGGAGGAAAGCAAAAACAAAAAAATGGCAATTTTTTTTACCCTTTTTTGGCGGAGCTCTCGGCAAAGAAGGTTTCGCCGACAGTTTTTGCATGAACACTCGACAAATCAGGGGGGATTTTTGGCTGGCCGACGGTCAGGTTCCCAGATTTGCCGAGTGGAGTGGCCTGCCAGCTGTCGGCAAAGACACAACCTTTGCCGACAGCCCGAGAACTCGGTTACGAGCAAAGTATTTCAAAAAAAAAAAAAATCTAAAACTATATTTGCCGAGAAATAACCTAACAGCTGTCGGGCGAAGAAGTGCAAAAAAAAAAATTTAAAATTTATTTGCAGAGAACTATGCCGACAAAGTCGTCGGCGTAAGCAATGGCAAAAAAAATCCTTTGCCGGGAACTATCTCGACAGTCTGTCGGCAAAAGATGAGTGTAACTCGCCGTCGGTTGGGACGGCCGTTAACGTCACTTTTCTTCGCCGACGGTGCGGTGGGTGCTCGGCAAATTCTTTCGCCAAGAGCACGTCGTCGGGGTGCTCGGCATAGGACTGTGCCGTGAAAATTTTCCCCGTCAGCCCTATGCCGAGCACTATGCTCGGCAAAGCCGTCGTCGACCGCCTTTTGGTCTTTGCCGTGCGTGCATTGTGCTCGGCAAAGAACCAGCTTCCTGTAGTGAAAGTGACTTTCAGAGGTCGACTTAGGTCCATCCATCTCTAGGAATCCATTTGTAGAGATAACTTCACCTAAAGCTGCCTCTAAATATTTGGGCATTTGTAGAGGTGGTGCATTTCTAGAGGCAGCATGTTTTGGAGAGATTTGTACTGGTGGACGTTCATTGAGACATAATGCTAATAAATACAAGCATTGCTAAAAATAAATTTGAAGTAGTGAAAACCTGGTTTTTCTTAACTTTTGCTCCGTCTTAACTAAGCTATAATATGTTTAAAATTTCAGAAACCTGCAGTGCATGTGTGATGTGTATGACCGCTAGGCTCTATAGTTTGATAGCGCTTTTAAACTGTGCGATATTGAGTATCTCCGAAGGACAGCCAACAGACAGCACGTGACTGTTTTAAATCAAAATAAACAAACGTGTAGCAAAAACGTGGACATGACAATTCGCTATTATAAATGTGCTATCATAAAATGGGACATACATCCTATTTTTATTGAGTGACATGGATATAAAAGAGCTTCTTATATGTGAACAAGACACTGTAGAATAGGAAGCATGGTTGTGTGTGTGCTTCTTTCAGCAGCAAGAAACCTGTCCATAAAAAAAAAAGGAGCAGATAGAAATAGGAGGCACCGGGAAGCATATGAATAATCCCAGCAATTTTAGTCGACGGCGGAGCATTTGGAATAGGGTTTGAAAGATGCGCCCGTGCTGTCCTCGTTTGTTGTTCGTGCACGTATTGTTTAAAATAGGGTTTGTTGTTCCAAACAAACCGGATCCTTGTGTCCCGCTTTGCTGACTAGTTGCAGTACTGCTCTCCACACTGTGGTTACCATGAGATGAGATGGGTGGACGACTCACAGTGGCTGCAATGCCCATAGCAAACGGTCGTCTTTAAGAAGTCATTCAATTATTAATGTGTCTCGGCATTGCTCTCCACACTGGCCACTATCAGATCTGTTTGGAATCGTTCGTATTGCATAAATTTATTTGAATCCGAGTACATATGTTATGGGATACAAATACAAAATGGATGTCTTGAATTCTAATTTGTATTCGTATATCAATTAGATAACCTATATGTATTTGTTTGTCAATGTTTTAGTAGAACAAAATCATTATGTGTATTTGATTATATAACACCCGAAATAACGACAACTTACAAAGATTTCAAATGTTAATAAAGCTAGAAATAAAGAGTTATCAACAATTAGTTTAAATATATAAATAATTTCAACAATTTATGAATAAGTAAAGTACGTACTTTTATAATATATGATTATATATAACGTCGATCTGTTCAGATACTGTTTTAATTTTTAATTTCTTTGGAGACACTGAAAATAAAAACATCTTCCCAGCAATGAATACGAGCATAAGCCTCCCCTGCAACTTATATTTACTACAGATTTAATACCTGCATGATGGCTGGGAATTTCTTGCCAAATACCCTGAGAGGAGATCAACAGGATTTCTTTTATTTGATTATGCTGCCTTTTTTATGATTCAGAAGAATTGTGTTTCCTGATCGTTGGAGATTGTTTTGTGCTTCCTGGAGGAAAAAAAAAATAGCTACAATGCTTGTTCTTGGCGTTTACCATATGGGGAAATAAGCGACCAGCCAAACCTTGTAGCCCAGGGAAACTTAACTAAACTAGTATATTGCCCGTGCTAATGCTACGGTGACATCTAGGAAATAATCTTGAAATACAACAAAAGTTCTTCTAAAAGTTACCCCGTGTGTCATCTAAACAATTTTTAAAGCAAGAATCTTGGCTTGAGGCATTCTAATACATGCATGAGGGTTCGCTGAGAACCACTTGGATGTCACGGACTATTCCAAAACAATTTGTTGAAAGAGATATTGCCCGTGCTAATGCTGCGTATTCATTTTAGAGATGCACATAAATACAACAAAACATCGAAACTGCAGATATCAGATCTTGAAATAAAGATTTAAAAGGGACCATATCATATCATCCTTGGGAGAGGTCATCGATTCATACAGGGATGTGACAAACTCAGAGTAGTACCTTTAGAATCTTGCACTTGACTCCAGTACTTATCATCATAGTACTCACATAGTTTTAATTGTTTAGCAACAATCCCATTGAGGAACCAAAAATCCCCGGGTAGTGTTGAAAGGAAACTGACCAGGAATATTGTGGACCATCCATAGCAGCAAACAATCCTTAATGATGAAAAATATACTATCAATCAGGTTATAGTAATTACAGTCCAAAAGCAAAAGGCGTAAAGGTCAAAGTCCATAGCTTCACATTGACAGTTAAGAAAATATTGTGTTTTTTTAACAAAAGAAAAGGAGTGTTTACTTGTATGTATCAAGAAAAATAACAGGTTCACAAACAATCAGTGGGCTGGACTTGTAAACTTTAATTCTTAAAATTATTTATAACCTTACGTTTCTTTCACATTAATCAAGAGTTACATTTTAGGCTTTTACTCTAGTCAATATTGTCACTCAAAAATCTTAATGGACAAAGACAAATACCAATGCACTGCAAGCTAAAAAAGGAGGTGTTCTTTAACTTCTCATACCGAAATCATACTGAACAAAAATATTGGAACTTCCCATACTACATTGGATCTGGTCAGCATCTATCAGTAGGTTCTTCGCAAAGCATATAGTCCTGACAGTTTAACACAAGCTCACATTAGCGGCATTGTCGTGCTGCTTGAAGATGAAGCAGTGTAGCAGTAGCAGCCGTCTGGATCGGTGGAGGCTGGTGCCGTCACTTCGTCAGTAGAAGTAGCGGCCGTTTGAAAAGCTCTGAACTCTGAAAGTCAGCAGGAAGGTCAGCTGGCAACCAGTAGTGCAGTAGTAGGATAAATGCAGTGTCATTCGACCATTCAAGTAATCTACCTGGTAGCCTGAAATGGAGCCTCATTTTTACAGATTTTTTATTTACATACAGATTTTTTTTGTTTCCCTTCATTGAATCAAAGAACTGAATGTAAGGGAAAATGATTTTTACACATATATTCATTGCACTTTTTTTTTCAGTGTGTTAATTTAATAAATCCCAGTAGGCGGGGGCAATCCCGCTTGCTGCCACTATACAGAAGGGCCAAGCATAACTAAAGTCACTTGTAGATTTTATTGCCTAGCAATAGCAAAGTGTAAAACCAGAATAGACAAGCAACCTAGAGTTCTTGACTATTGATAATTTTTCATTACTTCATTATAAATACCCTAATCTAAGACAGCACAAATCCATCAACACAAGAGCTAATTCAGCACCATCATTTTCGTAGGCCATTGAACAAGATTGCTTGTCTTCGCTATCTGATGGAGCACCCTGTTGTCTCATTAGGAGCGGACTCCATGGACCGTTTAAGAAACTCAACAGTAAACAAAGTGAGAGGTGCTCTCCTATTCCAAGTAGCTTTTCTAGGAAGACAATTAAACACACCTAGAACTAAAAACCATATAGAAAATATTGAGCCAGGCAAGTTCTATTGCCACAGAAAGACTATGATATTAGTGCCAAAAACTTTTTGTGACTTAACAGTACCAAAAACTTAATCAGTTGCATGTGTAAGTCATTCAAACAGGCACTCATATACCTTATTAGTCTAGCATTTAAGCTATATACAGAGTTCATGCAATATTTACATTTACTTCCAAATACAAAAAGCATACCTGCCTGTTGATGAGAAATGAACAAAATCACTTACCCACCCGTGTTAACAAAGATATTGCTTTGTTGCTGAATGTCCTTACGCAGTTTGAGAGAGGCCATGTCCAAATTAATCTTCTGATGTGCAGATGCCTGGCCATATCTCTTTAATGTACGGCTGCACGTGGTGATACAGGTTTGAGATCTACAAAATGTAAGCAGCAATTAGAAGATCACATACATGATTATGTGATTTATCCATCTCCATTCACACCAAAAAACACATCGATACAGGTCAGATGAGATATATATATATGATTATGCATGTACTCACCGTTCCGGCAGTCAAGCTGTCCTGGTAATCACGATCAGTCCAGTGCCCGACGCGCCTGCAGTTCGTGGTTCGCCGAATGGCCGAGGCCGCGAGGGGCGATGACGCGACTGCGATGTGGCGATGGTCGATGGAGCCGATCCTGGTTGCCCTTCGACCCCTGTCTTCTATGGTTCGATGGGTGAGGCCGCGAGGGCGTTGACGGAACCGCGATGTGGCGTTGGCCCTGAGAGAGATCCCGTCGACGCGGTTCCTGGCGCTTGTCACGCCGTGGTCTGTGTCATTTTCTTTTTCGGGATGAGGTCCTTGACCGCGGCGGTTCGAACGCTGGTTTCCTCTTACGCGTGAGAATGAGAATCGTAGCGTGAGGGTGTAAGACCCTGCACAAACTTTCGATCTCAGCCCTCCGTGTGTGGATCCGTTGGTTGTTGATTGTCAGTCCAAAAATAGAAAGAAGTGGTACCTTATAGTATAGATTGTAATTTCTCCATGTTTACTATGATATGTTCAACTAACTTGACATCAATTTTATACCCATTGATTTTCCATGTTTGTGCTAGAAGTGGTCGTACAAGATGATTGAGCTTGTAGACATCCACGGCACGTCACGAAAAACTTGATCTTGTTCACGTACATGTCCAAATAGAGAGCATGTTAAGATAGAGTTAGTTAGAGGGCCATGCGCCCGCACCATGTAATCTATCCTAGGCTTACTTGATGTACAAGCCATGCCATGAGGCTTTCCTGGCCAAGATAACACGTAACCGAGAACCCCAAGGGTATCTCGTTCCACCCATCGTAACATGGTATTCAGAGCCATCGTCCAAACGGAATTCACCCATGGCATTCCACGCACTTGCATCCTCATCCACTGCATCTGCTCCTCCCTCGCTCATATTTCCCATCACTGAAAAGTTGAATCGCAGCAACCATCCGGCATGGAAGCTGCAAGTCCTCACCGCCCTCGAGGTGCTCGGATAGAGCACTACATCGAGGGAGGAGACGGTGCCTCCACCGCGCTTCGACTTTGACGAAGGAAGGGGGGAGAAGAAGGTGGAGCCCAAACCAAACCCTGAGTTTGGTACCTGGATAGCAAAAGATCAGACGGTGCTCAACTTCTTGCTGCAATTGCTGGCCAAGGAGACTCTCGGTCAGATCCCAATGACCGTGCACTTCGTAATAGAGGCGTGGGTCAACATTGAAGAGATGAATGCATCTCAGTCCCGTGCGTGCATCATCAGCACGCGCATGGCACTCGCGACGGCGTCCAAGGGGCCGTCAACCATTATCGAGTACTTCGCCAAAATGAAAGCCTTGGCAGATGAAATGACCTCTGCAGGGAAGAGGCTACAAGATGAAGAGCTTATCTCCTACATCCCGAGTGGGCTGGATCTCGACTACAATCCGGTGGGGATGGCGGTCCTTTGCTTTCGGGTTGAACCAATTTCGTAAGTGAACTCACTACTACAAAATTGATTTTATGAGGCACTTGGAAAAGATTTTCCGTGGCGGGCAATTAGAAAACTGCCACGGTAAATAGCTTGATTTACTGTGGCGGTTTTTTTAATTAACCGTGGCGGTTTTAAAAACCGCCATGGTAAATATATTTTCCGTGGCGGTTTTTGTAATTAGCCCGTCACGGAAAATAAAGCCCAGATATACTGGTCAGACTAGCCCAATTACATTTTGAAAAGCCCAGCTCGGCCCGATAACAAGTTGCTAGTATATCTACCAACCATACCCTAGGTCCCTAACTCTATCTCTCATCTCTCGGTCTCCGAGACTTCACTCTCTCTCAACTTCGTTCTCGGCGCGCACCAGATGGGCCGCGACCCCGGCGCTCGGGCTCGGAGCTCCGGCTCGCGTGAGTCGAGAGTGCGAGCATGGCGGCGCTCGGCACGACGGCCCCCGGCGTGAGGGCGGAGGCGCGGCAGCGGCGCGGCGCGCATCGGCCGCGGCGGCGGCGCCGGATGCCCGGTGGCACCTCCCTCCCGACAACGGCGGCGGCCACTTCCCGAGCTCGATGGCGGCGCTCTCCCTTCCCCAAGCTCGCGGATCCACGGCCGTCCGAGTTCTCCTTCCCGAGCTCGGCGGCGGCGCTCCCCTTCCCAAGCTCGCCGGATCCGTGGGCGTGGCGGCGGATCTGCGGCCGTGGTGGCGGATCCGCTCCCGCGGCGGCGGATCTGCAGCCGCGCCGCCGGATCGGCGGCGGCGGCGTGCACCACGCCCGGCGGCGGATGGGCTCGTGGGCGGGCCACGGATGGGCCTGCGGGCTCAAGGCTTTTTATTTTTTTTTTTTTTTTGTATTAACGGTGGCGGGCAAAAAAAACCGCCACAGAAAATCATCTATTTTCGGTGACCCTATGATGGTGGCGGACACGATAACCGCCACCAAAAATAAAATTTGCCCGTCACCGTTCGATTATGTAGTAGTGACTCATGATGCAAGTTTCCGGTTCGACGGCGCACGGAGATGAAAGGAGGAGGCTCCAACACCTCCGTGAACATGGTGGCCCGTGGAGGTCGTGGCGGAGGAAACTCACCCCATGGCCGGAATGGCGGTGGCCGCGGGAATGGAGGCCGCGGTGGTGGTGGCCGTGGCGTGGTCATGGACCAAAGTGGCAAGCCGGCGTCATCCGCCGGGTTTGCGGCAAGGAAGGGCACTCGGCGCCACGTTGCTACAAAGCGCTTTGACCGCAAACTTAACCAGGCCACCGAAGAAGGCGGCGGGATCGGCTACCGCCGTATGGCATAGATACCTAACTGGTACATGGACTCGGGCGCCACTGATCATGTGACTGGAGAACTGGAGAAGTTGACTACTTGCGATCGCTATGCCGGCCATGAGCAAGTGCATACTGCCAGCAGGTCAGGTATGGACATATGTCATGTTGGATCTAGTACTTTACATTCTCATGATCGTGCTATCCATCTAAACAATATTCTCCATGTTCCCAAAGCCCACAAAAGCCTTTGTTCAAGAAACCGCCTTACCCGTGATAAGGATGTCTATCTTGACTTTCATCCTGATCGTTTTCTTATTAAAGATCGAACAACGAAGAAGAAGGTGCTGGAGGGAAGATGTGAGAAGGGGTTGTACCCTCTCAAGGTCGATCTGAATAAATAGGCATTAGGTGTGTTGAAGGCGTCTACTTCCATGTGGCACAATAGACTAAGACATGCATCTCTTCTCATAATTCAGCAAGTTCTTAATTGCACATGTTACCTTTTGTTAGAGAGTCGAATAAACATGCAATTTGTGATGCATGCCAAAAAGGGAAGAGCCATCAGTTGCCTTACCCTCGTTCATCGAGTCAGTCTTTGAGTCCAATGGAACTTGTCTATTCGGATGTATGGGGCCCGACTCCAACATCAGTTGGTCAAAATAATTATTATGTCTCTTTTATTGATGATTATAGCAAGTTCACATGGATCTACCTTTTGTGCCACAAATCCGAAGTTTTTGAGAAATTTTGTGATTTTAAGAATCTTGTAGAAAGACAATTTGATAAGAAGATTGTCTCCATCCAAACAGATTGGGGAGGAGAGTATCAATCTTTAAATTATTTTTCAAACGCATTGGAATCACACATCGTGTGTCATGCCCCCATGCACATCAACAAAATGGGGTGGCTGAAAGAAAACATCGCCATATAGTAGAAGTTGGGCTTTCCATCCTTGCACATGCATCCATTCCTCTTAAGTTCTGGGATGAGGCCTTTAGTACTGCTGTGCATCTCATTAACATGCTCCCATCCAAAACAATCCACCACGATACCCCTTTTGAACGTCTTTTTAAGAAGCCACCAGATTATTCATCCTTGCGTGTGTTTGGATGTGCATGTTGGCCAAATATGCGCCCCATTAATACTAGAAAACTTGCTTTTCGCTCTAAGCATTGTGTTTTTCTTTGCTACAGCAACCAGCACAAAGGTTATAAATGCCTAGATCATATAGAAGGGAGAGTTTACATCTCTAGAGACGTGGTGTTTGATGAGAATGTTTTTCCTTTTAGCGCCATGCATCCAAATGCCGGAGCACGCTTGCGCCGAGAGATCGCTCTTCTTCCATATTTTCTCCTAAACCCTAGCACGAATTATGAGCATGCAAATACTGATTCACATATGGCTATGATCCGTCTACAGGGTTTTGGTAGGATCTTAAAACCTTTAGTTCTGTTTGTAGAGGCAGCTATTTGTTGATTGCTTTGGTACGGTTATGCGCAAATAATTTGGTATTTGAAACAAAAAAAATATTATTCTCCTTTGTAGGTGGTATCTTGGGTTATCCATTGGCAGAGTTCACAGTCTTTGTTGTGGTAGCATTGAAAAAAAAATCACGCAAATGGTCACTGTGTTTTTTTCTCTGTTACACCTAGGATTGATAGTCATTAGAATAACAGGCAAGTTGTTTCTTTGTTTGGTTCAGACTTTGTGCTTTTGCAGAGGCCGTGAGTAGGTTTGCCAATATTGTATCACCTCGATGGAATGGTTGTAAAATAATAACCTCCTCCCTTTTCCAAGCAAAAAACCCACATAATGGCAACCATTGCATTGGTGTAATATCTTCCTTTACATGTTCACTCGATGGTTTGGGTGAGCCTAGATCACTAGCCACAACCCTTTCTGGTTTGTAATTAATCTGCGCTGCAACGATTGTGGAAAAAAAAAAGGAGTGCTTACACCAACTTCACTAACAATGAGTCAAAGTGGATAGTGCCCATGGTCTCCAATCCCATGTATCTATGTCGTGGATGCATTCTTATAATTTTATCGGCATGTGGTTGGACCATATTGTTTGTCATCGCTATCTCGGCTAGTCCAGTTCCTAATCTGAATTTCACCTTCGCATGTCGTCCTATATATATCCAGTCTCCCTAGCTTGCTTTTTATCATTGACACCTCTTCTATTTGACCATAATTAAGTCTCCATCTCCATAAATACCTCAGGACCGCTCGACTTATTTAACAGTGACCTCAGTCAACATTGTGACATCCTTTTTTATTAATTATTTGGATCTATGGGTCTTCTTGCAAGCCAAAGTAGAATTGGTGGTTCGGTGTTGTGCGCCATGTAGTTAGTGTCCCACGAACATGAAAGGTCGGGATCTCATTCTTCGATCGTGCACCAAATAGTGTATTTTATATAGGTATAGGAGGCATCTGGATTTATCAGTTGAGGGCGAGTGCTCTGGCTCTAACAAGAAGTTCCTGTGTGAGAAATAACAAAGGCAGGGTTTACCCATAGCTGGTTGGACGCTAGCTAGTCCCCTGCCGTTTTCCCCACTAGAAGTGATTACGAGTGACCAATAGAATATATAGAATATATATAAAAAAGGTGAAGATACGCACAAATGGAGGGCTTTACGGAAAAAAGGGAAGAAAGGAGTTCATACTGGAACACACCTTACAACGTCAATGTGGGTGCGGATGCAGCGAGTGAGGCTATAACGAAGTGACTCCAGTGATGTTTGTTCAGCTCATGGCAGTGAAGTGACCACACCTTTAGTTTTGATTATTATTGATTATTATGATATTTTGGACATGAGGGTGCCATTTTAGACACACTAACACAGTTTATTGATTATTATATGATATTTTGGACACACTGATTGCATATTTCTCTTTGACGAAGACTAAATTGAAAGCCAAATAGATTCCACTTCACAATAAGTGAGCAGACATGTCCTGCTCAATGTACTCATGTGGCCATGTGGGCACTGCATATAACGCGATGAGTAGAAAATAAGTGGGCTGGCAAGTTTGCTGTATATATTAATATACAGAACTAAAGCATGGGACAGATAAATAACAAGCGTTATTCTTTGATTTAAGAGCGTGGCTATAAAAGGCAAAGGGACAGCCCAAGAGGAAGTATGTGTGTGCGTGCCTCTTTCAGCGGAATGAAACACAACAAAAAGGCAGCCGTTACAACACAGGAGGCATGAGGAACACACCTATCGTGGCATGTAAAGTGTCCCGTGATGCATCCTCGAGTATTTCAGTGTGTATATGCCAGTGGCTATAAATACATCATGCTGCTGTCCAGAGGTATGGTGGATTTCAAGTGCAAAGTGTTGAAGGGAGAAAACCCAAAGACCCATGTGTGTTCTAGTCAACAGCACCGCACCATACCCGTGCCTTGTCTTGTTGGCTTGGTGGCCTCAGCATGTAAAGGAGAAGGTTCCAGCGCTCACCTTGCCATGAAATGGAACCACCACCAGTGGCCCGTGTATGACTATTCTGGTGAAGATGAATGACTAACCCGTGTGCCTGTAGGATGCTTTTAGGGTACCAGTACATATTCACTACCAGAAACTGGAGATTTCGTGAGAGTGAAAACAAAACACCATGAAAAACGGTTTTACTCTCATGAAAACAATGCGTGAGAGTACACCGTCACGAATAACTTGTCACGTATTAGACTTATGGAATACACACTTTCATGAGAGTTCACCACCACGGATTAATTTCATGAGAGTTCACCGTGACGGTCACTCTCATAAAAAAGATCATTGTCGCCGATTTGCATCGCTATTTTCATGGCGGTTTTTTTGCATATTTCGTGAGAGGCCGCCGCCACGGGGTTATTTCGTGAGACTTATGGCATTTCGTGAGGGACAACCGTCACCAAGTTATTTCGTGAGACTTATAGTATTTCATTGAGAGGACACTGTCATGAAGTTATTTCATGAGACTTATGGTATTTCGTGAGAGCTCAATGTCATGGAATTATTTCATGAGAGTTATGGTATTTTCATGAGAGTCACAGTCATGCAATGAAATTCGTGAGAGTTTAAAATTTTAACAGGAAATATAGTATTTCATGAGAGCACACCATCACAAAAAATATGTCCAAACCATCACAAAAGTATATTTTCATGAGAATCAATGCCTGTCATGAAAATTACATAACAGGAGCTGCTCAAACCAAATTTTAAATACACACATGATCCAAATGTCAATCCAACAAGCATATAATGCATATATATGTCTGATTCCAATTGCATTACATTCTAACTCCATCCAAGTGTCCAACCACTACACTAAAAGGTTGTCTTAGACATCCAACATGATAAGTTCCAACACATACTCCTAACCTTCCAATATTACAAGTTCCAGCACATACACATAATTACTACAACACCAAAAGAAGGGCAAGGTTCCAGCACATATACATACTTACTCTATCCAAGTGTTTAAAGCATGTGCAAGCATGGCTGATTAGCAAAAGAAGCCAAAAGGTTAGCAATGGTCAAGTTTCAGTCACATCCATTGCATCAGTTATCACTGATATCAGCCTCACTGTCCCCATTGTCATCGCAGCCATCCTCCTCTTGATGGTTGCTGACATCTTGCTTAGAAGCTGACAGGCATGCCAGTATATGAACCTGCTCACCTGATAACTGAACCAAGTCAATTCCAGAAATAGGTAACAACTAAGATGCAATAGAACAATATCCTTGACTACACTCACAAAAAAAAAAAACACGCTTACCAAGAAAAAAAGGAAGGAACGTTCCAAAGTCTGCAAGTGAACCATTTCTAATGTCATTCAAACTTTCAGGAAGTGCCTCTGCAACAAAATAGTGACATCCAATACAACATAGTATTGTTTTCCCCTCTAGCTTGCAGCGTCGAACAAGCCAGTGACCAATTAAAGAAAACAAGATATTATCCACACTTCATCATATGGACTTATAATTAGGTGGCTCTATGTACACATATTTATATACAGAGACAACCATGTTATACAAATAGAGCACACTTTATATTCCAAGCGCGGTCGTCATTATTCTATTTAACCATACATTACATTATTATTCATTACATTTTGGTTTAGGATCATTCTTCTTGTCATTTAACAATGATCAAGACCTTTGAAAAGCCGGGAGATGTCATCCACCAAATTAACAGTAGATGGCAACTGATTTTTTCCTTCAGCTCCACTAAAAAAGGCACCAGTACTGCCTCAATAGCAATGCATCAATAGCAATCAGGAAAAAAGGTACTGTACAGTGTTAAGCATGCATAGTGCAGTATAGTGTTAATCAGGTACATAATATGCTTTCAGCTGACCGGTAAACTGAAAAGGCACAATGCCTGGACATGCTTTGGTGGAGCAGAGGTCGCGCTCATTTCTATCAGGAGCCAGAATAAGCGAAACATGAGCAAATGAAGGATTGTAAATCCAACAGCCTATAGAATAACCTAACATTACATTTTCTATGATGAAAATAAAGAGAAAAGAACCATGGACCTTTAGATTGACCTCAGTATGGCACATGCAAACAAATACATTTGAGGCATTTCGTCGAGCAACCGCTGGACACTGTACATCTTGACAGCGGTTCACGGTCCTTACCCACTATGCGGTGGATCTTCTAGTACCCCCACTCCCGTGTAGAAGCCTGTGGATCCAGTAATTGAGGTAGTCCTCACTAGCAGCTGTGCTGCCATCTTCTAGATAGGACGCATCTAAGAGAGAAGGGTTCTTGGAGCAGAACCCAGATCAGGGAGTGCTCGAAGGAGAGGAAAACATGCAGAGAAGAGAGATGCAATCAGAATTCTTTCTTGTATTGTACATCTAAGAAGAAGAGATCAGATCAATCAGGTAGGGCACACGAGCAGTATGGAAACGCAATATCTTGTAATGAATCTCCCCCAATAGGGCGTAATAACCATGTGTATTGCGCGGAATCACCGACTGAGAGCACAGAAGGATGGATGGAAGGGAACCGAGCGACGGACCTTGACCATGGGGAAGGAGACGAGCTGGAGCGGGCCGATGACGCGGAGGAAGATGCGGAGGATGTCCCTCGTAGCATCGGACGAACTCGGCCCTCGGAGAGCCTCACCCGTGGTCGTAGCTTGTGCGGGGCGACACCGCGTCGGCCGGAGCTCGAGTAGCGCGACGGGGAGCGGGGCCACCGTGTAGGCGATTTAAGAGGAAGAGGTGGTAGTCGGACAGCCCCGTGGTGTAGCGGAACCACGTGGCGCCTAGGCGGTGGCCATGGCCAGCCCATGGCGCCTCGCCCTCGCCGCCGTCGGGAGGGACGGGCTCTTGGGCGATTTAGATCTCGATCTGCGTGGCTGATCTCGCTCGGCTTCCGATGGTCGGCGACGGCGGGCGCCGAGAGACGCGAGGCAAGCAGCGACGGGGCCGTCGGGGAGGCGGTGGCAAGCGGGATTTGGCTGGCGGCGCCGTGGTCGCGGAGCGGGGGTAGCGTCTTGCGAGAGTGCGGGGTTGTGCGGCGGGCACTGGCGCTTTTGGAAGCGGGATGCCCGAGAACAAAAATTTGGAGACCGCTGCCACAAAATTTGGGACAAACACGGCGGGAGAGGAGAAACAAGCACGGTTAAAGGAGTTAGGGGATCTAGGGTTTCAGCCCGTTTTCATCTCAACCATTAATATGATTCATCCAACGGTGGAGATGAAGATGAGATTGTTGGGCCTTGGGACTTAAGTTGACCTGATATAGCTTACCTCAAAATTTGGGATTATTTATTAATTATTTATTCATATTTCTTGTTGATTAAGGAAATTTTTCAAGCAAAACAAATGATTTCAAATGAAAAAGTGAGAAACATCAAAGTTGTATAGCTCACTAAGATCTACATTTGGTATTAGAGTCAACTTTTCATTTTTGAAGTTTTGAAATCTTGAATATTGAATTTTGAATTTTTCACACGACTTGAACGGGTTTTGAAGCCCTAAATGGTCTCGACTTAAAAAGTCACGAATACCGAAAACTCATAACTCATCAAGATCTACAATTGTTATTCATGTCATTTTTGCATTTGAGAAAGTGTTCAAAAATTGTAGTTTTAAATGGACAACTCTTTCGCGAGAGTTTCATAAACTCTATGTAAGATATATGGTTTTACGACTACCGTCTTCTAACACTTTCTAAAATGGAAAATTGACTTATACAAAAAGTGTAGATCTTGATGAGTTCTAACACTCTTGTATTCAAAAGTTTTTGGTAGAGGTCATTTAGTGCTCCGTTTGACCAAGGTTTGACCAAGTCAAACCTTCGTTATTTTAAAAACGGTACCTTCGTGCCGTTTTTTGAACCCCTAGCTTGTTTCAAATCGAAAAGTCATTAACACGAGTTTTGTAGAGCTCTACAAGATTTATATTTGGTCTTAGATCGTCAACTTTTCATTTCTCGAACTTTTGACGCCTCAAAATTTGAATTTTGAAATTTTTATGCTCGAACGGGTTTTTGAAGCCCTAGACGGTCTCGAATTCGAAAAGTCACGAACACCAAAAATTCATAACTCATCAAGATCTACATTTGTTATTTAGATCATTTTTGCATTTGAGAAAGCGTTCGAAATTTTAGTTCAAAATGGACAACTCTCTCACAGAGTTTCATAAACTCTTTGTGAGAACCTTTGTTTTATGAGTAGTGTTTACTAACACTTTCTCAAATGAAAAAAATGACCCATATAAAAAGTGTAGATCTTGATGAGTTCTAACACCCTTGTATTCAAAAGTTTTTTGAGACGAGGTCATTTAGTGCTCTGTTTGACCAAGGTTTGACCAAGTCAAACGTTGATTATTTTAAAAATGGCACCTTCGAGCCGCTTTTTGAAACACTAGCTAGTTTCAAATCAAAAATTTATGAATACGAGTTTTGTAGAGCTCTTCAAGATCTACATTTGGTATTAGACTCAACTTTTTATTTTTCGAACTTTGGACGTCTCGAAATTTGAATTTTGAAATTTTTACGCTCGGAACGGGTTTTCGAGGCCCTAGACGGTCTCTCGCTTGAAAAGTCATGCATACCAAAAATTCATAACTCATCAAGATCTACATTTGTTATTCAGGTCGGGTTACGCATTTGAGAAAGCGTTCGGAAAAGTGTAGTTCAAAATGGACAACTCACTCACGAGTTCCATAAACTCTTTGTGAGAACCTTGGTTTTTTTGTTAGTAGTGTTTACTAACACTTTCTCAAATGGAAAAATGACCCATATAAATTGACAATGCATGATTTTAGAAACATTTAGGAAAAAGAATCATCGCATTTGGAGTTAGTACGAGAGAGAAAGACTAGTTACAAAATTTCACAGATTAAAATAAAAAAAAACTTTTTTCGTGTTCTTCAATTTGTGGTATTTAGGGAATTATTTTTCTATTGAAAAATAGCAACCCATATTTCGATCCGTATTTTCATGAGTGTTTTTATAGTATTTCGTGAGAGTAAACCTTCATGAATTTATTTCGTGAGACTTTGGTATTTTCATGAGAGTAAACCTTCACGAGGGGATGTTGCCACCATGTCTTGCATCGGTGTTTTCATGAGTGGTTTTTATGGTATTCGTGAGAGTAAACCTTCACTAATGGATTTCGTGAGACTTCAATATTTTCATGAGAGTTCACCTTCACGAATAGATATTGCCACCAAGTTTTGCATTGTTGTTTCCATGTTTTTTTTTTTTTTTTGGTATTTCGTGAGAGTAAACCTTCACGAATGGATTTCGTGATACTTTTGTGTTTTCATGAGAGGTCACCTTCACAAATGGATAATGTCACCATGTTTGAATTGGTGTTTTCATAACTATTTTTATGGTATTTCGTGGGAGTAAGCCTTCATGAATAAAATTCGTGAGACTTCGATATTTTCATGAGAGTTGACCTTCACGAATGTATATTGCCACCAAGTTTGCATCGTTGTTTTCATGACTGTTTTTCATGGTGTTTCGCGGAGAGTAAACCATCACGAATGCATTTTCGTGAGACTTTTGTATGTTCGTGAGAGTAAACCTTCACGAAAACAACTGATTTTCATGACGTTGTGTGGACTACTCTCATGAAATCATGTTTTTCGTGGCGGGATTTACATCACTCTCATGAAAATATTAGTTTCATGAGAGTTTATTTTTCACTCTCATGAAAAATCACTCCTCTCACAAAATATCCATTTTTCGGTAGTGATTGTTGTTGAGGGTGTTGACACATAGTGTCATTGATGGATTTAAAGATGACGAGAAAAACTAGTTGCAACGCGACTGGCACATTTTTTTTTTTTTTTAAGAATGACAAAGACAACGTGAAGACGCTTCCAACACGCACGCACACTCACCCATATGAACACACTTACGCAAAACCCTACCCCTATGAGCACCTCCGAAGAACCGAGCACCCGACAGATCCGGAGATTCTCGAAGTCACCATTGGCGCCTCGTCGCCGACGGAACGTCGCTTACCACTTAATGCACAACGCCGGGAAATCCTGGAAAAATCTAAGGAAAAATTCACTAGACCGTCCTACCATTGGACTACAAGCTAATTCGCAACGCACTGGCACATTTGCTTGTGTAATAAAACAAAATAGTCTTAAAGCACTTAAAACATCCTATGATTCTGGAACGGAGAGAGTAGTAATAACTGTCTTCAAACTTATTTCTTTTGGTTAATTATAATTATATAATTCTGAAGATTCATTAGTTCGTGAAGACTTGTAGTCACTGCCGGAGACGGAATCGTTGCCTAGTGCCAAACCCGTTTTCCTAGGGGTAGCATCCGTTATCTATCTCACTGCTATATAATACAATTTTTTGCTTCTCGTTACTATGAGCTTAAGGTGCGTCGACAGATGCATCCAGCCGGGTGTTGTTTGGTGCTATGGATGTGAAACCCATGTTAGTTAGATTCCTTGACTTCAGCTGGCACTCATTTGACTTATATGAGTGGTGTCCACCCCAACGCAAGAACGTGGGTGTGATTGCTGTGGGTTCACATGATCAAGTTATAACGGTACTTTTTTTTTGGAAATGGGAATTTTTATTAATTTTAAGAAATTACATCAAGGTGATACAATGTCTTGAAACAAGTTATAACGGTACTGGATATGTATTGATTCCTTTCAAGGCTTGCAACATGTCGGCTTTAACAATGCCTGAATTGCTATATTAAATAGGTAAACTGTAAGAAGTGGTAAACCAACAAATGCCTTGCTCATATCTTAAAGCTTTAATTTTCCTCCTTCCCCTTTATTTTTTCACCAACAAAGCCTTGCTGAGTCCTTGGACTGTCCCGAAAACCCAAAGCCTGAGGAGCATAAGTAGCAGCATCCTGGCTCATTTTGCCTCTCCTAGTTTGCACTCTCGGTATTCCAAGCAGTTGACCACAGGTCTTCCTATCTATGTCTTGTCTGCCACTTATACACTGCTCAAGCCTTGTGGTTTCGTGTGAATGGGTGGCACCAAGGAAAGAGGGCGCGCTACCATGATATCCGGTGCATTGTGCATTTCACTGCCTTACAGTTAAAAGTATACGCACATATGCGTATGGCTGCCGCTAGGAATTGGGAAAAGCAGCCAAGTAAATCGTTGACCCTATCTTATGCAGCAGGGATAATCAAGCATGGCCTTCCGCATTTGGTGAACACAACGCAGCTTGCAAATCATTGACTGGTTCCCCACTTCCCCTGAATGTAAAAAAACAACCCGAGATGATTACATGCGGCTAAAACATGAATATTTTTGTAACAGTTTTTTAATCGTAGTAGAACATCATGTATCACCTTGTTACGTCATGTACTGCTTGTATTGCCTTCGATTGATTATATTCTTGTAATTTAGTTGTCATCATGCATGTGAGGACAGCAATTTGTCAATGAATGCCTGCATAGTCAGTTGTCTTGCTTCTGAGCTGAGTTCACCGTACTGCACATCATACATGTGGTGAGCATCAAGCAGCATGGCTCTGAAATGTACGTGGAGGCCATCATGCATGCGTTGAGCATGGAACGAATTGAAGGATAAGATATATATTAACCGGTGTCGTCTTATCATGGCGGTGCAGTCGGAGCACTTAGCAACAAGCAGTAACATTCTATATATTGTCTGCTTCTGTTGCGCCACATCACACTTTCTATCTGGTTATAAATATTGATCTGTCTGCAGGTCTGGTCTCCTTTCATCATGTCGAAACCGTCATATAACTCTCTCAGTCTCCAACCACACTAGATAGTCACTCCAAACTATTATAGCCACTCGCCACGCATCTCTCGCTCGGTCTTCTCTAACTCTGGATCCCCGTTGATGACTTTACCCGCCAGCCATCTGGCGTGAACCCGTGAGCACCAAGATGGTCGCCTCATGTGAATGGGTGGCACCAAGGAAATACACAAAACATGATCCCAAACATCATCATTCACTCCATTAGTGTTTGTTGCATGCGTGTCAAAAAAACACCAGTTATACTTTCTTGCTCTGCGAATGACACCTTGATACCATTTCGTGTAATCGGTCTCTTTCCATAGTGTGGTTTCTGTGAGATCTATTCATTAATCTAGCTAGTTGTTTGTTTGGATTAAGTATCTTAGAGCATCTCCAACAGTATCTTATATTTTTCTCCCAATATCTATGTGTTTAGGACCTCCCAAAAAAAATTAGGGTAGGAAAAAATTGCCAATGTCCAACAGTACCCTATAATTGTCTCCCAATAACCAAATTTGAGCCCACTAGATGGGATTAGTTGGCCCGGTAGTTGATGGAGGAGTAGCGATCCTTTCTACACGCCGCCGGGTCCTCTCCTCCGCACATGTTACTCTCGTGCGATCGATCTCGCGCTGCCATCGATCGCCGGCCCCTCGTACTGCAGCTGCCCCTGGACCAAGGTCGTTCATGTACGTCGTCCAGGCTGGTACACATCGCCGGGCACTCGCTCTACATTCGTTCTCTGCATCACGGTAGCTGCAGGTTTGAGATTCACATCGCGCATCAATCTAAGACGCAAATGAATATGTACAAAAGAAAGACAAAATCAAACTGATATAATGTCAATCTACCACCGACTTCCTCAAAAGTTGCCTGATTCCTGGACCAAGCTTAAAAAACATAGAGTGCTGACATGACTACGTACACATGAATCAAGAGCCATGAGTATATTAGCGCGCATGAAAACAGAGAGAATTCAACAATGGTATACATGCCAGATCCAACTTAAACAACCCATGTTCTGATCAGTATATGCGACATGCACACACAACCGGAAGCCTAGCACTGACAAGACACAAAATTACCTACGTCTAGGATCGCGCGCGGTTGCCTCGTCCATGACCTAGGCGAATTGGCCTAGCCAGCTTGCCCATGACAAGTACGCGAGGCAGCCGATCGAGTAAGCGAGAACGTTCTGGTCCAGCCGGCGGCCAAGTACGCGAGAACGTGGTGGCGGCCGAGTACGCGAGGACAACTCTGGCGGCGGCCGATCGGACCTGGCGAGTACGCGAGAACAACTGGGCGGCGGCCGAGTACACGAGGTGCGCGAGAACAACTGAGCATCAGCGCCAAGGGACGGAGATGGAACCTCGACGGCGAACACATGTCCGACGGCGCGAGCAACCTAGCTCCGACTCGCGCGAAGGAAGTTCCGTGAAAGTTCTCTCCCGCGCAAAACCTTCTTGGGATGAGGATAGGAGCGCGTATCGAGCGCGGAGATATACGCGTTCCTTGCCGGTGTTTTGGAGTTACCCAAACATTGGGACATGATATTGGGTACCGTTGGAGGAGAGTTTTTCTCCTTTTCCCCAAAAACCCAGGATTGGGAGATGGTTTAGGGTACTGTTGGAGATGCTCTTACTATTACTAATTGGAGGCTCCAACGGAGGCTCCACGTTAATTCTCACCGGACGTGCTAGAAAAAGAGAAAAATCAAAGAAATTCTCACAATAATTAGAAAGATCTAGCCATCAATTTGATCATTGTTATTTTAACAGCCATTGGATCTCCATTCATTTTTTTCTACAAAATTACCCACCTGCCATTATGATCTATTAATTTTTTCTAAAAATTACGCACGGGCACCCTAGCCCACTGGTGGTGTCTCCTTCTCCATCCCCACACGCAGCGCGACGACGGTGAATCACGCCATCGAGCGACAGCTGCGCCGTGTGCTCCCCTTCTGGCGACGCATGGGACACCTCCCACTTCGCCATGGCAATCCATGGGGCTGAGCGTGCTGTGCCGTGCGGACGAGGCTGCTCCGACCCCTACGACGGCTCCGTTGGCCTAGCGGTCTTCTCTAGCCCGATTCTCCAAAGGTTCACGTAAGATAGTGGAGCAGAAATTTAGCATCTCAATTACAGCAATCAATCTTGATATGGTGTACAGAACAGGATGAATTTCCTACACACAGGTACCAGGTAGAAGGAAAACATAAATTATTTGTTGCCAATTGCCATCCGACCGATAAGCCCTTCCGTCGCAGCCGCCGGCAATAATCACCTAGCTTTGGTCAATCTCACTCAGGATCAACCTTCCAATCCTACACTATTGTACGTCAAGCTGTCGCGCTATTCTTGGGCACCCCTTTGATCGATAGCATAGGTGGAGTGGTAGTAGTTCTTTCGATTGCCTAATCAATCTTCTATGTCAGCTTGACGTACAGTAGGTTTCATATATACAAAGCAGTGACCCGAACAGAAGATATCACAAGCCAGATTATGATCTGGACGAGTAGGTGCTGGACATATCGTGCAGCTAAACCCCACGTCCTTGTCAAACCATGGATGTAGGTACTAGCATGCTGTGCCCTTGCACGGCCTTTCGGCGACATCTCTGGCTGCATTGTTGGTATGTCATTGCTAAGCTACTGGTATTCTACTCTTGCTCACTCATACTACCATGCATCCATGGCAATCTCTACTCTGCAAGTTTGGTCATACACAACGAACACTACTGGAAAAGTGAACTTCCGTGGCGGACAAAAACATTTTCCGTGGCGGTTTTTTTGTCCGCCACGAACGAAGGGTCACCGTAAATCAGATGTTTTCCGTGGCGGTTTTTGGCACCCCTAATGCCCGCCACCGAAAATCAAAATAAAAAAACAAAAATTGAAAAACCCAGATCCGGCCCATACGGGCCGGATCAGGCTCTTGCCGCCGCCCGGGATCCGCCGGGCCGCGCGCGCGGGGATCGCCGCCCGGTGCCCTGGTTTCGCGGCCTGGACAACCGGATCCGGCGCCGGTGGCGGGATCGCCGCTGGACGACCGGATCGCGCGCCGGTGGCGGGATCCGTCGTCGTCCGCCGAGATCCGCACGCCCGAGCGCGCCGTTCGCCGGATCACGTCGTCCGCCACGCCGCCCGGCCACGCGTGCGGCGTGCTGCCGCCCCTCCGCCCGGGATCGCCACCTTGGCCGCGGGATCTCCTCCTTCACCGCCGGTAGAGCCGCGCCCGTGCAGCTGGACCTCCGCGTCGAGGCCGGGCAGCCGAGCCTCTGCGCGACGGCGCCGCCTCTCCTCGCGGCCGGCGTCGCCGGCCTCCGCGTTGGCCGCCGTCGGGAGGCGAGGGGTGGGGGCGGCGACGGATCTCGCACCGGGGAGGGAGGGTGGGGTCGCCGGGAGAGACGGGTGTGGTTGGGAGGGAATGGGGCGCCGGGAGAGTGGGGAAATGAGAGAAGTGAGGGGACCGAGAGAGTTAGGGTTTGGTCGCCCTATATATACCGAGACCCGATATTGGGCCTCGGATGGGCTTTTCGGCTCCGGTAGTCCAGGTTTCGGGCCTTATTTACGGTGGCGGTTTTTTAAAAAACCGCCCCGTTAATCGATTTACCGTGGCGGTTATTATAACCGCCACGGTTAATAAAAATAACCGCCCACGGTTAATCATGATATTAACGCGACGGTTTTCCAAATGTCGCCCACGGAAAATCATTTGGAAACGTCGTGCAAAATCATTTATGTAGTAGTGGAATTTAAGCATGTCCCCATGTTTATACTTAAATCATCACATGTTTATTATTAATTAATTAGTACATTGAAGGAGGGAAATAAATAATAATACGAGATGACCTATAAGAAAAGATCTTTTTGAAAAAAAGTTGCATCACAAGGAAGAGCAAAGAGGCTAATCTTCATATATTCTTATAGTTTGTTAGCACGTAGTGGAGTTTATTGATTCTAGGAAATCAAATTTTAATTGCATTACCAATATATTACTTCATGAAATCCGTGTACAATCCATAAACATGTCACTAAACTATTTTATTAGTATAGGAACAAATGTAAGCCAAGGAAAATTTATTGCACTGACCAAAAGCTAATGGAGCCTCCATGTCAATTCTCATGGGACAAAATATAAAATGATAAAAATACGAATTCTCACAATAATTAGAAACATATAGCCTTTCATTCAGAGTCCATAATCATCGTAAATAATAAACATGGAATCTATTTATTTTTTTAAAAAATCCACAACTACAATTATGAAGAATACATAAAGTAACTTTCTAATTTGCTTCTAAACTACCCTATGTCGTTATGCAAAATAATTCAAAATTATCCAAGCTCAATTTTAATCAAAATTACCCACTTCCACCATTATGAAAGATAATTCATAACAACTCCATAGCATTGCATACCAACTATAACCTTTTCAATATTAAAGATAATTTGAAATATCTAATATTTTTATATAAATTATCCACATGTGATATTAGGAAAGATATTACAAAGTAATTCATATGTTTGCAGTAAAAATATAGATATACACAATTATGAAGTAATATATATATATAAATTGTCACACTTAAATACTCTCTAAGTTAGTTTTAAATTATCATAGTTAATTTGTATCTAAATTACCCACATCAGCCATCCTAAAAATAAAAAACAATACAAAAGAAAAATCTTAAATCAATACATAAATATTAAAAATCAGTGGTCAAGAAAATAATTTAATATCCGTTAACACATTCTCACCAATATGTTAATAATTTATCTATTGTGTAAAAGGTATTTATAAAAAGCTATGTAGAAATGTTCCCTTAAGACAAAATGTAGCAAAGACATTGATAATTAACTTTAAAATATATTATATTTGTACTCTATGACATAAAATAAATTCCATATGTTGTTGCTTTAAATAACTTTATAAATTTGGCTAAATGTAACACCCCAAAATTCACGCAGACACCCTGGGATGTTACTAAAGACCGACAACAACAGCTGCACATAACCAATAAAGATTTTGGCAGCACTTCCTCTCTATTTTAAGGAACAACAGGTCGCAAGACATACATAAAACCAACGGAAGCAAACTAGCATTATTAAACATTTTAACACAAATATGTTGTATTCCGATAAGAAATTTAACAACCACTCTTTAAACATTTACTTTCAAGTCTAATGAACGAAACCATATTATTTATTATCAAAATATGATGACTCTAAGAAGTGAAGTGCGTGACGTGCAGCTAATCCCCTTCCCTTCCAAGCAATCATCGAGTACCGGATTGAGTAAAGCAAGGGTGAGATGAAACATCTCAGCAAGCAAACTTGTTTTGACTAGCCATTTAAATCACAAGTTGAATTAAACATCAATTTAATGTAGAGTTTGATATGATATCAAATAACATGAGAGACTTCCAATTTGGAACATAGCCAAAGAATATAAAGCTTCATAAAACTATGAACAAGTCACTTCATAATGAACAAGTCACTTCATAATATACTTCGGAATGCATATGAATGCAATGCAAATGTCTCCTGCCTGCACACCCAACAAGGTGTGGAGCATCTCATGATGTCTGTACCGGCATGCGGTCGTAACCATAGGTCCACGACATAACTTCCAATGCAAATGAATGATGCAATGCACTTGGCATGCTGCAATAAAATTAATATTCACCACCAATGATACTTCAACTTCATCTTCATTCTTGTGGGTTAACCACAAATAGCAATATGGAATAATAATATCACCATGAGTAAATGAATAAGATCACAATTAAATAAGGTTGAATAAAGTAAGATCACAAGTTTCAAATTTAGTTGTAAGACATTCTTAGAGACAATAATCTGTAGGTGATAAAAACAACAAGTCAAAACGGTAGCAAACCACCGCTACATTTACTTGCCTTCAACGAAGATCAAAAGGTCAGAGCTAAGCACGATCCGGAGGTGCACCACCTGACCACAAGCATATCTCAGTACCAAGCACAAACATACCAGCACAAATAACAACAAATTCACACTATAGCGCCCCAAACCCGACGTTCACGCGTCTACCGTTTCTCTACCGATCAAGGCAGCAGCACTACTCTTCTCTTTTTTGTAGACTTTAGACAACATATTGAAAAATTCCCAAAATTTACCAGGTTATGTAAAACTTCATTATAAACAATTCTCGTCTTGTAAATTTTTGCATAGCAAGCCCCCAAAATGGAGTAATTGCCTACAGAACATGACTGAACAATTCTGCCTATCAAAACAGAACACCAAACTTCAAAAATTCATAACTGAAGATTTACTAAATACAAAAATATATAAGTTACCAATCTGGAAAGCTTAAGAAAATCCCTACACCTTTTATTCACAACGAAAGATCAAACTAATTCATTTAGATAGTCAAAAACTGCTTTGATCTAAAACTGTCCAGATTTTCGTCACTGCAAAACAGCCGTCTAAGAGTGACGATATCTCCAAAAACACAGAGGCTATGATGGTGATATTGGCGTCAAAAGAAAGATATTGAAGTCCTCTACAAATTTGTCCACTTGGTCAAAATTTATTAAGGTCACTAAGATGCTCTAAAACGGCGATGAACAGAAACTATGTAATCTGACAGGTTTCAGGACGTGGGCAAGATCAAGTTTTGGGAATTTCGAGAATTACTCCATCCAAACCCATCCCAATTAGATGATTTGATCCACAAAACTCAAACCAAAGAAGGGGATTATGATCTGAAGTCTCACCTAGGTTAAACCCAACAAGTACGACGGCGAGGCATCGGCTATCGACGTCGTTGCGATGGGATCGTCATCGCTATGGGAACTTGGAGAAGAACGGCACGGCGGCGACAAACCCTAGCCCTTCTCTTTCTCCTTCTCTTCTCTTCTCTTCTCTTTGTTTTCCCTTGAAGGAGAGGGGTGGCGGCTGCTGGAGCACCCAGATCGAGAGATTTGTTGGAGAGGGGAGGAAGACGGTCCAGAGATAGGCCCGACTAATTTTGGTAGGGTTGCGGTACTGTAGCGAGGCTACAGTAAGTTCGTTTTTTTCATTTTATTTTTATTTATTTTATTTACTTAATTTGGGCCTGGGTATTACACTAAAATAAGCCATTTATATTTCATAAAATTCTACTGCAAATAAAATTATGTGATACATAGTGTCGCACAGTTCAAGGTGGAACGACTACTTATACAATAAGAACAGAGGTAGTAACCTAAGACCTATAACATTTTCTACAAAATAAAATATAAAATAAGCACATGTGAATGAAAAGAATTGCAATATATAGACTACAATTTGAATTTAGATTTTAGATTCATTATGGCACACAAAGGTATGGAATAATTGCACGTATAACACAATGTCAGGTTCCCACTCAATAAGTATGACAATATGAAATAAATAAAAGTCATGTTTATTGTAAATAGATATCTTCAATCGAACATCTATGTTAATCCTTACCAAGCCCACCATAAAAAAAAAAAGACATAATTTCCATAAATTCTGACAAAACTTAGAAGAATATGTCTAAAAATTTTTATAAATAATAATAACCTTGCTACTTCCTAAATAAGTACACACACCTATGGCCTATGGATCTATAAACAGTGTATGGTAATCCATAAATGTTTATTTAAATTACCACTTATGCTATTAGCCAGATACATAATATATGCAACCCGTTAAATTTACATCTAAATTGCCAGTTCTGAAATTATTAAATCTACAAACTTATCAATATATTATATGACAAATAAATTTAATAACCACAAACATATATATATATTTACATTACACATATTCTTTGCATGGCAGTATATTAAAATTTGACATAATTTTACACATATTTAGATACTTGTGCATACGTGATACATAATTAAATATATGATATATTTCCACAATCATATAAAAAGTCTTCCAACAATAATGATACTAACAAATTATTAAAATTATTAATAACTATGACATTTAATTTATAAATTATTATTTACATAATTTATACACTTTAACTAAAACATTTTACATATCTTTATTAATAGTAAAATTATTACAACATAAATAACTCTTAAGCCCTAAAATTCAGGACGTCTTAACAAGTGGGAAGGATAGTGTAGACTATTAGTAGCTATATTCAAACTTCAGAGTGCAATTTGTGACCCAAATTTCTTATGTGCCAACAAATAGATGAAAAACATATATAACTGCACTTGAGAACTTTACCATAATTAAATAGACACAACAATGTATCTGGTGTACTAGGTTAGAAAATGAACAAGAAAAAAGGTATAATTTAATACAAGTACTTTTAAGCATCCTTAAACATTAAACAATAAATATAAGATAAGATTTAGCCTGTGTGAGAGCACGGGTTGATGGACTAGTATATACATAGTTCAATGTTTCAGCTTTGAGTATTGTTACAATCACAAGGTGTAAAATAAATTATAAAGATCAAATATTTCCAACTAACTCACTTTTCATGCATTTGTAATGCATATGCTATCTTAATAACCCAAGTCATATGCATGACTAATAAAAATCAATGGGCACTTTGAATTGGATTTCTAAGCAACCATTGGTAAATATAGAACATTTCTACTAGCGCGGTTGACATAAGCTACTGTCAGTGAGAATATCCATTTCTAGTGATTTTCTACTAGCTATTCCCGTCCATATGAATTTTTTTTGAACCTCCGTCCATATGGATTTTATGTCTCCTTGTTTGTTGGAGATCTGTCCCTAATAGGAAGGTGACAATGATAGGGGCCTTCTGTGACTTGCCGATGGCTTGACTCAAAATGACAAAGAAGCGGAGACCCACTGAATTAGGGTTTCATTACTGGGGCTCAACAACCTTTACATGGGGTTAACACACACCTTTTTATAGGTCATTGTAACTGGAGTTCTTTTACAATTAGAACACAAGATGATGAGGCCAATGACAGTGATGGCTTCCGTGAATGGTAAACACAAGATGAATATTATCGGATGGACTGAGCAAAAATTGGCATGGAAATTCCTAAATGCTCGAATTGCCTATACATAAGCTAGTCCAATGTAAATTGCAAAGTGCAGGCAGCGCGCCTTGCATAGCAATTATCGACTCTACGTCATCGCGTGCCGTGGCAAAGTTCCATTCTTCAATGCGGAGTAGACGCAAAATCAATACGTACTGCTAACGGTCCATTTCGCTACAGCTGGAAAGTTTCCATTTGACTGATTTTGGACGCACCTGCACTCTGTTTGTAAAAATGAGTTCAGGTAGCCACAATTACTAGATGAATAGACCTACTATGACTTAATATATTGCATTGTACTGTGTTATTGATTTGGGTAGCAGCTGCACGATTGTTTAGGGTATGAATATCCACGTGGCTGGATGGGGCCCATGCACTCCCCATCTTAATTAGGAGGCACTTCACATCTGCTGCAGTACATCTGGTTTCTAATAACTTTTTGTTCGAATCTCACTCTATAATATTTCAAATTTCGCAAAACTGACAGTACACCAAGAGGATTTATTGGTCGATCACTTTGTTACAATGTTTGTGATATCATGTATCTCCATGGACGAACAACTGACCTTGTGGCCACATGACTGCTGTAAATAAACCAAATAAGTATCAAATACGTGGATATACATGACAGTTTGCTATCATAAAATCCATACTTAAATGTGGTACCGGCATCCTATTTTTGATTGAGGGTCTCGTGCCTATAAAAGGGCTCCTATAGGTGAACATGAAACAAACCAAGAGGAAGCATGGGTCAGCAGGAAGAAACATGTACAACAATAAGAAAGGAGCATATAGAAATAGGAGGCACCAGGAATCGAAGCCTTTTTAGCTTGCCGCCGTTCATCCCCTCCAAGCACTGCTTCATAGCACTCTGTCAGACCACTGCAGACTGCCCTGCATGTCCGCTGGAGCATTTGCCACTGGTTCCGCCACGTCAAACGCCATGCCTGCCCTATTGCCCATGGCACAGCAAGGATCAACTTAGACGCACATGCAGGCGCATAAGGATCTGCTGGGACGACGCTTTGGAGTTGATGGCTTGTACATAGCTGCGGCATGGTTTCTGTTGTCATCAGGTGCACGAAACGAGGTCGTCCGTTGACGACACGTGAACCGCGTTGTCTCTAGTGTTTAATTGTATGTGCCGGTGGGAGCTGTCGTGCTCTGGCCTCCGGCCGCCGGCGTCCGTTGATGACACGTGAACCGCACGAAACATGGTTTCTGCCGCATGTGTCTTTTATATAAAATTGGTTTCATACAGACGGCGTGGAAATGGTTGTTGTATGTGCCGTAATACTATGCTATCGACGACCAAGTAACTCCGGCCAATGCCACATGCATCCATGATTTCTATGTCTTTAAGTACTACTAGAAGCTCCACTGTTTTTGAAAGAACATTTGGTAAAATAGCTTCTCATAGTGGATATGCAAGGTGAGCTAGGAGAAGCTACATGTTCATATCTATCCAGCTTCCGTCACCTATGGCACAATATTTTAATGAGCTCGACCTATAGAGGAGTTTCATTTCCATCTATTTGGCAAGAAACCAAGCTCCAAGCGGCCGATATGAAGTTGTGCCAACCTTCCAGAAAAACATAAAATGAAGTTTTCTCAACATGCTCTTTATACAGAATTAATAAAGAGACAGAGATTATTTATTGGGGAAGCAAAACTGCCGTTGAAAATTAAAATTTTCCCTAAGGCCCTTAAATACAGGGGTGAAAAAATGATACTAATATACTGAAGACAGGGTGCAAAGGAGATTCTACGTGCATTTTTGGTGGATTAGAAGAAATTGCACAACACCATTAAATTTCGACAATGTGTGGAATTCTGTATTCATTGCATTTGTTTTTCGTCCACCAAGATGTGTATTGAAAAAAAATGGGGGCATTGGATCACGCAATGGTCTCTGCTGTCTAAAGAGAAAGACAAAGGTGTGTATTGAAAGAAGGTAGGATGCGTTTGGAAGCCACAGCGTTAGTAATTTTTGGAGCCTAGATATGAAAAAAAAAACAGAGAAGGTTATAGGAGAGTAGGATCCATGGGGTTTTTCTTTTCTCTAATGACGCTTCGGCTGTTTGTGTGGTTTGAACTTTGGGCTCTTTAAATTCCATTTTTACCCTAGCTAGATCCATCTAAAAACCAATCAAAACCAGCTCGGGTGTTAAAATTGTATGGTTTAGATTGTTCAGGTACCAAAGTTAGATAGTTTAGTAGTTGGGGATTAAAATTAGACAAAAGCAATAGTTGACATAGTAAAAAATGGACTGTGTTAATGTAAAAAAAATGGACTGTGTGTTGAATGAACGAAGATAGCTGGCTGTGGTTTCATTACTTATGCTTAACGGAGTTAAGAGTGCAGCAGTGTGCACTTAGGAAGCTCTTGTCTAAGGCTTTAGACACACATACACCCTCCCAATCGTTTGCTTGGGGTAGACTCCATGGATCCTTTTTTAATTTGCTTTAATTCCCCAAGATTCCTCTGATTAATCTGAAAAGCAAAAACAATAATGTTCACTTACAATAGCGTGACGAAACATTTTTACTGATCCATGTGGCCAGACGTTTCAGAATTATCATCCTCTTGTCCATTTTGTCTAGGCTGTTACCTGCAGGGTCATCGAACCCCCTTTCAGAGATGATCTTTTTTTTTTTTTTTGCTCTGGCTCGCGGTGGTGGTGAATTCCTTTTTTTTGCCCATGTTGCTGATCAGCTCGGCATTTATGTTTGAGTCCTAAAAACTGAATGCTGGATGTATTTCCGTTGGCTTAAAGAAAACGGGGATGCTTCTATGCGGCCACACGTTGGTTCTGTAAATAATAAATAAGCTCGATATACATGGACAGCAACATGGGGGGGGGGGGAGGGTGTTGCTGTATAATAAAAAGTCAAGGAAACAAGGGTAGAGTAATGTAAGGAAGTATGTGTGGGTGTGCCGCTTTGAGAAGTGTTGGACACGGCAACGGCAACTACTTGAAATGAGAGGCATGAGGAATAGTATACATCAATCAAAGGATGCGACTGCATGCTTTACCATGCCGCATTGACACAGCATAATCGCTACCTGATGTCCCGAAGAATCAAGCTGTGTGGAATGAATTCCTTCTGCTGCTTCTCTCCCATTATAGATCTTCACGGCACTATTCTTAACCACCTAGCTGGGCCTCCCCTAAACTGGGTGGTCCTGAAGATCAGGGATGTTCGCGACAAACTCCATATTTTGGTACCAGAAGGTGTTCAAGGGTCCAGTGAATAGGATTAAAAAGATGCACAAGGAGCTAGATGAGGGTGCCCAGAGGACCTCGGATGGATGAGAATAAAATTGAAGCTCAGAAGGAAATCCTAGGTCAGTTTTACCTATTGATGGAACAAGAAAAATTAGTAGGGATCCAAAGGGCTCATGCTAACTGGTTAAAGCACTGTCTTCCTTTCCTAGTAATCACGGCCTGCTGCAGCATGACATGCTACGATGTCAGTAAAACATGTACTCCCTTCAATTTCTTTCATGGAGTACACATAATGAATCAACACTTCTCTTATATATCAAGAATGAAAAACTATCGTCTCATGATATTGAATTTATTCGGATATAGTTTATTTTTGAGGGAATCGGTAGGGGAGGCCCCTACCTATTTTTTGTCAATTAAATAAAAGAATGGAGACTGTACAAACTTAAGAAAGGTAGAAGATTACAAGGCAACCAGGCCCAAAACAAAAAATAACGAAAAAAAGGCTAGCTAAGGTTCTCTTTCCATGAAACGAGCAGAGCAGACTTTGATGGCTTGGCCTTGGTACAAACCATTCCAAATTCCGTCAAGAAGAGTCTTTTGAAAGCCTCCATCTCCCTTCTGCCATTGTCAAATATGATGCTGTTCCTTAGTTTCCAAATGGCCCAACAAGTGTTGATCATAATTTCTCGAAAAATGACAGACTGGAAATCTTCTCTTGCTTGGATGACCATGTCAAGTGGGGGCAATGAGAGATTCCATTTAATGTTGACAAAGTTCCAACACTCTCTACTGAACCGACATTCGAAGAAGAGGTGAAAGGTTGATTCATCTGTGTGTCTTGATCACATAGAACGCAGCTGTAACGTGGCAAGTACATGTTCTTGCTCCTAAGCATACCTCTTGTGTTCAGTCTGTCTCTCAAAAACAGCCAAAAGAAAAACTTTTGGTTACCTGGATTACAAGCCTTCCAAAGCCATTTGAAGAGGGGGGATGGGGGGTATGTCCTAGGAGTGCTTTGTAGGCTTTCTTGCTACTGCAGCTTGAGTTACCCCAACTGTAAGTCCAAGTGTCAACAAGATTTTCATCCCAAACTCTATTTTCCACAATCTTCATAATCTCAAAAAATTGTGAAGCCGCAATCTGTGAGAGTGGGAGTCTAAAGATACTTTCCATTTACTGATTTAGAAAAATCTCACGTGAGCATTTTGGTTTTCTTGCAAAAGAGAAGAGCTGAGGGAATTTGTTTTGCAGAGGTTGATCAACCCAAATGTCAAGCCAGAAGAGAACTGAATTTCCTGAGTTTGGATTACCTGTTGCCGACCTGAAAACTTGCTGAAGAGTCTCAGCACATCCTTCCACTAGAAAGAGCCAATAGGCGCTCTAGCATGGGGTGGAGTATTGTTATTGTGGTAGAGTTTTGACCAAGTGAGACTGGCCCATGGAAGGTTGGAATGATTGTAGAATTTGTCCAGTAATTTGATCAGTAGTGCATCATTATGTGTTTGATGGTCAATAATACCCGAGCCCCCCGATCCTTGGGTTTGCAGGCATTCTCCCAAGCCACCAGACATCTTTTTTTTTTGTCCATTTCACCTTTGCTCCAAAGGTGGTGCATTCTGTACTTGTCTATCTGCTTGATCACTTATGGTGGGAACTTTAGGGTGCACATGTAAAAAGTTGGAAGGGCAGATAGGACAGAATTGACAAGCAAGAGTCTTCCATGGTAAGAAAGGAGCCTACTGAAACCATTCAACCTTTTTTCTATCCTTGTTAACAAGGGTGAGAAATCAACTACTGAAGGTTTGGTTGTTCCAAGCGGTAAACCTAAATATGTGATTGGCATATTTCCAACTTGGCAACCCAACACAGCTGCAAGTTCCAAGGCTCTGGTATTGTCCAAGTTTATTGGCACTAGAAAAGATTTGTCAAAATTAACCTTCAGGCCTGTGGAGTTGGAGAAGGTATTCAGCAGTACTTTCAGATTCTCTAACACCATAGGGTCACCATCGGATATAGTTTATTGATATAGATATATAGAAAGTAGTTGGTGAACAGACCACGTAGTAGTATGTTTGTTACTTCCATAGGACTGGGTGGTCTCAAGAATGAAAGGACGAACAATGTCACAAGCAAAATCTACAATAAGAACGTTCAGGAAGTCGGTATTCAATTAGCAATCTTATTGACCGAGCTGCCAATGACTAGGAATCTCTTCAGCAAAGACGATGGGGGGTGGCCAGTGCTCACCACAGATGTGGAATATGAATGCCCATGTATGTTCTGCTCACCTCAAAGAGAGCACATTCTGCACTGCTAGTATCGGTGCTCCCTGGCAGAGAGATATGCATCACATTCGATTCAACAAATAATCGGGAGTGTGGCCTTTGCGCACCTCAAGTTGCTGAAACATATCAACAACACACACATCTGTGTTGTATTGAAGGCTTCCGTCTATGGTCAACAGATTAAGGTTTGCATGATGGCAAAGACATTCTTATTCAGGCTACTATAATTTAAACTATGGTTTCAAGATGATAAAAGATGAAGACAGCATAAGTGCCACCAGGAGAAGAAAAAACTAAGGATAAGGATGAAAAAAACATATTCCCTCCATACTTCTAAGATATCCTTATTTTTAACAAGCCAGATTAGTCAAATTATATGGAAGCTTAGGGCATAAAACATGTATCGACAGATTTGAGTTCAATGTGCCTCTTAGATTATATTTAATTTTTGAGCAATTGACAATAATAATTGTGCGAACACATGGTTGACATGTACCTATGTTGTTCAGTTTTGATGATGAACGATTGTCAACATTCCAACATTTTCTCTCTATTTTCTTTTTCTGTTTTATCTTGATTACCCTAATCAGGCACACAAGGTGAATCATGCGGCGTGTTTCTTGGCTTGTGTTGTGCACGTGTCGAGCTCGGAGACGGTGGTCGATGGTGAGCTGAAGGCCAAGGGGGTTGTGTCATGTTGATGGACCCGGAGCGGTGAAGGGCAGCTGTGAGGCTTGGACCGGGTCCGGATTGTCGGGTGAGCTTCTATGGTGGCTGACACTTAGGACGTCGACAAGTGAAAGGACACGTGGACTGACCATGTTGATCGAATCAAGACGACGGATGTGCAAGTCAAGCGGGCGGCTCAGAAAACTTGGCGGCCGAGCGGTCGAGGACAATGGTGACATGTGTCAGAGTGCGGGTCATGCGCACGTTGTAGGCTACTCGTGGCCTGATCTGTTTGGAGGTTTTGGCCTCAAAACCATCGGTAGCAGGTTTCGTGGGTTTGGGCCATAAAACCCAAGCGACGGTTCCAAGGTGGAAGGACAACATGTGGCAACATGGTGGAGTTCTCCTTGAAGCGAAGCTAACGGTGGGGAAGGCGCGGTGGTCGTCAGATCAAGTTCATACCGAGTCAGACCATATCGCCCCTGGCTATTTGGTTTGGCTCTAGTTAGACTTAGAGGCAAAATGGCACTATGTAATATCCCTATTAAATGGGCACAGGTAGTCCCCAACCTCCCTAATGATAAGTTCTGATTTTGATCGGCAAGGGGATGGGCCGATCTTCACAACAGTAGGTTCAAGAACACGATAACTTGCTGCATAAATAACACGATAACTAGCTTTATACCGACAAAGGTTGGATGTGACCAAGCAGGCATGAAGAGAGGCACCGAAACCACGAAGGACTTCGACTCGATCTCCGAGCGATCGCAGAACCACAAACCGGGGCTAATGCACACAATACGGCGCAGCCGAACGAAAGACATAGAGGACGAAGTAGGGGACCTCACAGAGATCTCTCACAAGCCCAAGAAGAACTTGCAAGAACACAGGTGTGTAAAACACTCAGCAACTCGGCTGCAATATACCATTGGTGTTATTTATACTAGGAACATGTCTCTTGGGTAGCTATGAACTGAAGTCTCCACGTTTGAAGATGAAAAGCCCATTGGCGAAGCACTCACGAAGTGATCTTCAATTCTCGCGAAGCTATGTTCATAACTCTTCATTGAGAAGTAAAAACGACAAGCCGCTTGTTGGGTTGGAAACTAGACTTGCCGTGGGTTCCAACCATAGCATGAACCATGACACGCTGTAATATGGACAATATTGAATGACAAGTCGTACCAATATCCTGTCCTGAGAAGACTGTTGATCTTCTGAGCAGTCAGCACTAATATGATTATAACTCTTTGGTGAGAGCTGCAAATTATGTGGCATTGGCTTCATTAGAAATCTAACTTGATAAGCTTTCCAACAAGTCCTTATGCACCTCGAAAGCTTTAGGGAATTAAGAGTTATGACTATTTCTTTCCGCCGGTCTATGTTGTCACTCAAATGACGTGTTGGTTCTGCTTTTGTGTAAACCATCTTCTCTCGTTTGGTCCACCGGTACCTCCATCTTGTGTAAACCTTATCAAGACATATATAGAGTATTTTAGGTAGTATAACATTCTAAAATAATTTAATATTAAGTTTATCTAGGAACAAATGCACCTGCTCTTGTATCTTCTTAGCACATCTTCGTACAAGAGACCCATAATTACGATCACTTCTGTTGGATAGTGAATGATCTTCATAATACGAAACATAAGGAGCTGGCATGTCGTCATCACCTAACCTCTCCTATTCCCGTGTTTGCTTTTACCGTAGCTTTTCTTCTTATTTTAGGGATGTTTGATAGAGGTCCACATATGCAGAAAGTCTTTTGTGTAGTCTGAGATTGGAACCTATGATTTTTTAGTGGGAAGAGGAGGCACAATCCCTGGTGATGATGGTGTTCATCATGAGCGAGTTTAAGGTGAGTAGTCCTTCCTCAGTTTCGCCAACAGGGAACATGCGGCAAAAGATAAGGTGGTGCTAACCTTGTTGACATGGCTACCAACCATAGCCGTCGACGTCGCGGTGAAGTAGCTCAACCATATGTTCAACCATGATGAGTCTGTCAATTGCTTGTTATACGAATTCTATACGAGTAGCTCTCACCAAGCAGAGGTTACGGATGTTAGCCTATGTCTGCATGTTTTTATTTCTGTTTTACAGCGCTGGATCCCTGCTGTTGGTATGGGCTGCTGCTCCCGGCGATGGCGGCAGCAGGCTTTACCTCCGTACAGATCCCAGCAGAGGTGGCGGATGCACAAGGAAGCTCGGTGGCTACCGGCGCCGACAGATCCACGATGGAGCGCGCGAGGGTGGATCAGGCATTGGGCTTGGTGGCTACTAGGCTCGGAGGCTGTCATTTCTTATTTCGTGAATTTCATTTACAGAGGCAGGCCTTTAAAAGTCTCTGTTTACTTAGACGTTTGTAAATTTCATTGAGACTAGTTAAGCGCCCGTGCGATGCTACGGGATAACTGAACTTCTATACTAAAAACACACGGATCACATGATAAGATAATAAATACCTTCAATGGCTTTGTAGCTTGGCAATTGAACTTCTGAATTCAGGACTCAGGAATCAGTCGGTAAAAAAAGGCAAGCCTTTCCAGTGACGAATTCTTCTAGCTAAAAGAGCATAAAATTGATAGTCATTGCTTTGCGAGCCCACCACACCAATTGTCTAGTACAAACTGTAGGGGATTCGGAGCGACGGAGAGTCTATATATTTGTATGCATGAATTTATTTGTTACCGGAGTAGGGCTATTTCTCCATAGTAAAAAGACCTTTCTATACTAAACAAAGATTGCAGTAATAAACAGATCTTCCGATGAACAATTACAAAGAATGCAGATGGACTGCTCTTCTATGCCAATGCTGCTGAGACACGGAAGACTCATGCTGAGACACAGAAGACTCATGTCTATGTGGACTGTGGTGCACAGAGATAGTACATTGTTGGTTTCTGATGAAACTGCAGGTCGATATATATACCAGCAGCTAACAGTCTCCAAGAGTTCATACCATCGGTCACTTAAGCTTTTGCTATATTCTTGGACGAGGAGATGCAACTTGAATAACAATAAAGATAATTTTGGATTTATGATGGTACTCTTTCGTTCATACAAATGCCCTTGTCTTTAACTCCAAAAATTCGTTGCAGCTGTTATTCCGGTTATTGTCGTCATTTGACCCTTCGCTGCCGTCAGATGAGATGAGCTACATCTTGTACAATAGATCACAAGGAACATGGGAATGTCAAGAAAACAATTTTCAAATGATTAGATGAAGCTAGTAGTTAGTGAATCTAAGGAGGTGTCCTCAATGGCTGGGAAACACTAATAATACACTATGATCTGAGGCTTAGAAACCTGCACTAATGTATTAAACATGAAAAGGTTATTAGCTAATTATCAGACCGGTCAATACATTTATTTGCTACCGGGCAAAACAATGGGTAGTATCAAAGTGTTTGCAGGTTCGGTAATTTTCAGGACCTTATACATAAGCACAATATGTGAATACTGATTTATTAAAATATGAATTTATATATATTGCTAGTTGTAGAGAAAAGACACCAATTTGAGAACATAAGATAAGTAACATACCAAATGCCATGAGATCTCACACAATGCCTCATCCGGTCAGGAGGTAGCGTCAGCCATCATACTGACATTGTGGTCGTATCATGGAAATACTCAGCTTGTAATTCTTGAAGGAAAAAGATACAATATGACAGTTAATAGAAACCCTGTGCTGAACAGCAACAAACAGAGATACAGCTGACATACAACTTTGTAAACTATTGATTTCTGATTTGAAACAAATCCAATTAAAAAGGGGTTGAAAACACTATACCACAACCTATCTATAGCGAGCTACGGATGGTCGCTATAAGTCAGTATAGCGACATACAGACGGTCGCTATAAACATATAGCGACCAATGTAGTCGGTCGAAATAACTGGCGTCGCTATAAGTTTATAGCGACCAACTTACTTATAGCGACCGACCGTTCGACGGTACGTCAAACATACAGCGACCGACCATCCAACGCCAGTTACAACTTATAGCGACCAATGGTTTGACGCTATATATTATATAGCGACCAACCATCAGACGCTCTACATATAAGGAAATTACAGCATATATAATATATATATAATTTATAGCTTATACATTAATCTCATGATCAGTACTAATCACATGATCAATGAAGCATTCAATTGACAATTCCATTTCGAAACAATACACAGTTACGACACAAAAGCTCATCATAACTAACACTTATATTCCACAAATATTATAGTCATAAGCAGGTACATTTGTACAATTGTGCTTTGGATAATCTACAAATCACCTACCACACAGCCCATGCACTTCTAAAGAGTTCACTATAAAGAAGGCTAAGCATGTATACATCATAGCAACCCAAAAGCTACAGACCAGGAACGCATCTTAGTCCGCCACGCCTTTTAGTCCATCTTCCATGATATGAGTACTTCTAATGGCTTGTTGACACCATCAAGCATGCTGCTTACTGCACCTCCCATTAACACATCTGGAAAAAGGAAGATTGTGTTACCAGCTATCTCAGGCAGCAGGTGGACTTGTGCAACAAAATAAGCCTTCTTTATTTTCATGTAAAAAAATAAAAGTTTCATCACAGATACTGAAGTACCAATCATAATCGTTGAAATACACATCAGGAAGGGAAATAGTAAGCAAATTTCAAAAAACTTATTATCAGAAATTAACTCATGAACTAATTAGGATAGCAGGACAAGGCAAGGGCAGATAGCTTCTAATGACCTCATTGTCATATCCATTGTATGGTTTTTAAACGCAGCAGTATATCGCAGTAAGCATGAGGATAAGAAAAATAGTATTGTCATATCCATAGTATTGTTATTAACCTAGCAGTGCGGCACCTCAGATGGCAAAGGTACCTAGCAGTCCCGCAGCGCCACAGCAAACCACAGCTCATCTTGTTTCGAAATTTTCCTATCCAACCTGGCACCTTGAATGGCAGGGGTACCTAGCATGAACTTAAATGAATACTGCATAAGCATTCTGATTTAAGACTCAAATTAGAAAGAAGAAAGGGTCCTATAAAACACTAAAGTGAATGAAACTCGCTAGGTTCGTGTGTGCTTTATCAATGCTACTATTCCATTAGTGATCCAGGAACAGAAAATCTAAGTGTGAAACATAGAACAGCCAGAACTGAATAGAACGAAACAGCATGAACATCAATGGAATTAAATGGCTCTCCAAATAGTCCAATCTGCAACCACAAGAGAAGTGAAAACTCAGATCAGGAATCTGATTTCACATAATATCAAATAATACACCAGCCTATATTGGATTATTGAGATATCATAGTAATTTAATAGACAACCAAATGTAGCTATTAAGGTTAAAAAGTACGTAAGTTACATCTACATTTGGAACACTAAACCAGACAAAATTAGAGTTGAATGAGTATTTTTTTTATACGTCTCTTGTTCCAATCTCAGAAGCAAATTTGCAAACATGCTGTGGGCACTGAGACATATCTACACACAACAATACCAACAAGAGCTGATTTTGAAAGCGTCAGATGATGCTACCTTCCACTAGCAGAGTCAGGTTCTAGAGGCTTGCTTGCCGCTGGGAAAGAGGAGACGCCGCCGTGCTGGTGTAGAAGGTGGCGTCAACGTGGTCTGCCGCCACCAGATCTGGGAGCTCCAACCGTTGCTGGGAGAGGTGCCGATGCCGTGGGGAAGGAGCAGGCGCCCGTCACCGGTAGGGAGGAGCAGGTGTCGCTGCCGGTGGGGAGGAGCAGCCGTCAGTGGGGTGGAGCAGCCGCTGGTGGGGAGGAGCAGCCGTCAGTGGGGTGGAGCAGCCGCCGGTGGGGAGGAGCAGCCATTGCTGCCGGTGGGGAGGAGCAGTCGCCGCCGCCGCCGAGACTCCCAGCTTGCAGCCATGGACACACGTGGATCCGGCGGTGAATTCAGTGGCAGTGCTGGATTTGTGAGGGCAGCACATGGGATTTGGGGGAGGCAGCTGTGGAGGTCGTAGATCGAGGGGAAAAGTCAGCCTCGGGGCTGTGGGGAGGAGGAATTTGGGGAGGAAACGACGATATTTTCGGTTCAGCTTCACGGGAGCGCTATGGGAATTTTCGGTCTTCGTAGACGCTGTCGTGTGGGCCCGTCTACCTGGTTGGAGCGGCAACATAAAGAAGCTCGCGCGCCAATGGGCTAAATCATGCGCGGGCAGGCCCAAATTCGAATACCGACCGACGGACGGACCCCATAAACGAGTTATGGCGACCGACCATCCAACGCTAAACCAAAATCAAAATAGCGACCAATCTTCGGCCACAATAGAAAGATATAGCGACCGACCGTCTGTCACTAAGATATACCCGACCGACCGTCCAACGCGATTTCGATATTTATACCGACCATTGGTTAGACGTCCAATTGGGCTGTGGTGTAGTGAAATCATCTCAGTTTAACTGAAATCACTGGACCACAGATTTCTACCTATATAAAAATAAATCATATCAGTAGTTGTAGACATCCTCTAAAGGCATAACAGGGTGAACTATGGGGATACGATTGCCAAGGCAGAAAATAATACTTCTGATTAACAAGGTGAACTCAGTTACTCTTTTACTAAACTACAGCCTAAGTAGCAGGTGCAGTAAGCAATATTAAAGGCTACGACGACATGTTTGTCCAAGGGATTCACACATATGCAGCATCTATGGCACAAAGAAACATAATGAATGGATACATTAATTACAGGTTTTGCTCTCATATACCTTATCTCAGTTTCATTTGTTGAAAAGGCACCACTGTCACCAATATCATATCACCTGCAGCGTTCTACAGGCTTTGCTTCAACGTAGAGTGGGAAGGAATCCTTGTTGGGTTGATAGTAATATTTGATTTCACACTGAATTCATTGGGTTAATAATGAGAGTCAAATGATTGGGTTGATAATAATCATGATTATTTAACCTACAATATGTTCAGATTAGTATTTTTCAGGCTTTTAGCAGTCAAGAAGCTCTCTGAATTTTTTTCATGCTCAGGTATAATAATTAGTACAGGGACTCCCTCTTGAACTAACAAGCATCTTTTTCAGTTACCAAAATTTCATTTGAAAGCAATGGTAAACATCAATGAACATGTATCTTTCAATTTGTCAGTTCGCTGAGTTAAGTTGCAGTAGCTTGTTCCGACTGATTTCATCCCTAGCGCTGACTTACTGGTAACAGACAATTCTCAACATGAAAAACACGCATGGGAGTAGAGGCAGGATCCAAGATGTATGCAGATTATTAATTTGGAGAATAATAGCTTATGATATCACCAAATACATAATTCAAGATTAGAGATATGTGGCTGTATGTAAGTCACAGCAAAACTACACGTTTTTAGGGGACAAGTAATCAAATTCTGCACTAATATATGCTTATAATATATGTTTAGGCAATGCTATTTCTGAGTTTGGGAAGGACTGTAAACGTAGCAGGATACGGTAAGGACTGGATTTAGAAAATCAACAATTCTGTTCTCACTTACTTTGTTAGTGAGCAATATATCTGCATTATTGGCCCATCCAATGGTTTTGCTAGCTTAACAGACTCACCATCCTTGGATCCAATGAATAAGAAGACCTCAGGGAAGCAAAGAAAGTTCACTCCAGAGGCAGCTTCCTAAATTAGAAAAATATGTTTATGTAAGCTTCCATGTTATTCTAGTCAGCATTATTCATATGCAAAAAACAGGAGCAACAGAAGAAACAACTTAAGAAAACCAAATCCAGGTATACCAAACTGAAAAAATTGAAGCCTAAACGAAACTGTGTTTGAAACTATGAATGGTTGGCATCTTCAGGAAAATAAAAAAGATTGACAAACTATGACAAAAACATGGAAGTGATGAAATATGGTATCCCCCTGCATATACCGACAACAAAATGAAGCTCAATGCACAGGAAGATGAGCACGCATATTCCATTAAAGTTTAAATGCACACGACTGGCTCAGATGGACTCTGTAAATGCTCACTTGCAGGATGGCTCTTAATCCAGCTGCTCTAGTCTAGCTCTTGTCGCTTCCAACAAACGCCACCACCATCACTCCACCAGCCTCCGCCCTCAGCTCAGTTATGAGAAACCAAACCTCAGCAAATAAATATTATGCATTCAGAAAAAAGTTTACCGACCGAACCTTGACCTTGATAAATATCATGCATTCACGTATTAGCATATCAACAATCCAATTCCTTATATGTTTGATATGGGATAAAGTGTAGCAGCAGTTGAGAAAACTGCAATCATCATACCTAAAATGACGCTACTAAAACTTTTCAAAAGCTTGAAGCCTTTTACCTATAATTAACTTGATTATCTAAGAGCCTGAAGCCTTTTATGCTTAAACCATCATAATATTTGAGTTGGCAAGTGAAGCTTTCCAAAAGCACGGTAAAGAGTTGTCTATGAAAGGACTATCCGTATAATTTACTAAAAATCACATGTAGATCAATGAAAGTCTGATCTATATACATTTAAAGGACCAGAGATGAGACCTATCTAATCTCCTAGACCCTGATGGAATATTTTCAGTCATACAATTTGCTATGGTGCTAAATTGCAAGTTGACCCTGATGGAATCGGCTCTGTAATTGCAGATAAAATGAAGGCTAACCTTTTTCATCTTGCTAAAGTGCAGCAGGAAGGTTCCTATATCGTCCTCATCTTATGACTTAGGAAGGCAAACCTGAAAAGTTGACACAAATTCGTGTATTGAGTGTTATGTTTCCTGGCATGGCACTAAACCACTAACCCACAACAAAAGGAGGTAATACTGAATGTACACCTAAAGAACAGATACATTCCATCCTACCTTGTCTATCGGAGGCTGCTTGCCAATGCTGACTTCACCTTGTCCCTTCTGCTCTTCCTGGAGAGAAAAAAAAAAACGAAAGGATTACAAAAGAAGTAGATCCAATACCCATTAAAAAGGCGTAGAGAACAGCAAGGATTATCGATCGAGTTTGCATCATTGGCGCCCAGGGAGCAGGGAGGTATGCCGCCCCTTGATTCAGAAGAAAGACGCAAGAAGAAATTCCATGATGGATTCCCCACACAAATCAACACACAAAAATGAGAAGCTAACAAAACCAAAGGGCGAGGAAGCACTCACACCATCGAAGAGCGACCACAGATCATAAATCGCCTGGCAGTGGCTCACATTGTCATCTCCTTCTGCTTCCATCAGCACGAGGAATCGCAATTCAGATACACTGCATCATAAAAAATTAAAAAATCCCTACGCCTCATCAGATTCACCGATTCACCAAAAAGTTAAAAATACCGGGGAAATATATCTCTGGACTGATCTCTGGACTGCCCTTATGTGCTTGTGATTTGATCAGATCCAAATACAAATTGCCAAATAGAATAAGCTAGGGTTAAATGCGGTGCTCAGCTTGGCACAGCAGGAAGGCCGGAGAAACGGTGCTTACTACGCATCGTGGCCTTCGGCGCCAATGAAGCCGGATCGGGCGGAGGGCCTCGCGCACACTGTTGACACTTGTTAACGTATACTTTTAATTGTCAACTAAACATGGAAAAGGAACAAAATATAATTAGATAACCTTATTAGGGGGTTTATACTAATGATTTCCATGAGTTTTGGTAAAGTTGTGATTTGCGGGGACTTAACGAGAAAAACACCGAAATGGCGTGGCATACGACCGGCGTAACGTAACGCAATCCAACTCGAAACAAGTCTAGAAGGCTCTCGGATTACACCCGACGTCAAAGAGTCCCAACACCCAAAAATACATCATCTAGAAGACTCCGGAAGCCACGACGGCGACGGGACCCGAGGATGGGACCCGGCTGGGCCGATCGGCCCAATAATCGAGCCGATCGGCCTGGCTTGGCCGCCAATCAACCTCCGCCGGGGAAGCTTCCTCCACCGCCTCTAAGACTCGATCAAAACCGGTTGTTTCGTGTCGGTTTGATCCGAGGGCGTCGGTAGAAGCACGGGATGAATCAAGATCAAACACCGGATTAGTACGCGATCGCTTCTTTGAAGCTGAAGAGACATAAGAAGACCCATATATATAGACCCCCAGGCCCCTGGCTTCAAGCATCTCATCTCAGATCAACTCATCATCATATCAGATCAGATCCAGCTCTAGTTGAAGGCCTTAGCTCTAGTTCAAGAACCAGAAATAGAAGATTAGACAAGATGTAGAACTAGAAGCCTTAGATTAGAGTTGAGAGTAGAGCTTCAAGTTGAGAGAATTAGAGCGCGGTTGAGGCGGAGTTGAAGGAAGGCCCGGAGCTGTCGGCGCCTCCATCTTCTTCTTCCTCTGGAGTTGGTGCCATTGGAGCGCAACTCTGAGATCTTGTGGATTGTTCGACTTCCATTCGAGTAAGTGGTATTGTCTCTATTGTTCTTAAGGTTCGTATTTCTTTGATAAGATTACTTTGATTCTTGGTTGCTCTTGAGTTGAAGTTGTTAGATTAATGTAAGCGTGGTGCTTAGATTGACTAGCTTATTACGAATACCTTCTATAGGCCGGGGTGAAGACACTTGTTAAAGGCCGATCGTGGTGGTGACGCCATTGAGTCCTTTGTTACGCTTTGCCCCGTTTATAGAAATCGTAGGAGCCCTAGCGTTGTTAGCGTAGATTCCCTTTATTAAGAGTTTCTTCATGACAACCCCTCTTAAGAACAATGTTGCAAATGATTTACTTGAAGTGAGAACAAGACCTTCCTAATGGAACTCCTTACCTCTCTTTTAATCTAGTTTTATAGCCACTCACGGATTTAGCTATACACCTTGACATGCTCTCTCACCTTCTCCCCTGTGGATTCGATATTTAAAGCCCTATTCGGGTGAAGTGCTCACCGGTATCCGTTAAACTGCGGATTATCCATCATAATATTCTGTAGGTTAACAAATACCAACAAGCATTTTCGGCGCCGTTCTTGGGGAGAACGGTTTGAGACCACGTTGAAAAACTATAGCTAAATCTTGTACTATACTTTTATCTTTTTTCTTTTATTCTATCTTCTCATCTTTTTCTATCTTCGTGGGATCAATTGATTCCATATTTACCTATCTTATCTTGCACCCTTAAGCGGAAGCTCGGCCACTAGAATCCTTAGATCTCATCCTTACATCGGCCATTAGCTACGCCCTACGGTTGATCAAAATGATCATGAAGCAATACTTCTCGAGAGTGAGAAGCGGGATCATATCTTCTATGGTAGGAGTCTTTGCCGACATCATGAAAGTGTTGTGCGCATGATCATCATGCAGTTTTTTGGAGGAACCTTTTCTTTCCCTTTTTAAGCAAGGTTTGCTTTGACGAACTCAGCGGGTGAAACCCATATACTAGCATCCTTTATGACCACCCAAAGGAAGAAGAACCATCCTCCGGCCGAAAAAAATAGAAGTTTCGATAGCTATATCACCATCACTCCAATCCCAAGGCTTAGCTATCAACCCCAAATCATCAATGCGCTAAAAACCTTTAAGGGAGAAGAAATTCAACCCTTGGATATCTCTTTAGATGATGAGTTTCATGAACTTCGGCTTCACAAGAGACCATATATAATCCAAACCTCTTTTGAGATAATCTCTTAGAAAGCACCTTTATTGCTACGCAAGAATATTGGGGAACCTCAAAGGATGGCATATCTAATCATGCCATAGGAAGAGAACAAAAGCCATCAAGAAGCCACTCCTGTCTCTCTCTTTCTATGTTCAAATTAGATAATTCTTTTTCGAACCCATCTTTAACCACATCCTTGAGCCCAATGAATCCTCTTGTGCCCTTTTCTTGCGTCTCCTCACGATCCTAAAATATTATGAATGATCTAAGGAAGACCAAAAGGAACGCATTTTTTTGGAGAACATCAATGAGCATAAAGACTACTTCATAAATGAAACTTTTTTCACCTAGTCCATGCTCATTTGAAAACTCCTAAATTGATTGCCATCTCAATTCTTGCCGCACATGAGATCTCCAATACTCTCTTTCTTAGAAAGGGTGGTTGTTGATGAATTTTCCTACGGCTTAAATTTTGAGGCGGCAATATAAGGGAAACCACTTCATCATCTTGATTCATGAATTGAAAGTTTCCCAAGGACGAGCTTTTTGTCCTAAAAACAAGCACTCTAGGGGGAAATTCTATAAAGACTTATATATCACTATATACCCCTACTTTATGAGCATATGACTATAAAATTTTCCTTCGGGTATTCTTGTCACCGACCATGCCGGGTTTGGAGTAAAGAAGAACGAAGGATGACAATACAAGGTATGTCCAACCAGTCATTATGCAACATTGAATTACATACATAGAAACATTTATTGTCGTGTTGCTACACTAGCTTGGTTATCTTTTACCTTCATGCCATGCTCGATCTGTTAAATCACTCATCATGCTCTATCATCTATGTTTGAGTAAATCTCTATAATGCTTTCATGTCATCTTTTGTCTGCTTAGTATGCTAAGGTTTAGAATGAGTTCATATATCTCTTAAATGAAGCATGGTGCCTTGTTTAGGAGTAGATGATCTTTCTTCTAAAGGCTTTTAAATTAAGCGTGGTGCTTAGGTTAGAATGCCTTCCTAAATCAAATTAGACGTGGTGTCTAGGTTGACTTTTGAACCATAGTAAACTATAGTAGATCTTTGGTATATTTTGTTGGACTAACCCCTGCAGAGAAAAGAATAAACTTTGAAACAAACTTGGGGAAGGTCGAGATGAACTCACTAGAGATGGAGCAAGATACGACGGATTTCCCAATGAGCCAAGAAGAAGAAGACTGACGAAGACAAGATCCACAATCAGAAGCACTCACTCGAAGAAGGAATTCATGGGTGATGGAAGCATCAAGGAGGGAGGCCAATTCCATTGAAGATAATTAAGCCATCCTCTTCCTCCTGACATGCACCTGTCACTCCACATGCCACTCAAGAAGAAGAGAAGGACCACCACAAGGTGTAATAGCGCCATCATATTCCAATAATAAAGGTAACACCTTGAGGTAAGTTGTCGTTAATTCCTCTTTACTATGGCATTCTCATAAATGAAAAGTCAAACATGCTAGAGTTATAGTTTCACATGATTCAATCTTGTTAACTTGACATGTTAGCTTTTTAAATTGTTTCTAGCATCACTTTCTTGATCACTAATTATTTTGCTAAAAATATTTACATGCTAGATTTATCTTCTGATCTTACCACCCTTGTCATAAATGAACTTATACATTATCTTTATCTTGTTCAATGTGCCCACAAGGTTAGAGTAGAAGTAAATGAAATTTTGGTTCTGATGGTGTTTTCCCACCAACAGAGCCCATGCACTTGATCTCTACCTTGTCTTTGCAAGCAGGACTCACTTTGCGCAATAAGAGGAGAAGTCTTACTTCCCCAATTCCTACAAGTGAAAGTCCCCGACCTACAAATATGCACACTAAACAAGACGCTGCCAGCTGCCACCATCCAATCTTCCTTCAAGCGGTCAGATCGGCGAAGAACATGGACAACGCCATCACCAAGTAGCTATTAAGATCAGATGATGCACTTGAGGAGTGACCAATAAAGATCAAAGTGAGCACGACATGACTGGAGGTGTAGACCACTTGACAAGAGTAATGGGTCAACATCATCCCCATACTCCATCAAGAGGGCCTTACACCACCACTATTGCCTACCTCACCACAAGACCCAAGAAGAACAAGACGCGGAGACGCTGCTAAAAATCACAAGACCAGTTGGAACGGAGTTGACGAACAAGGAAGACATTAAGAAAGATTAAAGAAGTTCGCCGCCCCGACCAACCGAGCACTCAAAGATTCTGCCACTCCAAGAAAGGTCTCCTCCGAAGAAGCGACATGGAAAGAAGCATCACCTACTCGAGGAGGACGTCAAGAGTACACCTTCGGGAAGACCTACCACTACCCGCGTCATCAACTGAACAAACACCATCTCCATCGGCCACCTCATCTATGCCACTGCCGAGATCATTGAAGGCACCATTTCAAACATGACATTCGACGAGGTGCCATCGATGACGCACGCCATGGGAGTAAGTACTCAAAACTCTTGCCGAGAGGTAACTTCGGTATTTATCCGCATATTTATTTTCTACAAGGCATATTTAAATTAGCATATTTCCTTTAGCATATTTACTTTCCTACACCTGCATAAAAAAATCATAAAAATATGTTTACTATCTTTCGCATCGTTTTCTTTAAAAAGCCCCATGCAAGTACTCCTTTGTGGTGGCATAAAAAATAAAACCCAAAAATATTGCATTCATATGTTTTTGCATCATCATCCTTTTTGCATAGAAAAATTATCAAAAATATGTGGGCACATGAAGGTCCACGCTTACGTAAAAATCAAAAAAAATACGTGAGCACATGAAGGCTCACAATATGTTCCTAGAATTTGTTCCTTCGGGTATATGCGGAATTAATATTTGCGGGGAGAACATTTAAGGAGAACCCGAAGGCTTAACGAGTTCCAAGGACGAACGAAAAGGATTACTTCAAGATCCGGCTTGAGGGAGAGCACCCTCAATTATCACGATAAGTATTGCTACTTTATCTTTTTAATATTAGCTAGTTATTATATATGAGTTAATGAGTCTTAGCGTGTGAGTTATAAAAGTTAGTTCGATTAATTTGTTTAGTTCGGTTTAGTCAAAATTAGTTTACTATTAAATATTAGGTGCTCTTATGGAAGTCATCCACAAGTTGAGTCAATTATTCTCCATATATTTCTCGGATATGTTTCGTCTCCACCATGCTTTGTATGCAAGATAACGTAAAATAAGTGTGGGGAGATCCTCGACGACCAAACAGAATTCTTCGCCATCAAAATCAAGAAATTCGAACCAAGACAGAACCATCGACTTGCACGACAGCATCGCGACCCGACACGGCCTAGAGGCAGGCCGACCGCAATTATTATTAGGCCGACCGCCCCCCGCCGCCCCACTCGGGCCCGCCTTCGTCCACCGCTTCGGTTTGCTTCCTAAAACTTTTCAATTTTCGCAAATTACTTTCCGTTCGAATTAAAATAAGTGTTTTCTGTTATGGTATGAAAAAAGATGTCTTGTTGACCCATGAACAAAAGTTTTGCATGATTAAATTCCTACATATACCTGTCACTTGTTGGGATGCCTTAATTGCTTAAAACATGAGAAAGAATAAAGTTAGAATAATGAGATCCTCTTTCTTGTATCTTGTCCTTGGAGAGTAATTTATTTCAAAATATTAAAATCATTAGTTATGCTTCTCCTTTGTGATCAATGATACATCCTAATAGAGCCGTAGCAATCATTAAAGATATATCTAATTAATTGTTGCTTTCTTGTGTTGAGCTTTGTCAAAACCACGACCCATGTTGAAAGTTGTCTAAAGTCTAAGATCAAGATCACGCATTAATCTGCTTTCACTAAAGTATCCATGCTCTAAAAAGTTTTAATCTCTATCTCCCATAATTTTAATTGTTGAAAAAAAGGTACAGCTATGAAAAAAGCCAAATGTTGAAAAAAAAAAAAATTCTAAGAGTGGAGAGAAAAGTGAGAGAGAGGAGAAAATGAGCAAGTGTTCTACGGGTCGAAGAACCCCCCCTCTCTAAAAGAAAAGAAAAAGGCAAAAATGAAGAGAAGAATAATGGACAAGTGTCCGAGGGTGAGTAGGGCCCACTTCTCTAATAAATAAGAGAGTAAAATGGACAAGTGTCCGAGGGTGAGTAGAACCCACCTCTCCACTAAATAGCTGGTTACCTCGCTTGAAAAAAAATATATATGCTGAAAAAAGGGAGATAGACGATTTTCAACTAGAGAGAGCAGTGGTAATAATAATTTTGACTCACATACACATCTTGATCTATGACTCATGACATCTATCTCCATGGATCCACAGTTGACTCAAAGAATAAATACAAAGTAAGTATGCTACATGTTCTTGAGCTCCACATATGATATAATAAATGAACTGTGAGGATATAATATATTTTGAGAGACTTGAGAGTGACACAAAGGAGTAAGTATAGCTATGCTTTCTTTTCAAAACTTATGCAAACTCTCTCCAAGTGACTTGGTTTAAGAATTGAAGGTGATCTGTTTCTAACCATTTAATGCCTCGTGATATCCCAAAGTGCAGGTATGACCATGGAGTATAATTATGATCCATTCTTTTTGTCTCTACGGTTACATTAAAGTTAGACCATCCTTTTATCGAGGACGAGTAAAAGCCTAAGTGTGGGGGAGTTTGTTGACACTTGTTAACGTATACTTTTAATTGTCAACTAAACATGGAAAAGGAACAAAATATAATTAGATAACCTTATTAGGGGTTTATACTAATGATTTCCATGAGTTTTGGTAAAGTTGTGATTTGCGGGGACTTAACGAGGAAAAACACCGTAAATGACGTGGCATACCTAACCGACGTGAACGTAACGCAATCCAACTCGAAACAAGTCTAGAAGGCTCCGGATTACACCCGACGTCAAAGAGTCCCAACACCCAAAAAAATACATCATCTAGAAGACTCCGGGAAGCCACGACGCGCGACGGGACCCAGGATGGGACCCAGCCTGGGCCGATCGGCCCAATAATCAGGCCGATCGGCCTGGCTTGGCCGCCAATCAACCTCCGCTTCGGGAAGCTTCCTCCACCGCCTCTAAGACTCGATCAAAACCGGTTGTTTCGTGTCGGTTTGATCCGAGGGCGTCGGTAGAAGCACGGGATGAATCAAGATCAAACACCGGATTAGTACCGCATCGCCTGCTGAAGCTGAAGAGACATAAGAAGACCCATATATATAGACCCCCGTGCCCCCCGGCTTCAAGCATCTCATCTCGAGATCAACTCATCATCATATCGATCGGATCCAGCTCTAGTTGAAGGCCTTAGCTCTAGTTCAAGAACCGAGAAATAGAAGATTAGACAAGATGTAGAACTAGAAGCCTTAGATTAGAGTTGAGAGTAGAGCTTCAAGTTGAGAGAATTAGAGCGGTTGAGGCGGAGTTGAAGGAAGGCCCGGAGCCGTCGGGCGCCTCCATCTTCTTCTTCCTCCGGAGTTGGTGCCATTGAGCGCAACTCGAGATCTTGTGGATTGTTCGACTTCCATTCGAGTAAGTGGTATTGTCTCTATTGTTCTTAAGGTTCGTATTTCTTTGATAAGATTACTTTGATTCTTGGTTGCTCTTGAGTTGAAGTTGTTAGATTAATGTAAGCGTGGTGCTTAGATTGACTAGCTTATTACGAATACCTTCTATAGGCCGGGGTGAAGACACTTGTTAAGGCTGATCGTGGTGGTGACAGCGCCATTGAGTCCTTTGTTACGCTTTGCCCCGTTTATAGAAATCGTAGGAGCCCCCTCAAGCGTTGTTAGCGTAGATTCCCTTTATTAAGAGTTTCTTCATGACAACCCCTCTTAAGAACAATGTTGCAAATGATTTACTTGAAGTGAGAACAAGACCTTCCTAATGGAACTCCTTACCTCTCTTTTAATCTAGTTTTATAGCCACTCTGGATTTAGCTATACACCTTGACATGCTCTCTCACCTTCTCCCCGTGGATTCGATATTTAAAGCCCTATTTCGGGTGAAGTGCTCACCGGTATCCGTTCGCTTGCGGATTATCCATCATAATATTCCCGTAGGTTAACAAATACCAACACACACCCCCGCCAGCCGCCGCCCCGCCAGCCTCCAATGGCGGCGGGGCTCGGCGTTGGTGCTTGGCCAATCGCGCTTGGCGTTGGGTCGGCGAGGATCGGTATGGCAGCGGTGAGGGGGAGGCGCTGCGGGGCCGGGGCGGCGGCGTTGAGGGCGGGGACGGAGGAGAGCTCGTGACTTCCGTGTGAGGACGGGGTTCGTGGAGATGATGGGGTGGGCGGCGTCATGGATCGAGGGGCGGCGGCAGCGGGTGCGGTGGCAGCAGCGGCGGGCAAGAGAGCGGGGAAGGGGGAGAGGTAGAGTGCGTGATTGGTGGGGAGCAGTTTGAGGGAGACCGCATGCACGAGGGAGCGGTTTCCTCGATTTGGTGGAGGAGATCGCATGGGGGGAGGGAGCGGATCGGACGGGGCTTTCGTCGCACGAGCGAGGCTTAAAGGTTAAATATTTTTACCGCACGAAAAATAGGTATAGTTTTCATCCTTCTTAGGTAGTAAAGATGTGGGCCGGGCGGTGGCCTTGTGGTCGGTCATTCCATCACTCATTCGGCTAGGATGTTTACCTCGCCACCGAGCCGGGCGTCGTTTTTCGGGGCGGTGGCACAAGCCGACGGCGGCGCTGGACCCGACGCTCATCCCGTGAACCACTCCTCCTGGACCCGCCCCACGCACCACTTGAAGTAGCGCAGCAGGACGCCCGCGAATCCCGGGGGGGATGGAGAGCACCTCGACGACCGTCGCCGTGTCCGCCTCTTGCCGCGCATGGATCGAGAATAGATTAGGCAAAGTGCTAAAGCAAAAAGATCAGAGCATCAATCGAGTATATATAGAACTGAATAATGGCAGAAGGGGAAGTGACGGATTCATGGCAGCACTGCTGAGGCGTTGTGGAAGTGAAGAGCTCCATTAATATTTTTAGAAACTGTTGTCCACTCGGTAAACATGCATAGATTAAATAGACGATGCATGTGGAGGCAGAGTTGAATCGGTGTGTGGGCTGCTGAGGTGACGTAGCTGCATGTTGAGAGAACTTCCCTAGTGGGCAATTCCTAAAATGCTCCAATTGCCTATACATGAGCCTCTGAGGCAGCCTCTCTTTTGATGCATAGCAATTATCAACTCTAACTCAACACGTGCCGTGGCAAGGGTTTGTTCCAAACTAGAGTCAACACGATAAGTTACTTCCGGTTTCCTGTGCTATGTAGAGAGTAGAATGGACTAGTTTTTTTTTTTTTTTTTTTTTTTTTTTTTTTGACCAACAAACAAACGTTTCCATTGCTTAACAGCACGATGCTGTTAGAACCATTACACAGTTAATGGTTACATTTTGGAGTGCCACAAGGAAAGGGCACTCATGATCGTGACCTGGATTAACACATAAACTATCAAGGTCACTGCTGTTAGCCTGAGTAGAAATAAAGGCCTGCCTAGCGAGGGAGTCTGCCATTTGATTACATTCTCTTCGTATTCTGTGCGTCGTGATTGTGGTTCCTTCAAGGGCCGAGAAAACAAGCTGTGTGTATGGTTCGATTCTCCAGTTCGGCATGCTTGAACGGTCGGCGGTGTTGATGTAGTTGATTAGAACTTGGTTGTCTACAAGCAAAGCTGCCCCCTCTGTAATGTTCATCCTGCGAAGAAGAGAAGCCCCTAGGGCTAGTGCTGTAGCTTCAGCCATCAGTACCGAGGTCGCTCCCTGCATGGACGCTTTTATGAAGACACTGGTTGGGGGCGAGGTTGAGGAGTTGACAACGAAGACTCCTAGTCCTGCTCGTCTCAGTGAGGCACCAGGCACATCCGGAGGAATGGACGCATCCGTGTAACACCTGAAACCATCCAGCGAAGTGGGAGATTGAAGTATATACCTGTCACTAGGGGGTGAATTGCTAGTTGTCGGTTGTAGGCTTTGCTCGTGTACAGATTGTTCATGTGCAGGTACCGGGAGATGAGTCTCATGTTGTTGCCAGGTCCGGGTATAAGTAGTATCCCGACCCTGCCGGGGGCAATTCTGAGACTGTGCAGTGGTGGCCGGGTCTCCAATCCCGTGGTGATCATCATGGCCTGCGACAAAAGAGTTTGTACCTCGGTAGGGTGGGCGTTGGGGAGAATCGTGGGAGCTCGGGGAAACACCAGCCTGTTCCTATATCGCCTGGAGGTAGTGCTCCATGTGTGCTTGCGCCGCTTTCTGAACCTGTATTGGACTCCATCTTCTTCCTTTGAACCTGAGATCGTTTCGTGCTTTCCAAATGTACCACATAATTAATAACATATTGCAAAGAGTGTGATCAAATGGACTAGTTCAATCTTCAACAACGCGGAGCTTTGTATATTGTCATCAGCCTCCCAACAAATAGACACAAATCAAAACTGCTAACTGTCCATTTCCGCTACAGCTACAAAGTTTCCTTGGACGCACCAGCACTAAAATGAATTGGGTAGCTACAATTACTATGGATGCATAGACCAACACTCCTTGTTGATGCAAGGAGTACTATAACTTAATATATTGCATTGTACTGTGTTATTGATTCTGCTAGCAGACTGTTTAGCGTATGAATATCCACGTGGTTGGATGGGGCCCATGCACTCCCCCATCTTAGGAGGCACGTACTTCACATCTGCTGCAGTACATCTGGTTGCAAAACTACTGTTGTCTATGTGAGATATGTATGACACCAAGGATTTATTGGTCGATCACTTTGTTATAATGTTTGTGATATCATGTATCTCCATGGACGAACAACTGACCTTGTGGCCACGTGACTGCTGTAAATAAACTAAATGAGAATCAAGTACGTGGATACACATGACAGTTTGCTATCATAAAATCTATACTTAAATGGTACAGGCATCCTATTTTTGATTGAGGGTCTCGTGGGCCGTGGCTATATATAAAACGGCTCCTACAGGTGAACTTGAAACAATCCAAGAGGAAGCATGGGTCAGCAGGAACAAACATGTACAACAATAAGAAAGGAGCATATAGAAATAGGAGGCACGAGGAATCCAAGCCTTTTTTTCGCTTGCCGTCGTTCATCCCGCTGCAACGCTGTTTCCTAGCATTCTGTCTATATACTGCAGACTGCCCTGCGAGTCCGCTAGAGCATTTGCCGCAGGTCCCCTGGAGCATCTGCCCTGAATCCGGCCGCCACGTCGAATGCCATGCCTCCCCTATCGTGCATGGCACAGCGAGGTTAGATGTGCCTGCAGGCGAAGCAGGATCAGCTGGGATGGCGCTTTGGAGTTGACTGCTTGTACATAGCTGCGGCATGGTGTCTGTTGGCACGAGAAGCACGAAACAAGGTTGTCCCTTAACGACATGTGAACCGTGTTGTCCCTAGTGTCCGTCGAGGTCTTTTTTTATAAAAAATTGGTTTCATCCAGACAACGTGGAAATGGGTGATGTATGTGCCGTAATCTTACTATTAATAGGCTCCAAAGGAGACACCATGTTGATTCTCACGAGACGCACTAAGAAAAAAGATAAATCCTCGAAATTCTCACAATAATCAGAAACATCCAACCTTTGATTTGGTAGACTCTAATGATCATCCCGGATATTAGCCATTAGATGTATTGAGATTTCTTAAAACAAATTACCCACCACTGCCATTATAAAAATACATAAAGTAACCCCTTCATTCTGCATTAAATTTACCCACCTGTGCCATTATATCACATAATTCAACATATGTAATACCTAACTAAAATAGTTTGGTTGTGGTCGGAAGCTTGGAAATAAACAAAAGAAGGAAAAGTAAAAACTGATCGAGAGCACACAGCCATCACCATGTAGGCCGAAAGATACCCTTGCGTTCCAGATGTCAAGGTAGCACAGCCATCGACGCCACGATGTAGGCCTGGACATTGGCGCGTCTCAGCGAGGGCCTTCCATGTTGCCATCGTCATCAAGATCACCACCGAGACACCAATCATGTAGCCCCTGGATTCCAGCGGTAACCTGAGGCTCATCGTTCAACAAAAAGAGAGATCAATTCAAGTCTCCAGCTTACGATCCATGCTTTCATCAATCAAACAGTTGAACCAATCCAGTTGATCAGGTACGTTTTGGGTATGAATTAATGAATCGTCCTCTGTATTAGGCTTTCAGTTTTAGGTCATCTTATCTTACTATTACTAATTGGAGGCTCCAACGGAGGCTCCACGTTAATTCTCACCAGACGCGCTAGAAAAAAAGATAAATGCTAGAAATTCCCACATTAATCAGAAACATCCGACGGTAAAATCTATAGCCCTCGACGATCTGTAACCATTAGATCTGTTTTCTTCTCTAAAAATTACCCACTCTGCCATTCTATTAATATAGATAAAAAGAAGAAAAAATATAAATATATTATTTATTTTACAATGTGCGCACCAAGAAAGAAGGAGAAAATAGATACATTAATTATCAGCCACCGTCCCATAACCTCCCGGGGCCTAGGCCGTGCACCTTATCCCGTGATCCGTTCTGGCGGCGTGGCTTCTCCACCAACGAAGGGAAGGGCACCAGTAGGACATTGTTGGATCGAGCTGAGGAGGCACAAGATCGAATGATGATCAGGAGCTTGCGGTGGCGGGCGTGTCCGTGGCATGGGATTCCTCCACGGTGGGTGAGAAAATAAAAACTAATCTGATCAATTATTCTCTTCTCCGATCTAATCTTTCATAACAGCATGCTCATTGGCCGGTGTCACAGTTCTGTCGGAGCCGGATGATCGAGAAGGCGGCAGATGTCACTGTTGGACGCGCGCATGAGGATTGAGGCGGTTGATCATCACTGTGAGGAGGCGTGCAGAGGGCATGCAGCTGTCTGATAGACATGCACCTGAAACTCGCCGGGCATGCAGCTGCCAGATCGACATGCACCTGAACTCGCCATATAAACGTACGTGCAAGTTGACGGAATCGAGCAAGGTGGCCCTTATCCGTTCACGCACCTGAACTCGCCATATGTACGTACATGCAAGTTGGACGGGCGTCTGTGCGATGCGAACACGCACGGTGCCATGACCGTCTGTCGTCCATGGCATCTACATAATGCTAGCACCGGCTGCACCTGCATGCTAAAGGTATGATCATCTTGCTAGATCATATAATTACATTTTAATTTTCTCCAAGAATATATTAAATTTGGCCATCCTATAATTACAATTTAATTTGTCTTCTCATTCGTGTACCTATGTTATATAGTACCGTTTACATATTTAGGCGAGAATAGACCAAGGAAAGAATTATGAAAATGTAAGCAAGATTCTTGGATTACTATGAACAAATAAAGGTCTTGATATAATCCCTATAGACCGTAGCTTTTAATTTTTGTTCACTTTAATACAATTTCATTATTTACTTCAAGTTTATATGTAAATGATGCTAAAAAAAATATGGGACCATCATGATCGATGCGATTAAATAATGCCTATATGAAAAAACATAAACCTCCACAATATAAAAAACAAATAATCTGATAATATTTCTTTTTGAAACCCCTAAGTTTGGATTCAAATTAACCATATGGGGCATTATGAAAAGGTAATGTAATGTAATATATGTAGCTATATAGTTTTAATCTAACTATCAATCTCAACAGTTAATAAAAGGATGCACAAAAATCTCCCAAATCTACATGTCAATGCTAATATGAAGAATAGTTCAACATCCATATGCACAATATATGCACAAAGCTATTTGAAATACACACTTCCGTTAATATTAAGTTGAAACCATACACAAAGCTATGTTAAACTCTGTGGACCAAGAAAAACATGTATACATTAGGATAATATTTTTTCAAGGTTATCTAACGAGAAAAATATCATTAGTAAATCATATAGTAATGATACTTACACTTCATTTTAAGTTAAATTAATACTCACGCTAATAATTTTTGCAAGTTGTTATCTCGAAAAAGTCTTAAATAATTTGATTGGAATATTATATCATATTTATATTAGTAATTTAGTTTCAATGATTATTTGTTTAATAAAACAATATTCATACAATATAATGAATTCAACTTCATGAGTACTATGGTGTATGGTGAAACAATTATTTATGACATTACAAGGACTAGGAGGATATCCTAGGACCCGGACTATTCTTTTAATAAAAAAATAAAAAAAGGTTAATGATAGATACAATATGAATTGGAACACGTGATCAAAAGTGGAAAGTAAAATACATATTTTTATGATATCACATAAAGTGACAAGGGTTTATAGACTATAAGTTTATGTTTCAACTAGACACATGCTTGAAAAAAATACTAATCCTATAAATTATTACTCATGGAAAAGTTAAAAATTGAAAAATTGAAAAAAACTAAATGATTCATATTCGTAGACTATAATCACCATTGTAAATAATAGTTGATGTGTCTAAGTAATTAGAAAGCTCAGAATACCTAAATCATTAATTGATTATCAAGACCATAGAGTATACCTATTATGTACTCCCTCCGGGATGGCATTAGAAGTCGTTTACGACAGCGACACGGTCTCCAAAACACAACTTTGACCTCTTATTATTATAGAAATATTTATGAAGATGTGATATATGTATACTTTTATCAAAGTATTTTTTAAAACAAATCTACACATATAATTTTTATATTTACAAACTGAACAACTTAAAAGTTATTGATGATTTATATTCCCGATGTTTGACCCAAATGTTGTCCAAAACGACTTCTAATACCAATCCGGAGTTAGTAGCTATTATTTTAGAACATTGATGAACAATATTTTTTTTAATATAAGTGATTTCTATTAGTTAGTGTCTCAGATTCTAAACAAAAAGAGTTTCCAGAAACCACAACTACAATGCAAGCATATTAGTAATGCAACAGATGTATGTAAGGATATACATAAATGTAATTTTTTTAAAAAAACTTGCTATTACTAATTGGAGGCTTAATTCTCACCATACACACTAGAAAAAAATATAAATGCTATAAATTCATAGAATAATTCGAAAAATCCGGCCATCAATTTGATCACCATTAATTTCAGTAGCCATGAGATCTATTAAGTTTTCTAGAAAAATTACCCACCATCCATTATGAAAACATAAATTGTATTGTCATCCCATCCTATCTCACGTGGTATTAGCCAATGAAGCCTCCATGTTAATCATTACTCCTCACAAGAATCACTAGAAAATAGATAATATCTCTTGAAATTCTCACAAAAATCTGAAGCATCCAGCCACCAATTGTGTAGTAATAACGATAGGAATTACCCACCTCTATGAATGTGTAAATCATCATAAGGTAACCTAGGAATTTTGATTTCAATTACCCATTTGTGCCATTAGATACATAACATATGCACTCCTTAAATTTGCATGTAAATTACCGATTCTAATATTATTGAATCCACATAAAAATTATCAATATATTGTATTGCAAAAATTATCTAAAAAAAAAACATAAAGCATATATATATGTTCTACATTATGCACGTCAATAGATGGAAATATAACAGAATTTGATTAAAGTACATGCATGTCAATTACTTATGCATAAGGGAGACATAAATATACATGTTACAATTAAGCAATCATGGAAAAATATTTCCAACGCTAATGATACATACAAACTATTTAGAATTATTAATTACCATGACATATAATTTATATAAATTATTATTTTGAGCATTTATACACTTTAAGTAAAATATTTACATATATTTATTAGTATAAAACCATTATTTCATAAATAACTCTTTGTCAATAAAATCCAAATGTTGACCAGTGGGGAGGATAGTGCAAGACTATAAGTGGCTATATCTACCAACGGTTTGAGATTCCTTAGCAACAAATAGAATTATAAGGCTTAAACATTAATATCCTCATGAGATAAGCACAAATATCCATCCTAGAGCTCCTGTTAAGCTCTAAACTAATCTGAAGCAATGTGGTGTTGGTTTTAAGTGACTATTTAGGCTATTATTTTACTTAATAATGTTAATAACTGAAGATCAGTACTCAGATTTATAATATCATAGTATATAAGTGGAAAACATATGGACCAATAATTGATAAGTTTACCACCACTAAATAGACAACATAATATCTGGTCTGCCAATTGTGCTAGAAAAGGAACAAAGAGAAAAAGTAAAAGTACTATTGATATCATCCATATAGATTAAACAATAACTTATTCTTATAGCTCTTATCACTTATAAGGTTCTCACCCGTGCGAGAGCACGGGTTGATGGACTAGTGCAATCTAATTTTGGTCCTATTATCCTGGTGGTCGCTGCAGATGCCAATCGGCAATCCGGCGTACATCGTCAAGCTGCTGACAATACGCCTCGCGCCCACTGCTGGACACAGTCACCGCTGGCCCCGACGGTGATAGGCAGGTCCTTCTCGGCCCTCGCCATGGCAGCCTCAGCTGGCCGCCGCCACGCCAGCCATAGCCTTGCGCTTGCCACCACGGCCGTAGCTTTACGCTTGCCACAGCAGCCTCAGGCAATGCATATTTTGACACCGTGAGGTTTAATGATCACGAGAAATAAAATAACTACATAAATCAAATCTGGGTGCTTTACGTGTGTTTTCCCAAAACCCATCTCTAATGGCCATCGGCTTCATCTCACGTTCTCTCCCCGGCATTCCAATTCCCATCAGCAGCAACATATCGCCAATCCACCGCTACCTACCCTAGCCCCGACCCCAGTTAGCTATCGCCGCCTTCCTTGGTCGGCACGAGCCATTGCCAATCCTCGCCGCCCAATCCAAACTCTGACACCATGCCTCACGTCGTCATTCCGCCTCGACCCTCTTCCTGATTTCGAGACCATTGTTTACCTAAGTGGATGTGGGTGTGAGGGCGTCGGTGACCAACCGAACAATGCCAGTGGGCGATGACGCGGAGATGGGGAGCTGCTCGAGGAGCTCGGCAGGTGATGTGTCTCGAATGCTAGGGATCAGCCGAAGCGGCGACGCCAAGGTTGGCAGGACTTACCACGTCCATGCAGTCTCAGGTGAGCTATTTCCATAGTCTGCTGATGCTGGAAAGTAGCAGTAAGTGATTTCGTGAACCAAGTTTTGGCGCTTAAAGTTTTGCATGTAAGCGCATGCAATTGCATAGCACGCAGCTGCCTGTTCCGATTACTTCTCATGGCGTTGTAATTTTACTAACTTAATGTCGAGAGTTTGCAGTTGCACTGATGTTAATCTGCCCTTTTAGGCTGATTTCATATAAACAAAGTTGTTATGCATATCTAGAGTTTGGTTTGTGAATGTATCCATGGATGTAATTAGTATAAATCACTGCATGGGCATTTGACATATGGTTTTGTTGCAGACAAGTTGTTTTGTAGCCGGTTACCAACAAGATATAGCATGGTACAAGTGGCTTGGTCGGTGCATACATGTGAGTACATTATTGCATGGTGGCATCCTGGGAGACATGGAGGAATGAATTTCCATGAATAGCCTCTCGCAGTTGATTATCTTCAATCTTATCCAAGACAACTTCCGTTTTACTAATTTGTCACTGTATTCTACTATGGAAATTCATATGGTTTATCTAAAGGTTGCATAATATGCATCACATCGATCTAATGTCAACCTCCAAGATGGGCAAGATGCAACAATGGGCAATAATGCAAATTGCAAGGTTCCTTTGACTAAGAAAAATCATCCAGACCATGGAATTTTTTTCTGCTGCCATTTGTCTATTTGTAAATTAGTTTTTAAATAATATATTTTGTTACTATATTATGCTTTCTTTTTCATATTTCAGGCAATATTCGATGCAAACCTGATTAATGGAACTAGACTGATTAGAGCTTGGACCTAATAATGGTTGAATTGCAATCAGTGTACGTGGTGCCTGCCATTAAGGTAATGCATCGATGTATCCCTACAAAACAATGTTGCTAAAGTATTCAATTTTTGCATTTTGTGTGAAAATAAAAAGGTGGTACCCATGAATTATTCGTAAGTAAATACAATAACTTAGAAGTTAAACAACTTTGGAAGAAAGTGCTTCTCTAATCGGTCACTTAACAAATAATCCAGTACAGTCCTAGAACAAAGATTGCAGGGAGACCATCTCGAATAATAGTTTCCCTATCCATCTGCTTAAAGTCTTAACATGTATGTAATAAAAATCACCACCCAGTTGTTTCTTCATCAACATATTATATTTACTGATATCCTAAATCTTCCATTATGTCAGTTCAATTTGGTGACATTAACATATTGGCACCCTTTATGTTATTTGAGATTGAGAATCCTAAAGAACAAAAATATTTAAGGGACAATTTTTGTGAGGATGCACCCTATGGTGGTTATGTTTAATTTAGAAGGTCTCTTAGATGTGAGGATATGGGGATATGAGGGATTAAATTTTTTGTGAGGATACACCCTACTTTATTTGTTTCTTAAAATTATATAAACATGAAATGAAATTTCACAAAAAAAGCATGTGGTCATTATTGTGTTGTTTACCCTTACGAGCATATGAGGGATTAATTTTGGACAACACTTGGATATAACAATCCTATTTTAGTATTGGCAAATTACAACAAGAAGAAATAATTAAACCACTTTATAAAATTAAATAAAAAGACATTGTTTTTAGTGTTGTGTTATTTTGTCTAAGAGATCATGAAGGGATACGGTATGACATGGGACACTGGACGTTTTTTAAAAAATAAGAGTAATAATTTGTTGTGAAAACTGTTCTTTTTTTACCACATGCACATGGCCAATCTAAATATCTGGTCATAGAGCAATTCCAAGAGACTCTTTGTATTTTTCCAGGAGCATAAGTAGCAGCATCCTGTCTCATTTGCCTCTCCTAGTTTGCACTCTCGGCATTCCAAGCAGTTAACCACAGGTCTTCCTATGTGTTGTCTTCCACTTATACACTATTGATGATCTCGTTTTGCCAAGTAGCTGCTCCTTGTGGTTTCGTGTGAATGGGTGGCACCAAGGAAAGAGGGCGCGCTACCATGATATCCGGTGCATTGTGCATTTCACTGCCTTACAGTTAACAGTGTACGCACATATGCGTATGGCTGCCGCTAGGGAATTGGGAAAAGCAGCCAAGTAAATCGTTGACCCTATCTTATGCAGCAGGGATAATCATGCATGGCCTTCCGCATTTGGTGAACACAACGCAGCTTGCAAATCATTGACCGGTTGCCCACTTCACCAGAATGTAAAAAAACAGCCCGAGATGATTACATTCGGCTAAAACATGAATATTTTTGTAACAGTTTTTTAATCGTAGTAGAACATCATGTATTACCTTATTACGTCATGTACTGCTTGTATTGCCTTCGATTGATTATATTCTTGTAATTTAGTTGTCATCATGCATGTGATGAGGACAGCAATTTGTCAATGAATGCCTGCATAGTCAGTTGTCTTGCTTCTGAGCTGAGTTCACCGTACTGCACATCATACATGTGGTGAGAAAGGAACGAATTCAAGGATAACATATATATTAACTGGTGTCGTCATACCATGGCGATGCACCTAGCAACAAGTAACTTTCTATATATTGTCTGCTTCTGTTGCGCCACATCACACTTTCTATCTGGTTATAAATATTGATCTGCAGGTCTGGTCTCCTTTCATCATGTCGAAACCATCATATAACTCCTCTCTCAGTCGCCAACCAAACTAGATAGTCATTCCGAACTGTTATAGCCACTTGCCACGCATCTCTCGCCGGTCTTCTCTATCTCGGATCCCCATTGATGACTTTACCCGCCAACCATCCGGCATGAGCCCATGAGCACCAATACCATGGTGGTCGCCTCATGTGAATGGGTGGCACCAAGGAAATACACAAAGCGTGGTTTCCAGGATCGTCACTCCCTCCTTTAGGGCCCCTTTGGATGGTAGGATAGAGATAGCATAGGAATAGGAAAAGTATAGCATTGAAGTGCCCCGTCCGTGTGATTCCTTAGGAAGTGTTCCCGTAGGAAAGCGCATCCGAGTGTCTCAAAGGCATTCGTAGTGTTTTGTAGCATGCATGTCAAATCTCTAGCAGACAACTCGCCCAAAACACCAGTGTGGCACCTTGTATAATATGGTAGCGATTAATTAATAGGATCATCTCTCTCTAATCTATAATATTTTCTAATCTTTACTAATATGGTAGCAATTAATTAATGAACCAATCAAAGCTGAACCATGTACATAATTACTGAAATTTTTATAGGCAATCAAATCAGTTTCCAGTTGGTGGAATTTCTAGTTTAATTTCCACAAATGTCTCCAGAAATAAGGTTTTTACATAGGTAAGTGCACAATACTACTGGTACAAAAACACTATTTTAGGAGACGAGGAGTTTTATTCTCGGAGGCAACACTTTGGTGTGTAGTTGATCATCTATGTAAATGACTTCAACATACACACAAGTATTTTAGAAGACCATAAAAGAATAGAGCAATCTCTGAGAATAGATTTCCATGGGCAAAAGAATTTATTGTATTTAATTTTCAATATATTATAGTGCGAACTCTTGATTAATTAAATTGTGAGAAGAAACTAATTTATGGTTTGACATTGTTGTTGTTATTTTACCCAATGGCAGGTCTGAACCTCAAAAAAGAAAAAAGGTCTCAACCAACTTGTGCACACCCAATATCTCGGTCGCGTTTATTTTCAACCAAATAAGCAGTTACGTTCTGAACCAGCAAGCCTGCAGACGAATATAAACTGAACTTATTACCCATGTGAACGAATTGCGATAAAAATCAAAGAGCACTTTGAATCAGTGAAAATATCTGTTCCTACTGGCTGTAGCTTAAGTCAACCACCAATAGAAATTGGATGTGTTGGTGTTATACTACCCGCTGCTAGAAATGATTTTCGACTAAGATCTTTAAAAAAAATGATTTTCCACTAGCTATTCCTGCCAATATGGATTCTATGGCGTCTAGTTTGTTGAGGATCTGTCCCTAACAGGAAGGTGAGTATGATGGGAACCTTCAGCAACTTGCCGAAGGCTTGACTATAAATGACAAAGATGACAAAGAGTTTCATTGATGGGGCTCAATAATCTTTTTACATGGGGTTAATTAACTCAAACCTTTTTATAGGTCATTGTAAATGGATCCATTGGAGCATCATAGTGCTTTGTCAATATATTGTAGTTCTCTCTATGGTCACTCTTTTAATTCAAAGATGTTAGACAAGCAATCGGCTATATTGTTTTACTGAATATTTAATAAGAGTGGCTTTGCTCATATTATTTCAAACATGAGTTTCCTTTGTTCTGTTCTGATGCTCTAGATCCACTGACATCACAACATCATGCTCTATATCTCTTTGCTCATGAAATCTTTTTGTGCTGCAGATGTTTCATATCAGAGAAGGTCCTTTGTGCCCTTGAGAGTGACAAAGTTGCGAAGAAAAAAAGAAGAAAGGGAGTGTAATAAACTGCATCGGCTTTGCAATGCTTGAGTTGCCAAGTTAGTGAAGAAGATTAGGACACCCGTGTTTCCCATTTTGTGTGGCAGTTCATTTTGCTGCCAGGTATGCTTTGGTTTGCAGACTTTAGTTTGGAAGACAACTAGAATGTAGCTCAAGACTGATTCGTAGAACACTGAATTATGTATGAATATTTTTAATGATGGTTATATGTATTCGTACTACAATTGTAGCAATTATTGCTTGTGTGGTCGTGTGGATGCATGTTCGACCAGAAAATCACCTATTTGAGTAGTTATTCAATGTGGTTTTATTGATATATATGTATCCAGATCTAGCTTTCCTTGACGGTGACTTACCGATAGGAAAGATTAAGATTTCTCGTGACGGCAGGCAACCGGCGGGGAAAGTACTCCTGACGGGAATAGGAGAAACCGACATGAAAGAACTTCCCTGACGGCTTACCGTCACGAAAGGGTGACTTTCCCCGTCAGCCAGTCCCTGACGGTTACGGTCATGGAAAACCATTCCTGACGGTTTGGGCTACTTTTCCCCAACGGTTCTGGCCGGCCACGGAAAAAGTTTTCTGGGGTCGTGGGAGAAGTTCTTTTACAATTGGAACACTGGATGATGAGGCCAATGGCAGCGCTAGTTTCCGTGAATGATAAACACAAGATGAATATATCGGATGGACCTAATAATAAATTTCAACGTGCCCAATTCCTAAAATGCTCCAATTGCCTATACATGAGCCTCTGATGGAGCCTCTCTTTTGATGCATAGCAATTATCAACTCTATCTCACCGCGTGCCGTGGCAAAGGTTTGTTCCAAACTAGACTCAACACGATAAGTTACTTCCGGTTTCCTGTGCTATGTAGAGAGTAGAATGGACTATCTTCAACAACGCGGAGCTTTATATATTGTCATCGGGCTCCCAACAGATAGACACAAATCAAAACTGCAAACTGTCCATTTCCGCTACAGCTACAATGTTTCCTTGGACGCACCAGCACTCTGTTTACAAAATGAATTGGGTAGCCACAATTACTGTGGATGCATAGACCAAGGAGCAACACTCGTTGATGCAGATTGAATAACTACTCATTGTACTATAACTTCAGATATTGCGTTGTACTGTGTTATTGATTCTGCTAGCAGATTGTTTAGCGTATGAATATCCACGTGGTTGGATGGGCCCCATGCACTCCCCATCTTAGGAGGCACGTACTTCACATCTGCTGCAGTACATCTGGTTGCGAAACTACTGTTGTCTATGTGAGATATGTATGACACCAAGGATTTATTGGTCGATCACTTTGTTATAATGTTTGTGATATCATGTATCTCCAAGGACGCCCAACTTAGGATGCGGCCACGTGACTGCTGTAAATAAACCAAATGAGAATCAAATACGTGGATACACATGACAGTTTGCTATCATAAAAGAGAAACTTAAATGGTACAGGCATCCTATTTGTGATTGAGGGTCTCGTGGGCCGTGGCTATAAAACGGCTCAGGTGAACTTGAAACAATCCAAGAGGAAGCATGGGTCAGCAGGAAGAAACATGTACAACAATAAGAAAGGAGCATATAGAAATAGGAGGCACGAGGAATCCAAGCCTTTTTAGCTTGCCGCCATTCATCCCGCTGCAGCGCTGTTTCCTAGCATTCTGTCTATATACTGCAGACTGCCCTGCGAGTCCGCTGGAGCATTTGCCGCAGGTCCCCTGGAGCATCTGCCCTGAATCCGGCCGCCACGTCGAACGCCGTGCCTACCCTGTCGCGCATGGCACAGGATCGACTCAGACGCGCGGACGCAAGCGCAGCAGGATCTGCTGGGATGACGCTTTGGAGTTGATGGCTTGTACATAGCTGCTGCATGGTGTCTGTTGGCATGAGGAGCACGAAATGAGGTCGTTAATGACACGTTAACCGCGTTTTCTCTAGTGTCCGTCGAGGTGTTTTTTACAAAACTGGTGGCATACGTATGATGTGGAAGCGGGACCGGTGTTGTATGTGCCGTAACTCTAATACTATGCTATCGCCGACCAACTAACTCCGCCCAATGTCACATGCATCCATGATTTTCTCAGTCTTTAAGTACTACAAGAAGCTCCACTGTTTTGAAACAACATATGGTAAAATGGCTTCTCATATATAGTAGATATGCAAGGCAGAGCTATGAGAAGCTACATTTTCATATCTATCCATCTTCCATCACCTATGGCACTTGATTTTAATGAGCTCCACTTGTGGAGATGTTTCAGTTCCATCGATGTGGAAAAAACCAAGCTCCAAGCGGTCCATATGAATTTGTGCCAACCTTAAAAAAAAAAAAATGGAAATAAAGAAAAAATGAAGTTTTGTCAACATGCTCTTTATACAGAATTAATAAAGAGATAGAGATTATTTATTGGCGAAGCAAAATTACTGTTGAAAATTAAAGTTTTCCTGTGGCACTTAAATACAGGCGTGAAAAAAAGATAATATATCTGAAGACAGGGCGGAAAGGAGATTCTTATTTCATTTTTGGTGGATTAGAAGAAATTGCACAACACCATTATTTGTGCCGCTATGTGGCTAAATTTTTGTGGAATTCTCTATTCGTTGCATTTATTTTTCGTCCACCAAGAAGTACAGTTCACATGTTTAGCTCTTGGATACGGAGTTTTGCTCTGGCTGGGCTAAGAAGGCGAGATGTGTTGGGTCTTATGGTTGAATAGAAAAAATGTGGTGTTCCAAAAAGACAGTTGCTAACTCTTACAAGTAGTTTTTAGTATTGGATCATGCAATGGTCCCTGCTGTCTAAAGAGAAAGAGGTGTATTGAAACAAGGTACGATGCGTTTGGAAGTCATAGTGTTACTAATTTTTGGAGCCTAGATATGGCAAAAAAGACAAGGATATAGGAGAGTAGGATCCTTAATTGGTGCTTTTTTTCCGTCTAATGTCGCTTCCAGTGTCTATGTGGTTTGAACTCTGGGCTGTATCATTACATTTTTGTGTAGTCCGTACATTTGCTTGCAAGGGGATACTCTGGATCTTGCATCATTTACACAGGAATATCATCTATGACGTCTAGCGATGACGAAAACTAAACTAGCTGTCACAGTTGTATCAATATTGGAATGAACCGTCGCGAGATAGTATAATTTCGTGATGATTCTAAGAACACACCAAAAACGTCATGTAAAGCATCATTTCTTGTAGTGAAAGTCCGATAGTTTTGTACTTGGGGACTAAAATTAGATAATAGCAAGAGTTCACAAAGTCAAAATGGACTTAATCCTTTCTTAGATGTAAAAATAGGCTTGGTTCTGTGTTGAATGAACGAAGATAGCTGGCTGTGGTTTCATTACTTATGTTTAACGGAGTTACAGAATACAACAGTGTGCACTTACGAAGCTCTTGTCTAAGGCGTTTAGACACACATATACGGTACCCTCAATCATTTACATGTCCAGAGCACTCAGGAGTCTACACATTTTTAATTTGCTTAAATTCCCCAAGATTACTCAGATTAAACTGAAAAGCAAAATGAATAATATTCACTTACTATTGCTTGAGGAAACATTTGTACTGATTCATGTGGCCACGTGGGTTCTGTAAATACTAAATAATAAATAAGCAGGATATACATGGACAGTAACAACTGTGTGTGTGTGGCTGGGGGGGGGGGTCGTTGCTGTATAATAAAAAGGCAAGGAAACAAGGAGATTATGTAAGGAACTATGTCTGGGTGTGCCGCTTTGAGATGGGCACGGCAACGGCAGCTACTAGAACTAGGAGGCATGAGGAATAGTATACATGAATCAAAGAATGTGACTGGATGCTGTACCGTGGAAAGTTGAAACAGCATAATCGCTACCTGATGTCCCCTAGAATCAAGCTGTGTGGAATGAATTTCTTCGTCTGCTTAGATGCTGAGAAAACCTTGGAAGGATGAATAATATTGCAGCTCTTGACAAAATCCTAGGTTGGTTGCACCTATTGATGGAGCAAGAAGTATTTGTAGGGATCCAAAAGGGCTCATGCTAACTGGTTAAAGCACTAGCTTCTTTTCCTATAATCGTGGCCTGCTGCAGCATGAGTCCACATCTTCTACTTGTTTCCAGGAGGCAATGAGGCTGCAGCGATTCTAATTCTTCTTCACATATGCTTCGGCGTCTCGGATTCCTATTGCCTCTAGCTACATTCTTTTTCACATAGGTAAAGCCCCACCATTATTCATCTTCTCCTCGACGCGGTCGCCTGGTAAACTCCATGCCCTGGCCTAATTTTATTTAGTTATTCTTTTGTGCATTGTCTGTGTACACGAAATGATCTAGTGTTTAATTGTGTTCCGACTTGCAAGCCACGTGTTGTCTTCAAATCGGACTAGAAAAGTATGAATGAGGAAATCAAAAGCATATGAAAAAGCAAAACATGAAGTAATTAACTGCGTGGTCCTGGTTACCTTGGCAGGTGTAGCGTGGACTATTTTTTTTCATTTTTTTAGTAACATCTGAAAATTATCCAAAATACGCTTCAAACTTAAAAAGTGTAGCAAATTTGTGAGCCTTTATTCTTATGTTTAATTGTGTTCCAATTCCAACTTGCAAGCCACTGATTTCTTATGTTTTCAATAACGAGGTCAATAAGCTTGAGAAAAGTGTACCAATGTATGTGGACAGGGTTGTAGTGGTGAAGGCTCGGGATGACATGGAGATTGACAACGATCCCATGGCGGTCGACCAGGATCTGCAGGATCTTATGGAGATTGATAATGATCCCGCGTAGAGGTCGACTAGCACCCGCATTGAGAATGATTAATTATGCAACCAGTGATGTACACATGAAAGGCATTTACCATTTGCAAAGTGTACGGCGTTATTAGTATCAGCTTTTTTTAGCTTTTGGCATCCATGTTAGCTTGGTAGTGTCGGCCTACTTACTCGGTATGAATGTGTGGAAATCAAAGTTGGATCCCTTTGTATGCAAGTACAAGCATTGCGCTCTTCTTATATTTTCTAGGTCCGCAGTTTGGCTTTCTTTAAATGGCTGGGCTGGTAACTCTTTAAATGGCCATCAAACTCAAGTTCAAATCTCACTATCCTCCCTTGCTCTGCTTCAGCCTGCTAGCGGCGGACATAAGGTAGCATCTCTTGTGCGCTCTGCTCATTCCAACCTCACCGGTGCACTGTCTGAATGTAAAACAAATGATCCATGTGCCATCCGTACTTGAAAAGTCGATTATTATTCTTTATACTATTGTTACCCTGAAATATTGTTGGAGCGTTCATACCCTGAAATATTGTGCTGAGTACCCGACTTTTCCTGGAACTGAAAAATGCAAACTTTTGTATATATAATTCCAGAATCTAAGAATTTTCTTTGTTGTTTGGTTTAATTGTTGCATTTATTTATGTACTTTGGTAGTCTCAGGCGAAGATCATGTTTTGGCCACTGAAACTGGCAATACTGGTGTCCACACATAGTTAATTTTCAAAATATTATACTCACCATGGCTCCAAAGAAGAAAACAAAACTCCACGTATTCCCTGGAAATAAAGAGGTGAATGGTAACTACAAATAAGAACAGCTCCGAAGTTCAAGGCTCAAGAACTTTAATTGTACTCCAATAGAAGACCTGAGATTTTTAGAAAGATACCCCACCAAACCTAACCTCGAGGTCCTAATCTTGTAGCACCTTGGTAACAATATTTCACAAATTCTGATGGACCTGAAGAAGTTGAAGAAATATACAATGAAGAAGAAGCAGTAGCCAGGCTCAAAACCATGTTCAACAAACTAAAGTGAATGGACCATGACTAGTGAAATGCTATCTCAAATATCAATAACTATTGACGATCAGCCAGCGTGCAATAAGAAAGCTGACATGTTGTTCCATCTGAATCCAGGACCCACAGTTGGGTGTTGAAGGGATACGTCCTATATAACAAATAGTATTGAAGCAATCAACCATCACGTCCATATTAGGTGACTAAGGGACACATGCTATAATAGATAGATTATGTATCTGAATTTTTTTTTCCAATGATGTCAGTAAAACATGTACTCCCTTCAATTTCTTTCATGGAGTACACATAATGAATCAACACTTCTCTTCTATATCAAGAATGGACAACTATCGTCTAATAGTTTATTGATATAGATATATAGAAAGTAGTTGGTGAACAGACCATGTAGTGGTTTGTTACTTCCCTAGAACTGGGGAGGTCTCAAGAATCAAAGGAGGAACAATGTCGCAAGCAAAATCTACAATAAGAACGTTCAGGAAGTTGGTATTCGATTAGCTATCTCATTGAAAGAGCTGCCAATGGCTAGGAATCTCTTCAGCAGAGACGATGGGGGTGGCCACTGCTCACCACAGATGTGGAATATGAATGCCCATGTATGTTCTGCTCACCTCAAAGAGAACACATTCTGCACTGCTAGTTTCGGTGCTCCTTGGCAGAGAAATATGCATCTTGAGCATTCGGTTCAACACATAATCGGTAGTGAGGCCTTCATGCACACCTCAACTTGCTGAAACATATCAACAACACACACATCTGTGCCGTATTGAAGCCTTCCATCTGTGGCCAACAGATTAAGGTTTGCATGATGGCAAAGACATTCGTATTAGGGCTACTATAATTTAAAACTATGGTTTCAAGATGATAAAACATGAAGACAACATAAGTGCCACCAAGAGAAAAAAAAAAAAAAAAACTAAGGATACGGATGGAAAAAAGTATATTCCCTCCATACTTCTATGATATCCTTATTATTAACAAGCCATATTCGTCAAATTATATGGAAGCTTAGGGCATAAAACATGTATCAATATACTACAAAATGACACCCCCTTTTTGCAACGCAAATATGTGTTGCTTAAAATGGCGTTGCAAGGGTATATTACAACGCTTATTTATGTGTTGGTAAGTCATACTAGTAAATGTTGCAAAGTTGCAACGCATAATCGTGAGGTATAGCAATGCTTATATGTGTTTGCACAAGCCATGGACGAACGACTTCAATGGCTTATTGCAACATATAGATTTAGTTTGCTGCAACAATTATATGTGTGGCGAGGAATAAATAATGTAATGCAATCATTAGTATCACAATGAATTAATGTATAAAACAAATATAGAGATCATGCTCGTACAATTAAACAAGCAATGCAAAACCATCCAACACATAGGAAATAAGCATACTTAGCAATATATTATGAAGAATTTGTTGCATTACAATGACCATGATCCCTCTTGAAATGCTACCGGCTATCCTTTCTCCTTCCTTCAGTTTAGTCTAGCATTCTGCTGATGTGTGATCATCCATTTATCTTCAAGACCTACATATGAAAGTTGGATTTCAGCAGAGATGACAATTAGAAGTAAAATCAAATTGGGATAATATGCAGTTTTAAGAGAGGTGTCTTATACACTAGAATCATACGATGAACAGATATATATTATTATTATATCTTGCACATGTATCAATCATTACTTTCAGAAAAAAATGCTTGTTGGTAGTAAAAAAGTATTGTTAATACCACTCTTAACTCTGAAGAAAAGCAATGAAATTTTAGATAGGAGCTTAAATCTGGTGACTGCAGCAGCACAAAAAAAAGGAGTACACTGTACATGCAAACTATTAGAGAGGTGAAACTGTGTTATGTAAATATCTGAAATGTCAAACGAGTAAAACCATGGACATTCAATATATGCTGTATAATTTCATTCAGTGTTATCAAAGTGACCATACCTATGTCTCAAGTTCTTGTACCACCTAGACTAAGGACGCCATGGTTTTAGATGGTCACAAACTGATGACTCTATAGGATTAAGACTTTCAGGAGGTTCTGCCAAAATAATACTGAATTAACAGAATACTAATGGACCAGCTCAGAATATAGAAATCAGGTCTGTGTAATAAAAAAATCACCTTAAATCTACTGAGAGAGCTGATAGAGAAATTCTTTAGCAATTAGGCTACAAATAACAAATAGTCAATCCAAAAGTCTCAATTTAGTTCAGTGATAGAGCAAATCATATATGATTAACATGATACGATTTATAGTGAAAGATATCTTTATGAAAGAAAATAGTATACCGACAAGTCCAGTAAAATACAGTGAGACCAGAATTAGCTGTAGCATAAAAGGAAAATCAGGATTAAAAAAAAAATTATACATACCATTTCAGGCTGACTGCTAAACAATAAGTCCAAAGATTATTGCAGCAGTAGGTCTTCAAACTAAATTGTCAAGCAATCCTATAAGGAATGGAAAGTGAGTTGGAGTCGAAAAAGTGTAGATTAATTATGCATCAGAGTCATGCGTTTAGATAGGTTCTTATAATTTCTGGCACAAATCGAAAAGCATCATCTGAATATCACCATAATTGGATTAGTTGATCTGATACAATAAACAACTAAATGGAGTAGTCTATTATGAAGAAGGACACCGCAATGTTGCTGTCGTATAAATTATCCATATTTGTACTTTACCAAACACATCCTAGGTGAGGAAAAAACCATTGGGGACCTGAATAAGGTGCACCAAAATTCACAAAAAGGGTGATTCTCATATAGATGGAAAACGGAGGGGATCGGGATAATACCTCAGGGATGTGATGTAGAGAGGCGAAGTGCCTACATGGAGAATAGCGGACAGCACTGTGATCCAACAACCACCTGTCCTTCAATCTCCTCGATTCTGAGATTGGAGGGCAGCGCCACTCTGCAGGAAGATGGAGATGCAGAAAGGATCGAAACTAATGTCGGGGCGGACGGTAGGCTGTTGACCGAAGCCTAGGAAGTAGCGGCCAGGCTGCAGACATCGGGAGTGTTGACAACGAGTCTTCAATCTGCCGCCACCGCAAGACGAAGAGGATGAATTGGGGAGGGTGTTGAAACCACAGCTTGCGGGCAGCGGTTGCTGTCTTTTTTTTTTGACCGAACCAGTTGGGGAGCCCCCAGCCTCTCTTTTTTTAAATTCAATAAAAGAATGGTTACAAAAGAACTGTTACAAGGCAACTAGGCCCAAAAGGAAAAAAGATCCTATACATGACTATCTCTCCAAGTTTTGAGTGCAACACTCTTGATAGGTTTGGCCTTGATACAAACCAAGTCAAACTCTTCAAGAAAAATTCTTCTCCAAATGCTAACATCATTTCTCCCATTGTCAAAGATTATACTGTTTCTTATCTTCCATAATGCCCAGCAGCCACAGATAACTATCTCTCTAAAAAATGCTTCTCTGAAAATCTATCTTTGCTTTGATGAACATATCCATTGAATTCAGGTTGAGGTCCCACGAGATGTTAATGGAGCTCCAGCATTGCTTGCTGAAATCACACCCAAAGAACAGATGTAGATAGGTTTCTTCAGAGTTTTGATTGCAAGAGAACACAACTGTAGCTGGGAAGAGTCATGTTTTTCCTTCTAAGCATGTTTCGGTGTTGACTCTGTCTCTTACCAGAAGCCAGAAGAAAAATTTCTGGTTCCCAAGGTTGCTGCCTTTCCAGATCCATTTGAAGATGGGTGAGGCAGGTTGCAAGGGTTTCAAGATCTTGTAAGCTTTCTTGCTGCTGTAGGAGCTGTTCCCCCAAGAGTATGTCCAAGAGTCTTTGACTGATTCATCCAGATTGAGGCCATTTGTGATTGAGTAGATTTCTTCCAGCTGATCTTTGGCCACTAGGGATAAAGTTGGGCTAAAGATTCTTTCAAGACTCTGACTTAGGAAGAACCTGACTGAGCATTTTGGTTTTCTAGTATAGGAGAAAAGCTGTGGATATTTATCCTTCAGGGGTTGATCAATCCAGATGTCATACCATAGGGAGATTGAATTACCTTCTTGGGGGCTGCATTTGGTGAGGTTCTGGTAACTGCCAAACAATTTCATAACATCTTTCCACCAGAAGGATCCACTAGGGGTTACAGAATGTGGGGGTTTGTCTTTGGTGGAGTATAAACTGGACCAGGTGAGTGAGACCCAAGGAATGTTGGCTTTATTGTAGAATTTATCTAGGAACTTCATGAGGAGAGCATTATTTTGGCTTTCTATGTCAATAATTCCAAGTCCTCCCTGCTCTTTGGGTTTACGTACCTCGTCCCATGCAACAAGACATCTGCCTTTCCTGTCAGCATCCCCCTTGCACCAGAGTCCATTTTTCCTATAGTGGTCAATTTGTTTCACTACCTGAGGTGGTAGCTTGAGACAACACATGTAAAAGGTGGGTAGGGCTGAAAAAACTGAATTTACCAAGATTAACCTACCATTATAAGATAGGAGTTTGCTGATGCCTGATAGTCTTCTTTCAATTCTGCTTAACAGTGAGGTGAAGTCATTCATCGAGGGCCTTGTTGTCCCAAGAGGTAATCCCAAGTAAGTGAAAGGCATGGTGCCCACTTGGCAACCAAAAACAGATGCTAGGTGTTGGGCTCTGCTATTCTCCATGTTTATTGGCAGTAGGCTTGACTTTCCATAATTGACCTGTAAACCTGAAGATTCTGAGAATATTTTCAATATCTCTTTTAGATTGGACAGACAGCGGTTGTTGTCGCAGCTCGTCCTCCATGGGCATCGGCGTATGTTGCGGGCTCTTTGGCAGCTTCCGCTGCGGACGACAAGGCCGCGCGGAGATGCATGTTGGGGCCAGCGGTGGGATGCATGTTGGGGCCGGAGATGTGGACAGCGGAGGAGGGCAGGTGAAGACAGGCATGCCGGAGATGGACGGCAAGAGGTGGAACTTGGCATTGACTGGGGGTAGTTTTCTGGAGGGAAATTCAAATTTTAAGAGACCTGGTCTTTCCTCTATCTAAAAGACCTGCATTCCTTGCTTGACACCTGGAATTGCATCAATCTCAAAGCAACTCCCTGCCTCCAGCTTGGTTTCCGCCTCCGTTTACAACGTCAAACAGACACACGCCGTTAGCTTCTTTTCATCAGAAGCCAACCATGGGGGTGACTGGAGTGGAGTCTGTCGCAGTATCAGTCTGGGCATTGTTGAGGTTGGGGGCGGCGCAGCGCGCGCCCAACACAGTTTGGCGGCCTCGGCGAGCAAAGGGCATCCATGGCGGCGTCGCACGCAACCGAGCTGCGGCCTCGGCGGCAAGAGCGGCGGTGGCAAGCGCTGCCGGCGGCGCCGGCGGCACGCCCGACAAAGTGGGGCGGTCTCGGCGAGCAAGGACGGCCGTGGAGGCGGTCTCCTTGCAGCGTGGTTGGGCAGCACGACGGTCAGCTCATATCCGGGCGGATGCGGGGCGGGCGGGAGCGCGGCCCTCCACCTCCCCGATGGGTGCGGGCGGGGAGCGCGGCGGGGAGCTCGGTGGACGCTTTCGGGAAGGAAGGTTGGCGGTGTAACATCCCAGATATTAAAAAGTAATTAAAATTTTAAATATGATCATTATCACGTGTTATTATTAAGCATCATGGCCTAAATGCATTTCAAGTTTCAATATTAACATGTATATGTTGCATATAAGTATTAAATTATTGTCTGTGTTGTTAATGGTACTTCCTGTTATGATGTTTGAATGGTGATTTATTCACTATTTAAATATCAAATCTGTTAATTAATTATTTTATAAATTTCAAATTCATATTTTAAATACGAAATTTCTATTTTCAAAACTATTGAGAATTTGGCGATGAGCCCAAAAGCAACAGTGTATATCTTGTTAAATTGAGGAACTTTCGTTCTTGGAGATTTTCAACTTCTATTCAAATTTTGGGAGATCTTTGAAGAAGAAGACAGGAAGATGAACTAGTACACGTAACTGCACCAACGTGCTTGCTTGCTTGCATGGTCGCCGCCGTGCTTGATTTGGTTGTCTCTGTGCTGCCTTTCTGCGTGGACGCGTAGCTGCCTGCGTGGCCGGGTCCAAGCAGGAGCTGGACACGCCTCGAAGCTGCACCAGCGCCGGTGCCGTGTCCTTTCTTTCTCCCTCTGCGCGGCAGCCCGTCGCCCTTCAGCCATCGACAAAATTTGTCGTCACCACCGCCGAGCCATCCTAGGCCAAATTGGGAGCACCGATGGGTTCGACATAGCAGCTTCAGAACCTTCCCGTGTAGCCTCCATCACCTTTTGCTCCTCCTTGCTGAACACCTGCAGCAGCCGAGCCGCTGCTTGCCGGACGAGCTAGCTTGCAGAGCTTAGGGCTGCAGCTGGCCGCGGCAGAGCTAAGCCGTCCTCTCTTTGCCATCGCCGTCGCCGGTGACAACAGCAGCAGCTCAGCCATGGGGCGCGGAGTTGTCGGCTCACGTGGCCACGCCTCCCCGGCACATCCCGACCCAAACCAAGACCACCATCGGGTGCGCCTCGCTGCTGTGATGCTTCCCCATCACTCCACGACCGCCGGCATGACCTCCCTTCGCCGGAAACCGAGCTCCAACAGCCCTCTGTTTTCAATTCGCGACCATGGATCCGAGGCAGCAATAGAAACTCTTCCAGGGTCCTAACTGCACAACTCGTGACTCAGGTGAATAGTGGTGTACAGTGCGTTTTCTCTTTTTCCTTTTCAGATTATATGCTGATTTTGTTATTTTCATATCTATTTATTGGTGCACGATAAAATTATGAGATTTATTCTGTAGCCTTGTTATATGATGCTCTTTCATGGAAAAATATTAGTTAGCCATAATCAATAGTTCTGGTATGAGATAAAAATACTTCTTTTATTTAAGAAATGCTAAATCTATGTTTTTGGTAGACATTGGAACACTAATATCTTCTGTTGTTCCTTGGCAACCTGGTCACCCTGATGTTAACTAACTTGTTAGTAATAATAAGTACAACAGTTACTCGAATAACAACTTAGTGAATGCATGTAATTAAGTTATGTGATGATCCATTGTATTCATGGTTGAAGTCGTATAATGTTTAGTTAGAAACCTTGTCTTGCATGGCTAGTATAATGTTATGAATGTTACTTTCTTGATAACCACGTGATGGAGTTGTTGTTCAAGTGATTAGAATACTTTATGAAACCGAACCCTAGTTGTATTAGAAGGAAAGTGGTACTCAACTTTCATAAGTTGTTTAAAGTTCTTTTATGCACTTGTATGCTTTTCATCATGCATCGTGGTATGCATTCCGTTATGTTAAGCAATGCATCATGTGTTATGTGTAGTAAACGAGAAAGAGAGGTTGGAAGTTGCAAGTACCAAGCGTGTGATGCTTTGTTCTCGTCAAAATTAAGGCAAGTGCATGACGAATCTTTTGCTTCGGCTTTACGCCTATTATTTGAGTTTTTCTTGCTTTCCAATGTTCAAGTATTATATTTCTGGTTCAAGTTCAAGTTTCTTATTCATGATATTCCAGTTTCAAGTTTTCATTTACATTCAATTCCAAAGTGCCGGTTTATCCGGAGGTGCAATTTGGTTCTTATATTCAAGTGCCTATGAGTAAGTGCTGGCCCCACTTGCTCGGCTTTACCGGTAAATGCTAAGGAGTATTCAAGTGCTGTCCGTTTTAGACGGAAACTACTATTTAGTTGGAGTTCCAGTAATTCATTCATGAATTCTCATGAGTTGATTGTTCTTTGGTTCTTAATGTACTTGTTGAGTGTTTTCACTCACCCTTATGTTCATTTGGTTTTTAGGTGCTAAACCATCACGACTTGCATGGGAACTGGGAGTAGCACCATCATCACAAGTACTCACTTTTCGTTTACAAACGCGTAATCTTTTACTTAGCGGCTGTAATTGGTTTGTTTTAGTCTTAGTGAATGTGTTGAGGGGTAGCCCCCGGTGGTGTTTCTAGCGGGGCGTTAAAGGCGGACGGCGCGAATCTCAGCTTCACACATAGGTGGTCTCCCGTCGATGCACTGGGAGCGACGGCGTCTCCCCCGCCGCGGGCTCGCCGCGACCGGCCATGGACCCGCCTGGCAACGCCGGCCGCTCACCGTCGCAGCCCTACCTCGTTGCGCCTAGGTCACCCCGCCCTGCGCTCCGTCTCTCTCTGTGCTGCGTGGACGCCATGGCTGCAACAAGCTCGGGGCCACCGCTGTCTTGCAAGTGAGTTCGCCCCGGTTCCCTCACTCTGTTATTCGTAATTGTAGCCTGTGCATGTGAAACTTTCCCCTTGTTTGGTGTAGTTATTGATGATTGGTTTCGATACAGGTCTAATCCTGAATCTGTGCTCAGCAAATTTATATGCGGCTGTGTACTGTGAAGCTCTTTGTGAAATGCTGCAATTGTACGATTGGGAGGGAATTACGATATCATATTTTAGGTGTTGTGGTCAGTGCTTACAGTTATAAGATGTATAAACATTATATTTTTTCTAGTTGCATTTGTGAGCAATACATTATTTAGATTCTCAGTGGCAACTTCCATTGATCAATTTAACTCTTGTCTTGCTGATCAGGTCTGAATCGAACCTGCTTTTGTCCCATTGTAGAATTAAAGCCTACAAGTCTCGATGTCCGAACAACGAAAAAAGACATGCATTTATCTTGACCACTTAAAGAAGCTCTTGGCATGCCTGATGATGCGCCACACCCATTGCTTATAAACATGCAGGTAATAGGAATTCCCATGCAGCTAGTCCTCTGGTTGATAAACCCCTTCAGTATTAAACTAATATGAAGAAACCTGCAGGGCAAGCTGCTACGGGCACTCCCCTCCGGATGCGAGCCACCACCGTCCTTTCAGTCTAGGTTTCTTTTCCATGCATTCTAATTTCTTACTAATTTAACTGAAATGAATTTTGGCTTGCAAGGTGCTCGACCAAATGCAGTCTGGATTCCTATAATGAACTACTGATTCTCTGATGGACAACTGAACATTGTAGCCACAATCATAGGTTTATTTTGATTTTCCTTTAAAAGCCAACCTCCTCCTTTGATTGGTAATTGTTTTTCTGAATGTTTCTCTGATCTATTGATCTAATGCGCACCGGTTTTAATGTGCTCCAATGGATGCAGATTAATCTTCACGAAATAATCGCAGCTAGAAGTGGCAAAAAAATTGATTTCCTCTTGTGTTAATTTTTGAATCCATAGTCTGACTTGATATGGAGATGGCAGAGGCATTGATTTGCACCAAAGATTGGGTACTGGCAGCATGAAAAGGTGATGATGTAGTCATGTTTTTATGTGTTAATTTAAAAATGTGGCAAGCAAAAAGGCATTGATTAATTTCCTATCTTCATCCTTTTGTTTTCATATGCCTGTCATAGTGACGGGAAGCCGAGCAGAGAAAGAAATAGGAGGAGCAACTCAGAATGGCAAGAGCACTCTGGAGACCACCACTTCAGGGCAACCTAAAGATCAATTCAGATGGTGCATTTGTATCAGCGACAAGGATCAGATCATGGGGTTTTATAAACAGACACCACGTGGGTGCCATGGTCCTTGCAGGTGCTGGCAATGCGGGGTACTTGCAAGATGCTCTGACAGTGGAGTCGATCGGCTGCTTGAAATGGATGAAGCTTATGGTGTCTCCCGGATTATCATTGAGCTGAATTCTAGTTTCCTGAAAGTAACGCTGACCACTAATGATTCATATTTAGATCATGCTCCGTGTGGTATGCTAAGTAGATGATATCCATGATCTCTTGTATGATCGCTTTGTTTCCCTAGAATTATCACTTGTTTCTCGCAGTGTCAATGCAGCTACACATGAACTTGCTGTTTTGTGTTTGTGCTGGGACCCGGTCCAATTCCAAGTGTGGGATGGACCCCTCCCAGAAATTGTAATTGTTCAAGTGGCTCTGTATCAATTGACTTTGTAATGGTCCTACCAGCTATATGCCCAAGAAGTTACATATTCTGCCATCTGCTTTGTCTAATTGCACAGCATAATAGAAAGAAGGATCTTGAACTTATTTGTTCTCTAAATATTCCAATAGGGTTTGTGCATCTTGGGCTTCCAAATACCTTCTACGCTGACGACAAATGAAGTTGTTGCAGTCCATTTTCAAAAAGTGCACATTGTCAGCTCCGCCTGACCATCGTTGAAAGAAATCATATATTTCAGTTGGCCTAACACCAGCTTGCCGCCACTACTAATTTTCGACCCTATCGCATCGCTTTCTCATTGCATCAAACTCAAATTTGATGCGATAGATGGGTCCTATTGCATCAATTTTGAAAGTTTGATGCAATAGGTGTGCACTATTGCATCGGGAATGAATTTGATGCGGTAGTAATTTGCGTCGATGCAATAGATATAGCCTATTGCACCGATTTCATACCCAAGATGCAATAGGTAGACATTATTGCATCAGACAATTTTTGTTGCGATAACATTTTTTTTCTGATGCAATACGTAGTCGGTATTGCACGGTTTCTAATATTGGTGCAATTAGGAAATACTATTGCATCGGATTGATAGCGGTAAACTCCGATGCAAAATGTAATTTTATTACATCCAGTCATACAACTAATCTAATTTCATCTAGGGACGGTATTTACTATGTCACAAATTTATTTGCTATGTCACAAAGGCATCATGAATAATTTATTGATTTATTTAAATAAACATTGAATTGTGATGTGAGGAAGATTTTTTTTGCAAAGATGTGATGTGAAGAAGATACGTACAAAAGGGATGTGGAGAGATAAAAAAATAATAAATATATACATTGATATGTATATTAAAAGAAAAAAAAAGAAAAAATAAGAACGTTTGAAGATTGGGACGCGTGCAAAAAAATATGCATGGTGAAACTGGAACGTCGCCGTGCTAAATTTTGGAGAACATTGCTCCATCACTAAAAATAGAATCACCTGTCAAAAACAAACTAAAAATGGTGCGCTCACACGTCCAAGTGAACACGGTGGCCAAGCTGATGCCAATTATGCAAACAGCCCGTGCAAAAAAAAATGAGGCCACCGGGAATTGAACCGAGCAAACACCACTCACAACTTGCTCCGCTAGCCGGCCAAGCTATGGCTATTCCTTGTAAGGATTGCACTCAACACCGTATTTAATATGGTCCAAATGGGAAAACACCCCCTAATTAATCGCTCCTTGGTAAGCACAATCCTATCCTAAATGACAATTAACTCTGGTATGGAGGGAGTATTTCTTCCACACGAAATAAAAAGTGTTCAGGATTGGACCTCTTGTGTTTCCCTTTTATGCCATTTGTGTAATTATGTGAATTTCTTTACCGCAATTCTTCATTATTGAGCAAATAAAAATGGACTTAATATAAAATAGCAGCTAACGTAATGTCGATGCAACTGGTCGTATTGCATCGAACCAAATGCTGAGACAATTGGTTGTGTTGCATCAAACCGAATGTCGATGCAATAGGTTTTATTGCAATCAACGTTAGTCGTTGCAATAGAAAATTTTATTGCATCAAATTTATTAGATGTATTACATCTACATGATTTTGATGCAATAACCCTTTTGCATCTCGCTATATTGATGCAAGAAACATTCATAGTCGATGCAATAGTGACCTTGCATCAAAACTGATTTTGATGTGATAACCATTTTGCATCAAAACTATTATGATGCAAGAGACAATAGATGGTGGATGCAATAGCGAACTCTCGCATCGGTCACAATGAATCGATGCGATAATGCTATTGCATCTAGAGATATTGCATCGGCTCGCATCAAATGGGAAATTGATGTGGTACCTAGCTATGGCATCAATTTTGGCCCTATTACATCAAAAAATTGCCGGTGCAATAAGGTAAAAATTAGTAGTGCGCGTTTTGCTAATGATATGCTCATCTGCTTTTGTCATACGCCGCTGCGATCTAAGCATGTGTACCTTGTTAGGACACAAAGCTATGATTATGAGCGAGTATGACTTTCTGCATTTTCCAAATCCCTTCTCGGTGAGAATTGGACACGAGCATTGAAACATGTCCTTGTTGAAGCACGCTCTTTCTTTGGTTGATAATCTGGCTTAGTGTTCTTGTGACCTTCATTACTGCAAACAAAGTACTTTGACGATAACGTACCATCTACTCTATGTTTAGTGTGGCACTTCTTGATACTAAACCCGACTTTTCCGGCATATGCATTATAAAACTTGTATGCATCTTCCTCTGAAGTAAAGGTCATGCCAACCTTTGGTAAAAGTTCAGTCAAAACAATATGTTCATTACCCTACATACACTAAAGTGACATATCCCATATCAATTAATTTTAATAAGAGTATCCTTATATAAAAGATAATCACTTCATAATTATAGAAATATCTGACTAACCTCCATAGATGTAGCAGTTTCTTCAGATTTCTCATTGTCAGAGTTGATAAATCCATCACCGTTCTCAAAGTTAGGGACAAGAGATTTTGCCCAGATCACCACGAACCGGCTGCAACATATGGTCAGAAGATAAACGTGTCAATCCGGTCAGGAAGGTAAAAAGCTCCCAAGCGCTAGCTTGTTATATCGTGAGTCCTGGAGAACAAATCACTCATATATAACGGATATGTCACATGTATATATATGTGCACGCTAAAAATTACTTTATTGAATATAAATGCATTCCTTGCTCACCTCAGACCCTACAATTTCTTCAGTTTTCTCAACATCGTAGTTGAAATCTTCATCCTCAACAGTGGGATGAAAACTCTCGCTCAGATCACCATGGGCAGCTGGTTGCATAGCTAGATCAAGCCTACCGATGACAGCTTGTACCATCGATCGACCTTGGATCCTTGAGCATGGACGACGTGAGGAAGCAGCAATTCGATTGAAGATTGTGTTACAAACTCCGAGGGCGACTTTGGCGCTGACCTACGACAGCAGGGACGTGGTGGAGGATAAGCTCCGGCAGCTTTCCGTCCACCGCGTCGCCAATGCTTCGGTCGATCGGAATCACGTTAGGGTTTAGGGTTTATCCAATCGGACCGAGCTGAAAGAGGACATACGAAAAGAGGAATTTCGCGCACCTGGCTTTTTGGGAGAGGGGGCTTGGCTGGGCGTCACTGCGGCTGAAGATTGCTTCGGATGCAAGGAAGGCTCGGCGTCGCGGCACCCCGATCGGTTTCACCGAATGCAAGGAACGGAGGTGGTATGTTCACGGCTGTGGCTAACGATGCTAACGGCCTCACAAACTTAGGACCATGTGGCTGCTCACTTTGAGATTGATGCAAATTCCAGGTGTCAAACAAGGAATGGAGGTCTTTTAGATAGAGCAAAGACCGGGTCTCTCAAAATTTCTCTCCAGTTTTTCTAGGCTGGACGTGGGGGAATGTGGGTGCGTGGAATGAACAGCGACACATCTTATTTCCGTTCCCAGCCATGCGTCACTGAACGGGGGGGTGGTTTGTGTGGTCATCGGGTCCATCTGCCATCCGTTCGGTTGCACCTCAACGTGCCCGACGACCAAAATTTGCCCGGTTGTCATCGAGGCTCCCTTTGTGGTCGCTACCCCATGTTTTAACCATAGCCCATTGGTCCCACCATGCTATGCCCGCCACAGATTGTGATGTTTCCATTGATCTCCTTGGGGCGTGGATATTGCTCATTGGGACGGTTGTCGTTGTCCCCGATCTCGGTGGCGAGGTCACTCTTGTTGACAGTCAAATCCATGCACTGCAGTAAGGGCAGTTGCAGTGCCGACGGCGTCGTGAACATGTTGTTTGACACTTTCTTGACGATCTCCATAGAGCATGATGAAAAGATATCCTCCATATTGGTGTTGATGACGGATTTGTCGACAGCGATGAGAATTTGTTGTGTATGTGTAGCAAGGTTGTCGCTGTTGATGGCGTCGAGATCCAATCTGAGTTCGACCATACCGATCGCAACTTGTTGTTTCTCCTCACCAAGGTCGCCGTTGATGGTCTGCAGTGATTTTGGCACTATAGGGATGGGCTTGCTCGATGTCCGCGGAGTCGATGATCATGGTGGTAGTAATTGCAGATCTGTGGTGTGTCGATATCTAGCGTACCTGGATCTATTCCAGGTGTGGAAGTGTTGCGCTCATCGAAGTGGTTGAATTTTTGTTTCCAATGATCGAGGGCATTTCTCTGGTCATTGCTGGCGTTCCGTTTGGCATTTACAGGCTCGATATAGGTCGATGTCGCCTTCATGTTGGTGACATTCATGTTGAGGATGACACCTTGTTGGTGCACCTCATCGATCTTGTGTCACAAGTTGGCGGTCAACTCCTTGGATAGTTGATTCATGGTGGCAGTGGTGGAGGCCATGGATGCCACAAGGATGGAATAGGTCTCGTGAGACTAGATGTCATGGGGTTCACCTGGGGGCCGACGGCTGGGGGTTTGGTGGCGGGAGCTAGGGTAGCATGGGCGGTGGCGTGCGGCTGCGAGATTGAATAGAGAGAAGGTGGCGCGCTAGAGAAGATAAGGAATAAGGGATAAGGGCCTTTGAGATATTTCTTTCTTGATTTGGTTACGGGTACATGCTGACTTGACTCCCTAAAAACCTCAGAGATACTTATCGGATTAGGAAACGAAATCAAATGAAATCTCTTAACTAAACGACTCTTTCCTAATGTACTAAAGCCCGATATGGAAACTAAATAACGATGATGATAATGGGCGGCGGTAGCTGTTGTAGCGACAGTGCCAAGGTAGGGGCAGCTTCTCTAGGGCACCCTCCCCTGTCATGGGCCCTTGGTAGTTCGTTGATCCCGCCGGAAGTTTGCGGCACATGTTGTGCGTGTTAAAGACAAACTCTCAAGGATTTTGGTCTTTACGTGCACATGGATATGAAATTCTCATTTTTATATGAATTGTATTAGTTTGAATTTGCATATCCACATTTGTATGTGCGGACATACTTATATATGCCAAATTCCAAAATAACTTTGACTACCAAAAGGATATTTTATGAATTATAGTTTCTATGTTTCCCCTTATTAGGTGCTTTGCACTACATGTCTTACTGACTTTCTATGCTGGCTGCAGGATGCCCAGTCAAAACTGGTTTCATGAGCCAGTACTCAAGACCTTGATCAAACCGGAATACGATGGTCTTCTCAAATTTATCGACTTGTTATGTTCAACTTGATCTAAATTTAATTCCTTCGATCAGAACTTATCTCGACGATCATAGTTTTCTTTCAACAGTGTTACTGTCGATAAACTTATTATTACATACAAACATGGAAATCATTTTTTAAAAAATACAAAGCAGTGGCATCTTGTACATGCAAGCACCGGTTTTGAAAAACCTTTGAACACACCCAACTGTCCTTCACAAGATAGGGTTTTTATATATAAACATATTACCAAACCATACCATCTGAAGAGTTGAAGGCAAAAGGTGAACCAAAACATACTGCAACTTCATCTTGCCAATGGACCAAATGATGACACCATAGCAGTTATATCACTCCCTCGGCTTGCGTTGATGCTGCCCTTCTCACGAGCTTCCTCCAACGCAAGACTTTCCTTCAGCTGTGTCATTACAGCCGCCATGGTTGGCCTTTGAGCAGCAGAGTCTGCTGTACACAATATAGCAGTTTCGACTACTTTCCACATAGAGCTGACGTCATAGATACCTTCAAGCCTGGGGTCGGCAACTGTGATGATGTCCCCAGTGACAATCTTCTGTTTAACACGCTGGACGATGTGACCATGGCCTGGCACTAATGGAGGTTCACCGGTGGCTACCTCAAGCAGAACAACTCCAAAACTGTAGACATCACTTCTCTCAGTGAGCCTCCCAGTTTGGTAGTACCTAAACAAACAACAGCCTGTAACTATCAGTGAAAAGGATAACATGCTGCATACATACTGTTTCTAGATTTGGGCCAGTAACAAATTTTTATAAAGAGATATTTGGACCACCTGAGGAATCTTAATGCACCTTAGATAGCTCAAGATTTGGCGATCTACCACAGGTTACAAGAGAAGAAAATGTGATTGATTGTGCTGTCATGGTGGAGAGATTGAAGAACAAGGTGCACGATTACTTTCGGTGACTTGGTTGATTCTGCAGGAAGCTCGTCATGATATGGAGTGTAGTTTAAAGGTGGTTCATATTAGTCGGAGTCTGAATAAGGTTGTTCATGAACTCGCTCATTTTGCTATTAGGTTGGATTGTAGTCAAGTCTTTTTAGTTCATTTCCTGAGTTTGGTTTTTTCATTTTGGTCTGTAATGATACTCTCTGATTATTAATAAAGTTTGTTTATTTACAAAAAAAAAAATAGAAGCTATTTTGCAATTTAACATAATAAGGCACCCGCCCAGATGGTTTCCCAGCTGACATTTATCCAAAAATTTGGGAAACCATTAAAGGGGACCTCATGCTAATGTTTCACAGCCTTCACAAAGGTGATCTACCGTTGTTTATCTTAAACTTTGGTATCATAACACTCATTCCAAATGTTCTATAAGCTAATTGGATGCAACAATGTTCTATAAGTTAATTGGATCCAAATGTTCTACAAGCTAATTAGATGAATGTTTTCAGAAGAAACTGAGCAGCTGGAGAGAAAAACATCTATCAACCGGGGCATCATTAACATTGATTAATGTGATTCTAAGCAATCTACCCATGAATATGATGTGGTTCATTTCAATACCAAGAGGTGTGCGTAAGATGTAAGATTGTTTCAGATCTAGTTTTTTTTTTTTTTTATGGCAGTGACAACAAAAGAAGGAAGTATCACTTTGCCATATGGAACATACTATGTCAACTTAACGACTGGGGGAAGACAAAGAATCCATGATTTGGAGCTATAATATATTGAAGAAATAAATAAATGGTTGTTCAAGCTGCTGATAACCGATGTGATTTGGCAACACAAGAACAAGTACTTAGGCTCAAAGTTTGGTATCCCAAGGTCAATGAAAAGTAGGGATTCTCATTCCCAGGAAGCCTCATGAAGGTCAAACAGGATTTTTTTGGATTTTGCTCCTCTGTAATTAAATTAAGATGGTTCCAAGGTGCAGTTTTGGTTGGCCCAATGGCTTGGAAAGTCACCTCTGAGCAAACAATATCCTTGCCTATATAACATAGTTAGACACAAGTAGCAACTGAAGCAGATTTGTTATATTCACCACCGTGCGTTTTTCGTGGAGACGTGATCTGATAAACTAATGGCCTCGAATGATCTGTTCCCTCACATTGCAAACCTCAGGCTCACTCAAATACAAGGTGTGTTCTACTGGACTTTGGACCCAACAAGAAAATTCTTGTTGAGGTCATTATTCGGCTTTGATCCACCAAGATGTTCCAAACCTAAACAAAATCGTATGGAGAACATAGGCCCCTCTAAAGATAAAATGTTTCATGTGGTACCTTCATAGGGAGTTATATTAACAAAAGATAATTTAAAAACACACTTGGCAAGGTTCTATTTTTGTAATCCATTTGTTAGTACATGGATTATCCTCCAAAAGCCATACACACTGGCTTTTTGTGTTGAAGGCATTGCAACAATTGATGCAAGCGGCTGCGGCTTTTTTTCTCGTAGGCTTTGTGTTCAGGCAGAGGGCCGAAATGTCTCCTTGCCACAAGTTGCATACAACGTTTACGATTTCATATAAACAATGAATTCAACTTGTGGTGAGTTCAAATTGTGGAATATAGCCCCTTTTTAGATGTTTTTATACAAATAGACCCCTGTCATTCCTTCTATTGAAATGGACTAAAAGCTTGGTGTGATGTGATGACGCTGAGGCATTTATCTGGGCATCCTGTCATACAACGCCAAACCTCCTGGCACGTCAGCAAAAGCTATCATTGGACGTTCTGATTACCCACATCATTGAGTCGCGTTTTGGCTGCAGGCGTCGCGGATTCAGGACCATTAGTGACGTGTTTTTATGCATCAGTGATGTATTCACATTAAAGACGCAATATAAGTGTGATTCGTTTTTCCTGCATCACTAATGACTGCCCACACATCAGTCATCTGTTTTTTTCTCACATAGTGTGTGGCTAAGGGGACCAAGTAATTTAACACAATGCTGAGCCACGAGTCAGGTCCTATGACGCTAAGCTTTGGGTTCATTTTTTGGAAAAGGTTCGCCTGGCTCTATTGATAAAAAAAGTTTCCGGAAGGATCCAAAATGCAAATAATCTTGTATTGAATATATTGACGACCAAATTATCTTAGCTGACAGAAATTTCAAATACAAAACTTTTCGCTATCGTCAAACACTACAACTTTGTTATATTCATGGTGTGTGTTCCTCCGTGATTTTGATTTTTTTTGAAAAGTTCATAAATTTCAACCTCAAAATGGAACTTCAAAAACGTAATTTAACGAAATTGTCATGAACTTCTCGGCGAGTTGATCCATCGTGGTCATCAAATTGAGCATGCTGTCCTAAGGTGCCGGGGTCTTGAGGAGACGACTCCAGAGATTGCCATCATCACCAGCCTTGCAAATCCAAGACCCTACTTGTCGAGGTCACTAATACCTAAAATATTAGCCATGGCGTTTTTTTTGGACTTACCATGCACTACTAACGAAAATTGATTCTGCCCGTCACGCAAATTGATTTAGTTAGTAGTGATGGTGGTTTTTGAAACTGCCACCGAGGTAAGGTTACACAGTTAATCGATGGATTAACCGTGGAGGTTTCTAGAAGTATCAAAACCACCACCGTTAATCCATTAAGAAAATAAAAATATATGTAAAAACTAGATTGGCCACCATCGCCGTCGGCGGTTCTGCGACAAGTGATAGGGTTTCCACTCTCGAGGGAGGGAGCCACCACGGGGGAGGAGCCACCAGGCCGCCGCCCGATCCGTTTGGGAGGAGCGCGTGCGCCATCGGGAGCTGCACCGCCCTATGTTGCCACCTGATCCGCCGAGCCTGTGTTGAGGGACCAAGTGCGGCACTAAGAGAGGTAGAGAGTGCGGCATAGAGGCAGCGTTGAGGGAGAGATAGCACTAAGGGAGAGGTAGGGTTTGTGAGGGAGAGGGTGTTAGGGTTTGCTTTTATATTCTTGTGGTGGTAGTGGGCTAGTATCAGTTTATTGTGCCAGACATCTAGGCCTCATGAACTGCCACAGTTAATCGATTTATTGTGGCAGGTATTATAACCGCCATGGTTAATTTAAAATAATTGTCATAGTTAATTCAAACATTCACTACTCCAAAAAACTTAACGGTGGCGGTTTTTATTGATTTCCCATGGCAGTTTTCAAAACCGCCAAGGGGGAAAGGTCATGGTAAATCGATGGATTAACCGTGGCAGTTTTTGGAACCTCAAAAAACCACCATGGTTAATCCTATAAAAATAATAAAAAGAAAAGCCTAGATCCAGGCCCAAACGGGCCTAGATATGGGTCGCCGCCACCGAAACCATGGCTAGGGTTTTCACACCATTGTAAGGGGAGCTGCTCGAGGGCGGGACCATCTGGACCGCCTCCACGCCCGCTGCTGCCTAGAAAGGTGGATCCATGGCACCGGGAGCTGGATCCGCCTCCCCCGCCGGATTCGGTGGAGCGCCACCGATCGTCGGGGGAGGAACACGCGCACCGCCCGGGGAGACCGCGCTCATCGGGAGGACCGCCAGTTTCTGCGCATGCGCTCCTACTGCGCCCCACGTTGCCACCGCCGCCACCAAACACTAACGCCACCGCGAGCTCCCCTTGCACCACCGTCGCTTCCATGCCGCTAGAGAGGAGAGCGAGGCCGGCCTCGGCGCCAATCGCCGCTTCGCCTACACGCCACGGGCGTCAATCGGAGGGAGAGAAGTGAAAGAGGGAGTGAGAGGAGAGGAAGGGAGATGGAGGCGTAGGGCACTGGGAGGGAGGAGGCATTGGGCACTAGGAAGTGGAGGCGTCGGGGAGAGAGTGAAGTGGAGTTAGGGTTTGGGGTCGCGGTATATATATTGGGAGGTCGATATTGGGCCGAGATGGATGTTGCTGGCTAGAGTTTGCTGAATTTATGTGCCTTATTTTCCGTGGTGGTTTTTTATAGAAACCGCCATAGTTAATCGAATTACCGTGACAGTATAAAAACCACCACGGTTAATATGAAAAACCGTCATGGTTAATTGGGGCATTACATGTGTCGGTTGTCTTATGAAATAGAAACGCCTTGTAAAAATTTTTTGTAGTAGTTATGTACCGCGGCGGTTTCACGGTTAATAAAATGGAAGTGCCTTGTAAAAGAATTATTTGTAGTAGCGGGTCCTTCGAGCTCTCGGAAGCAAATCCACCGAAAGCCCTTACCTGGCATGCCAACTATCAATGTTTGATCACCAATAGCTCATCGTGCGGTTACCCTGGATGATTTCTAATTAAATGTGTGATTGATTGAGCGTTGCTTGATGTATCAATGCAGCCAGGACAACAGGCTTCCTGCTGCGTTTAAAGTTACCGATATTGCTGCCATCCTTGTGATTCGCGAAGGAAAATGTTCAAGTTATGAGGTCGAGTGATGGCTCTTATCTTGAAGACCAGATTCACCGGAGGTTGTTTGGTATTCACAGGGGATATGCTCCTACTATCAAATCCACAGGTTACTCCTTGTTTCTTACATGGTATTTAATGTAGTTCTAGCTATTATTTTGCATCTTTTAAAAAATAGAGGGGATCTTTAAGGTTCATGGATTGTCAATGTTTAACATACTCTACTAAATAGAGGGGACCTCTCTCTAGGAAGAATCATGGGCTGCATTGTTTCACTGAAAAGGGGGGATGTGCTAACTCTTTGAGATTATACACTGCATTTAAATTTGTATCTGTTTTCTCCATTCCTTTTCTTAAAGAAATTATTCTTGGGTCGCCAAAATTTATGAAGGGCTCAAATGTTCTTTGCAGATTCTCATGCTCTGCTTGTTGGGCTCTCAAAAATATATGCATTGAACTAGTTAACTAATTTTAAAGCTTCCTATTACTTGCTAGGAAAACTGACATATTTTTGTCTAGATTTTCAGGTAGGACATCTTATGGATAGCAAGCCAATTGAAGTGCTCATGGATACTCATGTTTAGTTATTTAGACTCCCTAAAGTTTAATTCAAACATAGGTATTGTGATAGTCAACCTAATTTTTGTGAGCTAGGCCAATCTGTAGTCTGATATTCAATGTGACTGTTGTGGACATGCTAATACATGAATGAATCAATGTTTGGTGTACCTTATGAGCTGTGATGCATGTTGATGCAGTGATGATTTGGCACAAATTTATGATGTTCTTTTTCGTCATTATGCTTTGGATCTGGGCTTGGATATATGGCTGGTTATAGAAGATAGACAACTAATCCACATGATGATCACAAATCCTAATCTATGACGGCTCAATTAGGTCCAGCAAATGTATGATATGAGATACATGATGGATTTTTCAATCATCATGGCAAGTGAACTGTGACGTATTTACTCTTTTTATGACCAAAGTGAATGTCATGTAAAGAACCATTCCTTGTAGTGTCCTTTTTTTTTTTTTGCCTACCTTCAATGTCTTTTAGTTTCGGGAAACAACAGAGCCTACCTGGCAGGCGCCAACCTTTAGGCTGCATTGGGGCTTCGGGTAGAGCCGTGAACGTTCGATCTTAGGGACATAGTGGGAAACTTTGAGAGGCCTTTGGACAGGAAAGAAAGACTCTGAGAGAACGACGACAAAGGATAGAGGTTTCCGGTGCCACATAAGGAAAAGTCTTCAGACTAACTTTGTTTTTACTGTCGCTGCAAGGGTGCCACGGTTACTGTGTTGATTTGAGGCTAAATGTTGGTCCAAACGAGCCTATTTAGAAAGACAGTTTGGAGGCTGCATAATGTTCCTCCTACCCCTTGTGACTGTAATTGCAAGTAGATTTGGTAATATCCACAAACTAAGATCCTGTCTTCTACCACTTCCTCTATCCTATTAAACGGCACTTCTTGAAAGGAGCTCAGATGCAAGAGAGATGTTTGGCAAGGAGATCCTCTTTCCCTACTTCTCCTTGCAATTGCTACAGATTTGCTTCAGTGTGTGCTGAATGATGAATATTTGAAGGAAAATCTTCTCCTCCTTTCCCCCCCACGGTATGGAGACGCCTTTCTCGGTTATTCAATATTTATATGACACTATCATAATAATGCAAGGCAGTGAGTGTTAGCTAGCTGTATTGAAAGAAATCTTGTGCAAGATCACCCAGTCAAGTGGATTGAAAGTCAACTATTACAAATTATGTCTGGTTCCCATAAATGTTGACTCTGAAAAGGCTGCCTCTTTGGCAAATGTTTTTGGGTGAAATGTTGGATCCTTCCCATTCACATATCTTGCCTACCCATGGGTCTTACAAAGCCATAGGTTAATGATTAGCCCCCCTTAATCTGTAGAATTGAGAGAAGAATGTCTGCGACTTCTCAATTTCTTTCAAATGCTGGGCATTTGCAACTTGTGAATTCAGTCATTTCCTCCCTCCCTACATACTATACATCTGTTCTCTAAAGCTTCGAATTCATGTTACTGTCATTGATATTATTGATAAGCATAGAAAGAATTGTCTTTCGCGAGGCAGTGAGTTCAGGAAAAAAGGTTACAATCTTGCGGCTTGAAATCTTGTTAGACGCCCAAAAAGCAAAGGAGGTTTTGGTGTTATTAACTTGAGCATACAGAATGAGACCCTACTTTTAAAGCAGCATGATAAATTCTATAGAAAGGAGGATATTCAGTGGGTTAAACTCATTTGGCAAAAATACTACCATGATTCAGATCCTCACCTGGCAAGAGAGAAAGGATCTTTTTGGAGGAAGGATGTTCTTAGGTTGAATGCGCAATACAGAGGTGCGGCTATCTAGCTACCCAACAGAGGTGATACCATCAGTTTTTGGGAGGACATTGTTAATGGGTAAATTTAGTCGATCAAGTGTATAACCAAGGCTATATTCTTTTGCCTTGGATACTCGTATTTCCTGGGAAGCTTAGAGCATTTGAGTCTCAGATTGACTGCTTTAGAATACCTATGTCTAGAATTGCTTTTAATGAGCTTGTTGCGCTTGATGCTGAGTTGGCTCTTATGGCGCACACTGATGGTGCTGAGAAGGATAAATGGTATTTTATTTGGGGTTATCAAAGATACTATTCTATTAAATATTATCATCATCACTTTAGATCCATACAACCTTATAATTCTGTGTTATGGTGGAGGACAAAGTGTGTCCCAAAGATCAAGTTCTTTGCTTGGCTGCTACTTAATGACAGACTCAATGCTAGGAATATCTTAATAAAAAGGAACAAGTTACTTGAGAAGGGGTATAATTGTGTCATGTGCCAAGATGGTCTTGAAGAAACTGTTGAGTATCTTTCACTAGTACTGATTTGATTTTTGCGAGCACTGGCACAATTTTTTTCCGTGGCGGCACTTTTTTTTTGCCTGTCACGGAAAATACTCCGCCACATCCTGTTTTTTTTTTTTTTTTTTTGCGTGGCGGGCGTGATTTTGCCCGCCACGGGAAAGATTTTTTGCGTGGCGGGCACCTTAACACGCCCGCCACACAAAAAAATCTTTCCGTGGTGGGCACCTTTAAAAGCCCGCCACATATAAGCGAGAGGCCCAAATGGCCCATGTCAAGGCCCGACAAGTGTGGTTCATATAAATTGGCGAGTTAGGTTTTCTCAGCCACTCCCTCAGCCCCCTCTCCTCCTCACTCTCGCAGCCGCACGCCTCCTCCTCACTTCCCTCCCCCACGCCGAACGTTCCCGACCGCACCGTTCCTCACTTCCCCTCCCCATGGCGGCTCCTTCCCTCCTCCAACCGCCGGCGCTCCTCTCCTCCTCCAATGAAAATGCGTCGGTGTGAGCGCTCCACTGTCGGCGGTTGGGAGCACGTGGTGGCCCGCATCCTCGACAACGAGCGGCCACCATGGCGGACGCCCTCGACGACGACGGAGCGGATCCTGGCGGACGTCCTCGGCGGCGGCGGCCCCTCCCTCCCTGCGGCGGCGGCCCCTTCCTCAGCGCGACGACGACGGCGGCCCTTCCTCCCTCTGCAGCAGATATACGGCGCGACGACGACGGCAGGTCAGCTCCACGGCGGCGGGTGGCGACGGGGCGGCGCCAGGATCAGCGTCCCCTTCCTCTCCGGCTGCTGCGCAGGTCGGCAAGGACAAGCTTCGATCGGTGTACCGGCGCGTCGGCGGCTCGATCGGCGAGGTGGGGCTCGTCGGCGGGCTCGATCCGGTGGAGGGGGCTCGTGGGGAGGGCTCGACCGGTGGCGGACGTCGCCGGAGGCGGGCGGATCCGATGGATGGCGTGAACGGCGGCGACCCGACGACGGATCCCCGGACGGCGGCGGCGGTGCTGCCCTAGATGGGCTCAGCGGGCCCATGGATGGGCTCGGCGGGCCTGTCTAGGGTTTTCTGATTTTTTAATTTTTTTGAAACCTTTACTGCGGGCGGGCATCCTAATGTGCCCGCCTCGGTCATCTATTAACCGTGACGGGCGAGGAGCCCGCCACGTATATTACTCGGATTAACCGTGACCTTCGTTGGGTGGCGCGGCGCCTCGCCCGCCCGCCGCAAAATCTCAGCGCCCGTCACCCAAAAGTATTTTAGTACTAGTGTTTTCTTTGATTGTCCTTCAGCTGTTAGCAGGTGGTTCTCCCTGGGCATTACATGGTAGGAGAATGTTAACATTCATCATTGTATATGGCAAAGCAAGCCTTCAGATATCCTTTCTTCATGGATATTTTATGGTTGCTGCTTGGTGTTTTTGGAATGAGAGAAATAATCTTATTTTCAATAGGAGACCCCCTAGTCTTGCATGTTGGAAGGACGATTTCAAAGAGGAAGTTACTGCTCATCGATTTCAGTATCAAACCAAGCCTTCATCAGTCTATCCTGCTCTGGCTTCTAGCTTTGTAATTTTCAATTTGATGTGTATTTGTATAGTTTCTGTCTGTTTTTGGGCCAGTTTATACGTAGTTAGTCTGCTTTCTTTCTTCCCTGCCTAACCTATGGTTTGGTCTATTTCATGTAAGTCTTCTGTAATCTTTTGACTCTTTAATATATTTTCCAACGGGGGGGGGGGCTTTTGCCCCCGGTTTTTTGCTCAAAATGCCCAAAATGGGTAGCATATATTACTGCACAATGAAAAGTATGTAACCCTTTCCGATGATGAAAGGGAGGGCACAAGTACCAATTAACATTCGGTTAGTTACTCCCATCGTATTCCCTTAAGACCAAAGTTTAGAGAGGTGCTGCTTGGCGCACGTGCACTAGTACGGGTAGCGGCGCACATGCACTAGTACAGCTAGCAGCGGACGCCAGATTAATTAACCCACTGACTGGGGGAGAGAGTTTAGAGCTCTCTGGAGGATTGTCAATTCTATGATTGTCAATTCTATGATACGCCTTCTCTTTTTCTTTAATTAATGTGCTCTTAGAATAAGGTTGTAACGTGAGGATTCCTAGAGACGTGATACATGTACCAAAAGACAAAAGAGTACAGGGAAATGCAAAAATGTATAGAGAGATTTAGATACGTACTCAGGGTCCATGTAACCAGCTGTGCCAGCTGCCGTAGCTGATATGTGAGACTGAGCATCACTAAGAAAAAGTTTTAGAAAGTCCAAAATCTGCTATTTTGGATTGCATATGTTGATCCAAGAGAATGTTGCTAGTTTTGACATCCCGATGGATAATTGGTGGACGGCAACCTTTGTGCAAATAATCTAGGCCTACATATATAGCAAGAATGTGAAAAGATGAAATATGAAACATATATGTTTGATCGCATACAGAGAATGTAATTGGTTAATTATACGAACAACCTTGAGCATTTGCAGCATACCTTGTGCAGCCTCAAGTACTACTTGCACACGTGTTCTCCAATTCATGGTTTGATCAGCACCATCATTACCTTCAATATTTTAACATAGCATATCATTGAACATTTTCTGAGTGTTAATTTTAGCAATTTTATGCAATGCAATGTTGGTTTACGTCATGCTTTGTTATTCTCATCTCCTATGAAATCTACAAATTGGTGCAAAATAAGCCGACCTTTTAAGAATTTGACTATATAGATTAGGGGATGTCACACACAGTTGAAGAATATACGAATCAGCCATGTCAATTCAATCATTATTTGATTAGAACTGATGGGTCGACATTTAAATACTGAAGATGACGAGTTAGTAGCTTGCCACCTAAATTCATAAGAACACGTTCAGACAGTGTGAAAGGTCAGTAGTACAATGATATATAAGAACATTTTCGAACATTGTGCCTGGCGTGACCTTATACCAATATATAATTTTTTTTTTTTGGCTTAGGACGAGTTATGGAAGATATTTTAGGATTGTTTGTGAAATTTTATGACCTTAAACTGGACATTAGCAGATTGAACCACATCATTATCAACAGTGCTTCCTATATTGCATGATGCAATCAAAACAATGCACAGGGCAGGCGTACTTGCATGCTAATAAGTCTGATTTATATAATACCTTCATAAAACCCTTGATGCTAAGGATGAAACAATAATGGATATAGTTTTCAATAGATGCCAAACTGCCTTTATAATAACAGTAAACAGACAAATTTTAGCAGGCATCATAATTGGTTTGTAGAGTGGGTTTCCCATCCACCTACTATATACATATTGGTAGCTGTACCCAACCGTACCTGAAAATTGATTTCTAGAGACAAAATGCTAATATTATTTTAAAATAGATTTGATAGCTTGTGATGAATACTTGGTCCTGTAAACGACCTCAAATAAAACGTTCTGAACTTATAAGAGGACCTCTGCACAAACTCAAGTTTAAGAAGATTTCACTAGACAAACCTCTCAAATGATCACAAAGACTGCCCTGAGACATATACTCATAAACCAGTGCCAGGTGTTCATTCTCCCAGCAGTAGCCAATCAAAGACACTAGATTCCTGTGATGCACCTTTGTCAAGCTTTGAACCTTGTGATAAGATACAAAACCAAATTAAAATTAAAAATTATATTTCTAAGTCATGTTAAATTTCTCTTGGTGACTGAAATTTGGTACCTCAGCTAAGAATTCATCAAGCCCATGAGATGATGATTCAGAACGCATTTTGACAGCAAACTCTGTTGCGTCTTCTAAGCGGCCATAATAAACAAGACCAAAACCACCTTGCCCTATGAATCGTTTAAAATTTTCAGTAAACTTCTCCAGCTCTTTGTATGTGAACCGACGATTCTCAGTAGTTATTAGCTGGTGGTTCTTGGGACTTTTTCTATTTCCTGGAGCATTATGCAGTTGTAGATCTATTGCTGGGCCATGTGTGGAGACTGGTTGCACTAGTATGAGATATAAAACCGTCAGACCAAGTGTGAATAAAATATATCAAGTGTACATGCCATTGAACGACAGAGCAGCGGGTACATACCATTCTGCCTTCTTTTCTCCCGCCAGATGAAATATGCAAGAAGAACTACAACCACTACCAACACAGGAATTACTACTGAAACAGCTATGATAGTTGCTTTGTTGTTCGACGTTTTTGGTGTTTCTTTGCAGCTATATCCATCGTCGTAGTCATATCTGAGATTACGTATGAGAACGAATCAGTTACACAATTTGTGTTAGGAGAAAAAAGTCAATTACTTTTGTGATGATCACAGCACGAGGTACAATTAAAATTCAGCAGCTTACTCAACAATAAAGAAAGAGAGAAAAATGAAAACCTGAAAACAAGTGATCCAGTGTAATTTTTACATAGGGCATCGCCACGTAGATGATTGCCAGACAAATTTCTGCATATATAGAACCAAAGATATTACTAAATTTGCCCCTGGCTAAATACGAATTTTTGCAACATATATCTACTTACATAACTCTCAGGAAGGGCAGACTTGGCAGGGAATCAGGTACTGATCCACTTAAGTTGTTATATGACAAATCCCTGATATATTTGCACACAACCACAATGAGTTGGTTCTATGATTAAAGCACATATATATTTAAGAAGTAATATACACGAGGAGAGCAATGCGAATAAAACCAGCATCTATTAAGCAGAACCGGCAACACTGACTTTTCTTTGTCTATTGACTATTGTTTCTGCATGTTAAGACAGGTAGGCCGAGAGGCCAATAACCACAGCTTGAATCGGAAATCTATTGGTAGCCACCATGAGACACAGCTTATGGAAATAATCTATTCTTAGTGACGGTTTTATTAAGCATTTTAATCATGCATTTATATTGGTAATAAATTAAAGCTGAAGAGGACTGCACTACAAATAGACCTATTTGTATTTTTTTAGTAGACCTGAATATTTCAAGATAGCTAATAGAAATCTATTTCTTGCAGTGGCCTTCGGCCATGGCTTCTCTAAAAAAAGGAGAGGTTTGTGGGTTCGTCTCAATCATGTGGTGTGCGAAAATTCATTTAACATAAGATATGTATCTTGCTAACACTCATGTGTCATGACCGTCACATGTGGTGTGTTTTTTGACATAACATCTATATGCTTGGATTTGATCGCACAAGAACTATCTCCACATGAAACCATTGTGCTCTGCATGATCTTTCCATAGTGTATCTAAACTCTGTTTTTATTGGATTGATTAGAAAATATGAATTTTTATGTTGGAAGTCTAGCTTTTGTAAACAGACCAAGTCGGTTGCTTTGTAGACAATATTACATACAGGTAATAAATGACGAAATTAAATTTTGTAATTACTACAAAAGTTGTAGGTTCATATATAACCATATGTCATAACCACTAAGAACTGAACCTTTTGACATTCCTCTTTCAATCATAATTGGGAGCCTTAATTATTTCCTTTACATATGATGTTGTCATGATACAAACATGGTTTATGTGGTTACATCGACATGTTTCGGAAAAGGTGAAGTTTATACTCCTCTTATTGCATCATTCAAATTGATTGCAAGTTATGTCGATGAGCTCTGGTCACGACTGTACCTGAAAGCTCCCTACCTTGTTGAGTACTTAGACAGTTGTCATTTGCATTCCACTCATGCATTTACGAAAATATACTTGAAGTGGCGTGTCCTTCCTAATATTACCATCCTTCTGTTTGTTCCATGTGGATGTGGTCGTTTTTATATTGGTATTATATTTTGTCTATACTAGAGTGGAATTCTAACTTAAAATGTTGCCTAACACAAATTCTGGTTTAAATAACTCATCAGCACAAATTTATTTGCTGAGATTTTTCATCTCACCCTTTCACACATTATGGGAAGATTTACGAAAATTTACTTGCATTACTACTTCCAGGTACTCGATGGTTGCTAGGATGGGGAGAGATCTAGATGCACATTTCACACATTGGACAGTATTCCTTAAGCATAATAACTTAGCTATGATCATTAGTTTTGTGAAGGTTTGTTTCAAGCGAAGTCATCAAACTTTTCCCTTTCCAATAACTCCTTTGCTCTTGGATGTTTATTTAATGCTAATTTGGTTTATACGCAGCTTATCATTGTTCTCACTTCCTTGTTGCTTATATATACAAAGAAGGTGATGCCAATTTTGTTTGTGATGTTAATTTAGTAACATTCCGGGTGTTTGTGGTTCTGAGTATGTCACAACTTTTGCCTTTTCCTGTCCTTTTTGACATTTACAGTTAGACTAACAAAGATTAGTACCTTAAGTTCATGAAAGAATATAATGAACATTAAAAAAAAATTTAGACCTATATATATAATCTTAATCAATTGCTTTTTATGATTTCTTTTGCAAGTTGCTAACTCCTTGATTTGGGAAAGTGGCCAAAGGTTTGTTTTGGGTATTAAAGTGCTTCCCTTGAAGAGTTAGGTATATTTAAGAAATTTTACTAGTTCTAGAGCAGTCAGTTCTATACGTATATATGAAAATTGGCAAGCCCAGCTGGGTTCCTGTCCAAGAAAAAATGTGGCCAAGATCTACATTCTGCGTGGCGTTCTTGGCCGTGCAGAGGTATAGTACAGAGATAATTTGTGAAGCCGTCGGATGTATGTCGAAAGGTTCTTAATTTGTGAAGCCTGACGCAAATTTATGGGAAGTAGATACAGAGATAATCATATACATTTTGCATCCCAACTTTTAGAAGTGAGTACATATGTCATGATCCGGAGATAGGGCCCAGAAGGACGGGCCCGACGGGGGCTCGAGGGGGCCGGGCCGCCTCCCCGGGCTTTCAAGGCGCCCCCCCGCCGCCTTCTCCTCCCTTCCGCGGATTCTTCGGCAACTAATCCGAGAAAAAGGAGGAAATTATCTAGGATTATCTTTAGGCGTTTTGGTGTGCAAGGGGCTATCTCATCTATAAGGGAGACCTTTATTAGGAAATAAATAAATAGGACATGCTTGTAAAAGGTATTCCAATCTATAAGGAAACCTTTAGAGAGATTGCTTGAGATACAAGTCCCAATAGTCGGGCTATATAAGTAAGGGTCTCAGAATCTTCAGGGTAACAAGCAAATAAAGAAATTATTCCAATCTCTCCTGCCTCCTCCTCCAACTGCGCCGCGCGCCGCCCTGCCCCGCCCGACGCCGCCGCCCTCGCGCCCGCAAGACGCTGCCCGGCCAAGCGCCGCCGCCCGCCATCGCGGCCGGCGCGGGCAGCCGCCGCCCGCTCCACCGCCGCCGCCATCATCTCCCTCCACCTCTTCCTCAATTCCCCAATTCAAGTGTCAATTCCGGCCCAATCTAGCTGGAATCTGACAGCTGGTATCCGGAGACCACTACGATCCACCCACCACCATGGACGCCGAATCCAAGACGCTGCTGAAGAACTTGACGAACGAGGTCGTCAGGATCCACAGCAGGATAGACCAGCTCGATGATAGGATCACCATCGTCACCGGTGATGATCCTGCCGAACTCAAACGCCGCCAACAACTTCGTGCAGTTGAGATCGAGATGCGGGCAATGTTCCAGGAAGCAGCCAAGGACTTCATCAAGAGGAAGACTGATGGCAAGCAGGACCAGGACAATCAGGTTACAGCAGCTGATCTGAATAATCTGATGAAGTGCTACTTGAAGCCACAGACCGCGCCTGCAGGATCGTCCTCAGCAGGGGCGCATGTGCCGCCCCCCTTCCACCTCCGGCTGACACCTTCCCAGGCCTCGCTCCCCGCCTGCACAAGCTGTCCTTCCCCACCTATGATGGCAAAGAAGATCCCCTTCCATGGATCAACCGCTGCGAGCAATTCTTCAGGGGACAAGGTACGCCAGCCACAGAGCAAGTCTGGTATGCCTCCTATCATCTCACAGGAGGGGCAAAGAATGGTATATGAGGCTGTCCCAGGAGAAACCGGTGGCAGATTGGGCAAGCTTCGCCCAATACGTCAACGAGCGCTTTGGCCCAGCTGAACGGCGCAATCCGCTGGGTGAGCTGGCATCACTGAGGAAGACAGGCACCGTCGATGAGTACACGGAGCAGTTCCTGGCACACGTGGCACGAGCAGGCCACCTCGACGACAAGCAGCAGGTGAACATCTACACAGCAGGCTTGGGCGAACCGCTCAAGACGGACGTCGAGATGCAAGATCCCAAGGACATGGAAGCAGCCATGTCTCTCGCCAGGGCGTACGAGCGACGCCTCGCCATCCTCTACAACACCAGCAAGCCAGCACAGTCAAAGGGCAGGGCCCCTGCGCCCCTGCCTTTGCTGGCCGCCCCCAGCGCCCCCTCATCAGCAGCACCGCCTCGGCCGTTCAAACGGCTGACACCAGAGGAGATGACCGAACGACGCAAGGCTGGTCTCTGCTTCAACTGTGACGAGCCGTTCTCACGGGGTCACAAGTGCAAGCATCTCTTCGACATCACGATCTTCAACGACTACAACGACGACATGATGAACGCCCCGCTAGCGGACGTTAAAGAGGAGCCAGCTGATCTGAAGGTCCTCACTGGGGACCCCGACTCCCTGGTACGTGGTGCTCATTCTCTCTACCTCGTCGGTATGATAACAGGAACGGGCGTCAACATCATCGTCGACTCGGGAGCAACGCACAACTACATCGACCCCCGTGTGGTGACCACGGCAGGCCTCCGGACTCAGCCAGTGCGTGTGCTGATCACCACTAGCACCGGCGCCACGTCTACATGCCGCGCCGCCACCTTCGACGTGCCACTACGCCTCGACGCCAGCACCTTCGACATCGACGCCTACGTCATGCCACTGGGCGAGGACGTCGACGTCATCCTTGGCATGCCTTGGCTGGCAAGCCTGGGACGCGTGACGTGGGACTTCGCGACCCACGAGCTGCAGTACTACCGTGAGGGTCGCCCGTCCACGTTCACCTCAGCTCCACCACCTCAGCGCAGGGGCGCCCCTGGCCCCGGCCTCCTCCGGTCAGGCATCTTCGCTGGCATCCGTACGCCTGCGCCTCGGCTTGGGAAACGTTCGAGGCATGCGACTGCCTTGGACCTCTACGACACATCAACGGGAGTCTTCGTCCAGCTACGCCAAGCTACTTTGGAGGATCAGCACCTACGCCTCATCGCCCTCGACGTCACCACGGGTGACGCTGCTCCGGCTTGGACGCTCGAGGACGGTCTACTCCTCTTCGACGGCCGCTTCTACCTTCCGGCCTCCTCTCCACCGCCGCCGGACTTACTGGAGGCCTTGCTTGGGCGGAGTTCGTGGGGATCTAACTTTCGCCTTGGGGAGGCCTACACGGCGGAGCCAACTTCAGCTGCACCAACCGCCATCCTCTTGGCGGCATATGGCCATGGCGCCACCACGTCGGGCCCCTGCCAGGTCGTCTTCCTCGACGGCATGGATCGCCTCTTCCTCACGATTGACAACGTCCACATCGGCCCACGATCCAGAGAGGGCCACACACCGCTATCGCCCCCTCCCTCTTTGACGCCGGCTCCTTCATCATGTGCGGTGACGATGTTGAACTTGGCCGCTACTCCTCCTACTCGCCGGGACATCACTATCTGGCGTCTACTTCCGCTCTTCGTCCACGCTCCACCCAATGAGCGTTTCTTGTTCCTGGAGAGCCCCCCTCGCGACGTGGTGCACCAGCACCTCGATGTGGGCGTTCCGAGGGAGCTCCTGCTGGCAGCCCGTCGTCAGACAGCTTCGCAGCAGGGCCGCACGGTTCATCGCTACATCTATCACGGCTACATCGGCAACCTTCACTACCTTCTTGAGTTCGACCCCAAGCGAACCAGGGAGAACATGATCCTCAGGAACCCGGTGCAGGGTCGTCTTATGCTGCAGGTCGAGCTCATCCTTCCAGGGGCAGCCGATCCCCCTCCAGGCGTCACTGAATGGACTTTCATCCAGCGCGAGGACGCGCCGGTCGGAGAAGGGGGGAGATGTCATGATCCAGGAGATAGGGCCCGAAAGGACGGGCCCGACAGGCTCGAGGGGCGCGGGGCGCAGCCCCCCAGGCTGCGCGCGCCCGGCGCCGCCTCCTCCCTTCCGCGGATTCTTCGGCAACTAATCCGAGAAAAAGGAGGAAATTATCTAGGATTATCTTTAGGCGTTTTTTGGTGTGCAAGGGGCTATCTCATCTATAACGGAGACCCTTATTAGGAAATAAATAAATAGGACATGCTTGTAAAGGTATTCCAATCTATAAGGAAACCTTTAGAGAGATTGCTTGAGATACAAGTCCCAATAGTCGGGCTATATAAGTAAGGGGTCTGTAATCTTTCGGGTAACAAGCAAATAAAGAAATTATTCCAATCTCTCCTGCCTCCTCCTCCTCCTCCAAGCGCGCGCCTGACGCCTGCCCGACGCCCGCCGCCCCGCCCTGCCCGACGCCGCCGGCCGGCATCCCGGCCAGCGCCGCCGGCGGCGCCACCGCGGCCGGCACGGCAGCCGCCCGCTCCACCGCTGTCGCCACCATCCTCTCCCTCCACCTCTCCTCCAAATTCCCCAATCCAAGTGTCAATTCCGCCCAATCTAGCTGGAATCTGACAACATATTTATATGCACTATGGGATATGCTGATTTTCAGGATTTTTGGAACAACTAAAATATGTTATTATATTAGTTTTATTGTTTCTACCAAGTTTGTGGTTTCCATCACTTATTTTGCGAAATCAGTCTTTGCTTCAAATATAATAAAAAAATAGTACAGTTATACGAATAAGTATGAAGAGTTACTTGGAACTTAGGATCCACGATTTTAAATGCTTTAAATTTTGTGGTTGCTTAGTCTTGGTTATGGGTATAGTATAAATGGGATGCTCTCGCTCATGGAAAATCGTATATACCAATCCAGTGCAAATGATGAACGCAAATACATCGTCTAGCACTTACAGATTCTGGAGCGCCGTGAGCAGTGTAAAGTTCTGAGATATTGCTCCACTCAAAGAGCTGTTGGAGAGATCTCTGCATTTTAATTTGCAGTTCAGCAGCAGTAAAATCCATTCCTGATGAACTAAATTCAAATATACTAGACCTTCTAAATTACGTGTCAGATACTCACAGTGAAGTAATCCTTGTGGTGTTGTCACTTTGGTTGCTGCATTTCACGCCATCCCAAACATATTTGGTTGGAAAGCATGGATCACCCATCCAGTTTTTCTTCACTCCATACTCGAGCTTTATAGCCATCATGGCATCAACTGGCGTGGCCACAAAAAGGGTTAGGGTTTTGCTACGAAAATAGGCATCAGATTTGCCGTCAACCGGCGTGGCCAATTGCATATATAAAATACAAGTGGAAACATGCAGCCGCATCCAAATACACTAGTTACAACTTGCAAAGTAAGCGTTATGGTTCGTAAGCAAACTAGGGACCGACTTAAATATCCATGCGTAACCATTTGTATCCTTGTTGTAGCCTACATCAGCATCAATGACCAATGGATACTGTCTATGATTTTGTGGGATTCTGAACCATTTTTCCCCGAAAATGACTGGTGTTCTTCCATTGCAGTTCACTTTTGAGCAAACCAAGTTATGAAACCCCGATACGGGCTGCAATCCCAAGAGGAATAGGGGGGGGGCTAGCAAGGGTCCAAGGAGGAGGGCATGAGGAATAGGGGGCTAGCAAGGGTCCAAGGAGGAGGGCATGACGCCCGGGGCATCAGCCGCTGCCGCTCATGCGTGCAGGAACTACAATAGTGCACGCTGTAGCAGCACGCCGCCGTGTCGCCGCCGCTATCTAGTTACCTTTTGAGTCCAAGAAGATTAGTTAGAACAGGTATGTTAGGACTTAGGAGAGTAGAATCCAATTCATAATTAAGGAGCTCACAGAGTTTCCCTATGGGTCATTGCACATTGAGACTATAAATACTAGCATCATGTAATCATACAATTCAAGAAAAGGAGTAGTCGAAGGACTTTAACCTAAAGCTCTCAAGCTCTCTCTCACCTTCTCCTCCCTAACCCTAAGGGCGGCCACCTGTGTGGCTGTGCATATACCTATTCCACCGCCCGTGCCCTACACTAGTATAGATTTTTTTTTTTGTTCCGCGGGCGTTTTTTTAAATTTTCCATGGCGTTTTCAGTAACCACCACCGAAGCTAGGGTCACGGTTAATCGTTTGATTAACCGTGGTGGTTTCTGAAACCACCAAAATCTGCCATGATAAATATTAACCGTAGTGGTTTTTTTCAAGAAACCGCCATGGTTAATCCAAATAAGAAAAAAAAAAAAAGAAAGAAAAGAAAGAAAAAAAGGAAAAAAGCCCAAACCTAACCCTAACGGGCCGCCCGGTGCATACCTATCCCTAATGGGGCGCTGCCGCCGCATTCATTGGCCGTCTGGTGGCGCCTGCTTGCCCGGATCCACGATCGTCGCCCATTGGGAGCCTTGACGCGCCACGCCATCGCCCCTAGATCCGCTCGCCATCCACCGGGCTCCGCCAGCCTGGACTCGCACCACCGAGCCGCCAAGTAGCCGTTGGTCGCACGCCACCGCCGCTGGATCCGCGCGCGCCGTCCACCAGCGCCGCCGCTGGCCTCGTGCCGCCTGGATCCGGACTCCCATCCACCCGCCCCCGGCCCTTGCTCGCGGCGCCGTGGAGCCTCGCGCGCCACCAGCTGCAGCGCCACCGACGCCGCGCGCCATGGCCTGCCGCCGCGCTTAGTGGGCTGGGCTGTCTTTGTTGAACTGGGTATAATTAACTGCGGGCGGTTATTTTACAAAAAGTGCTACGGTTGTTCTTTTTAATCATGGCGGTTTTTGCCTGGCCAGGGCCCATTTGGATCGGGCTCGATTAATGGTGGCGATTTTTTAAATAACTGCCACGATTAATCTTTTGGAAGTGCCTTGCAAAAAAAAAAAAAAATTTTATAGTAGTGCTCGCCGCTGCCATTCCTCCCGCGGGCTGCTACCCTACCAGGCCGCAGGTGTGCCCCCTCTGGCACGCCTACTACAATGTCATTTTGAGTTCATTTTAATTTTTCACATTTAGATATTTAAATTTTCAAACTATCTCAAATTGAGACATGATGTATACTAAATTTGCAGTTACTACAAGCTCTGAAAGTCAATCTTCAACTTTTTTCATTTCATGTTATTTAGCATCCAAATATTCAATATAAAATTAGTAAATGTTACTAAAAAATCATAGCATCCTATGTGAGACTAGACGCCATGGGTTCAAATCCTGAGAAGCCCAACACACGAAAAAAAAAGAGACATCACCTTATATTATAAAATTTTGTTCCGTATTTTCGTCGATCCAGTTGACCATTAAAGAAAACCTGGCTATATTTGGGGGACACAGTTAGGGTTCCTGCAGGAGTCAAAGGAGTTTGCTAACTTTGACCACGTAGAATTTGGCCATGGGTGGCTCAACTATGTTGACCTTGCACGCACTTTTGCTATTGCCTGGAGTCATACGCCTGATAAGCCAAAATTATGATGAGGCGGCATTTCTTCTTGAAACAGAATCCTGTGTCCCCTTCATCACTCATAGCATGGTGGCAATGTATATGATCACACCAGTGGTGCAGGGATTCTTGCTCTCAACTATAGAATGAGGCATGCTCATATTGTACTTGGTTATCCTCGAGATGATTGGTCCCTCGCAGGGCCAAGAATATTTGTTATGCAGGTGTGTATACATTTGAGCAACACAATTGTGTACGTTTTGCATAGCTAAGGAAATTAAAGTTGATGCAAATGACATGTACTCCCTCCGTTTTTAAATTAAAAGTCATTTTCGGTTTTGTGTATACACAACTTTTCTATGCATATAGTTCGGTATATGCTATGTGCAGATACATAGCAAAAAACTATGTTACTAGAAATTTCAAATGGTGGCAAAATGGTAGTATGTAGTTGTCGATGTTGAGAACTTACAATCTTTAGAGAACGTCGTGGGACCATCTAGTGCAAGTTGAGAGTAGATCTCAATAGCATTACACATCGGCGGCAGCACAGACTCCGCAGTGGCTGCGAGGGTGATGTTGTAGGTGTTGTCGCTGTTCTTATACCATCCATAATTGTACACAGTAGAAGAAGCCAGGTATTGTGGGCTGTAGGGCTTCTCGCTCAGCCCCGGACGATGGCCATTGAAGTAGATATTAAACTGGCGGGACTGGGTGCTTTGGAAGTCCGCGAAGTGTAACAACACCAGAAAGGAGTACCAGGAACGGCTTGTTTCCCACGTGTAACTGATTACCGTAGCATTGCCTGTTGCGGTAACGGCTGTATTGAGGACTTTTATCGGCTCAACGTAGCTTGGATCCTGTTGGATATTCTGAGCAGTGGACAGGTTCCCCCACTGCGGGCCGAAAGTTTCCCACCAGAAACGGTCGTATGTATCGTCAGGAAACCTTATCAATGAAATCAAAGAAAAGGAAGCATTATCGTCCACATAGAATACAATGAAAACGAGACATATATATACATGGTGATCTAGACTAGCACGTGGCTAATGATGTTGGTGACTAGCTCAATGGCCTCTGCGCTGTTTCGTATGCATGTACTGCATTGCATTTTTGTATATTTCTTTATATTTGAAAGACTAATTCCTTTTGGTTCTATCATCATACTTTGAGTGTGCGCCATTTTGTTGTAAATTAGATTTACTTGTCACTGAGCATGCGCGATTTCTGTTGTTTGTTCTTTGTTGAGAGGTCAATTTTAGCGATCCTTATATTTTTATAAAAAATACCAATGCCCTATATATTTTCGCAATAATTGTATTTAGAGCTAAAATATCTTTTACAAACAACATTCTCTGGAGGTATAAAAAAAATTAACCTTATCCGAACATTAGATTCAAGTATTCGTTCGCTTACATTCAAGATATTATTATGTCCCACCGGCCCCTTCCACTCCATGCTTATCATTTGTTCACACCATTAACACTATATTAACTTCGATATTGCATGCTTTCAAACACTTTTAACGGCAAAGTAGCATTTTTGAAATAAAATAATTTTAACAAAAAAAACATGCAAAATGGATCAGTCTGGTTTGAAGTTTTCATCTAAGCATCATATATTTTAATTAGTAGGATGTGGTACCAAAAATCAAATCTAGAGGCAGGTCAAATGATTCTGAGCAGTTAGTTGCTCGCCTAACTCTACGAATCAAATGTAAAACCAATATTACCTTTTCTGATCTCTAGTCACAACTCATGTCATTTTTCACGTGTACAGGTTTATGTCTTCCGATCCATAGGATCTCTTTGTGCACGAAAGCATCTTAATTACCATCTCCCCCACTAGTCAAATATTGGCTAAATGGGACATGATATTCTTGTGTGTTCACCTTTCCATCTTTATATTATATGTGTTTTGCACACTAAACAAACTTATAAAATGTTGCTGTAGCCAGAATGTCATCTACAACTAGGATAGAAAGCATGTCTCTCTCCAAGCAACAGGTCAAAATTAGTTATTCTGTATCCACCTCTATTTACAATAATTTTATACACCAATTTGTGATAACGTCAATACATGTTTACGATAGTTATGGGTTACAGGTGGAGAAGGAGTTGGAGAACCCCATCCCCCTAGCTATGATCCCAGCTGGCAAGACTCAGGTGGCACCTTATCTGAATGAAGATGTTGTTCGTGGCATTGCTTCTGGATTCCTACAGATTCAACCTGAGGTTGTTTCTGCTGCCATCCTTGAAAGGGACAACAATGCGGACATCAACTAAAGCTGGAGTTGGGGCAGCGTGCCTTGTCATGACGCTACTTGATAGTCCTCTTAGAGTTATCAGAACTATGTCCTTTGCCCAGCCTGCGTGCGGGTTAAATAAGTTTCTTTTGTTTGGAGGGCTGAAAACTTTTACTGTCTCTGAATCAGTAGTTTGGTTTGAGCTGTGGCTCCAGCTTGTGAACATGGTTGCTCGGTTTAAGTTTATCCTTAAAGTTGGATCGTATCGCTATCTTTGTTTTTTGCTCTGTGAACCTTTCTTTTATCATAAGATTGGTGTTGGACGATCATTGTGTGATCAGGTCCTGTCCTTTTCCCTACTTAGTTTCCAATGAGTAACAACAGATCTCATAGTGTTCTTACTTGGAACGTAAGAGGTATAAATTCTCAGGAAAAATGGGACGCAATTAGAGATAAGATTTTGGAAAGCTCTAGCAACCTGATTTGTTTACAGGAAACCAAGAGAGAATCTTTTGACTTGCAGTACTTAAGAAGATTTTGTCCTAAGCACTTGGACAACTTTGCTTTCTTCCCTGCTGTGGGTGCTTCTGGAGGCTTACTTTGTGTCTGGAATAGCAATTTGTATAACTGCTCGCTTGTGGACAGTAACTCTTATGCTATCACATTGAAAGTTACCTGCCTCTTGGATCATAGTAGCTTCCACCTTTCCAACATCTATGGACCCTCGCACTCAACTGGGAAAATGGCCTTTATTACCCGGTTATTAAACTTAGACACTACTGATTTTGAGGATTGGATTCTAACCGGGGATTTCAATCTCTATCGTAGCCAAGATGATAGAAACAAACCTGGAGGGAACCACTCAGAGATGCAACTGCTCAATGATTCAATTTCAGACTTAAACCTTTCAGATATCCCATTCAATTGGAAGGCAATCCACCTGAGCAATATGCAACCGACCCTTTGTTAGTCAAATTAGATTGGGTCTTTGTTTTCGATGGTAGGGGTTTATCTTATCCTTCTACCTCAGTTCAACCCCTGGGCAGACTGTATCGGATCACATCCCATTTGTAATCAACATAGGCAAAGTAAGATCCCAAGGGGTAATAAATTCAGGTTTGAAAATTATTGGGTTAATCATCCAGGTTTCTTCGAAACAGCTTGATTTGCATTGGAATTCCTGTGCTTTCTTTTGCTAATCTTTGCTAAAACATTGGGTGGGAAATTTAAGCAAGTAAGAGCTGGTTTGAGAAAATGGAGCAAGAATTTATCTAATCTAAATAAACTCATTCATAATAGCAATTGGGTTCTTCTTCTCGCTAGATGGTCTAGAGGATCGAGACCTCCGAATAGCCTTGAAAAAATTCTCGTGAATTTGGTCAAGACTCATCTCCAAGCTATTAGAAGATAAAAGAATTTATTGGAAGCAGAGAAATACTGTGAGGTGGGTGATTCTTGGTGATGAGAACACAGCTTTTCTTTCAAGCCACCGCTTCACACAAGAACATCAAAAGACACATTGGGAGTTTATTAAATGATGATGGAGTTTTGATTAATGATCATTCTCAAAAAGCAGCTCTCCTTTGGTCCTCTTATAAAGCCAGAATGGGTGTCTTTGCTTTTCAGTGCTATCTCTTATGATCTAAATGCTCTTATCCATAATTGTGAGGAGGAGCTTACACATATGGCTGATGACTTCTCAGATTCTAAAATTGAAGCAGTAATTAAAGCTTTACCTAATAGTCATGCTCCTGGGCCAGATGGATTCAATGGACTTTTTATAAAAAAAAATGTTGGTCCATTATTAAAGTTGATTTCACAAAGTTTCTTAAGGACTTCTGCTCTACAAATATGGACATTGAATGTCTAAATGACTCTTTCATTACCTTGATTCCAAAGAAATCCAACCCCGCAAGGACCGATGATTATAGACCAATTTCACCGCTCAATTATTCCCTAAAATGTTTGACTAAAATTCTGTCTGCAAGGCTACAGAATGTAATTACATCCTTGGTACATGTCAATCAGTATGGCTTTATAAGGGGAAGAACAATTCAGACTGTCTAGCTTGGGCCTACCAGTTCCTCGCATATCCGCCATCACTCAAAGAAAGAGATAGTTATCTTAAAACTGGATTTTGAGAAAGTTTTTGATAAAGTGGAACATCAATGCATTCCGAGCATCATGAAGCATAAAGGCTTTCCCCGATAAATGGATTGATTGGATTGAAAGAATTCTTAAATCAGGTACTTCTTCTGAACTTCTGAATGGTGTTCCGTGCAAATTATTTAAATGCCTTAGGGGAGTGAGACAAGGGGACCCATTGTCACCCCTACTGTTTGCTTTTAGTCGCCGATCTATTCCAATCTATAATCAACAAAGCCCGGGGAATGGGTCCGATTAAGCATCCCATTAGTGACAATTTTGGGTTTGATTATCCAATAATTCAATATGCAGATGATACTCTTCTAATCCTTCCTGCTGATGCAAATGTTTTGTTCACCCTAAAATGTCTGTTGAGATCCTTCTCTGATTCAATTGGTTTGAATGTCAATTTTAAAAAAATCCTTCATGGTTCCAATTAATGTCAGTGAAGAAAAATTGACCCACTTGTCACGAACTTTTGGTTGCACCAATGAATCCATGCCTTTCAATTATTTGGGTCTCCCACTTTGCACTTTCAAACTTTCTCAATAAGATTTTGCACCAATCTTTTTAGAGAATTGAAGCTAGAACTTTGGGTTTCAGCAAGATGTTATCCTATCCTCGAAAACTTATTATGGTGAACTCGATTCTGTCTGCTATCCCCACCTACTACATGTGCACCCTTGCTTTACCTCCTCCTGTCATAACTCAAGTGGATAGATACAGAAAACATGGGCTCTGGAGTGGAGGTGATATTAACAGGAAAGGTAAGTGCCTTGCTGCTTGGATTCCTGCCTGTAGGACTAAAGAGGAAGGAGGGTTAGGAATCATTGAGATTGAAATACAGAATAAAGCTTTGCTTATGAAGTTCCTTGACAAATTCTTCAACCATGCCGATATTCCTTGGGTTAGTCCGACTTGGTGCAAACTCTATAACAATCACAACATTCCTCCTCAGGCAAAGAAGACCTGTGGGATCTTTCTGGTGGAGAGACATTCTCAAACTTTGCCCTGATTTCAAAAGAATTTCTACCTGCAAACCGGCTTCAGGCACCTCCATTCTGTTTTGGTCGATTTATGGTGTGACTCTCTCTTGTCAGAGATAAATTTCCAAGGATTTATTGCTATGCCAAAAAGAAGAACCGCTCTTTCAGCTTCTTTATCAATAATGAGTTGGAGAGAAATTTCTTCCTACCACTGTCTAGTCAGGCATTAGTTGAACTGGAATTGCTTGATGAGTTAATCAATTCTCGTGATTATGATCCTAAAGGTAAGGACCAATGGTGGTATAATTGGAACTCTAATTCTTATTCTTCCGGAAAGCTTATGCTACCTTGATGGGTCGAGAAGAAGCTTCTCCTCTTTTCAAATGGATGTATGTGCTCCAATTTGGGCAAACACAAATTTTTTTCCGGCTCCTACTCAAAGATAGATTGAACACCAGAGGAATGCTCAAGAGGAAAAATATGTTCCTTCCAAGTTACTCCTGTGCTATCTCGCAGTTCAACTTGGGGGATGAAACAATAGAACACCTATTCTTTGACTGCCCCTTTAGTCAAGCTTGTTGGATTGTCATTGGCATAAACTGGGAGCTTTCCTTGCCACCCCTCGACATGGTCATTCAAGCTAGACTGGATTTCGATAAGGTATTCTTCAGAGAAATTGTCATAGCAGCGTGTTGGTCCATCCGGTGCATGAGGAATGACTTGATTTTTATGGGAAGCCTTGCACTTATGCTAGATGGAAGAATCACTTCAAGGAGCAAATTGGTTTGATTTGTATCAAAGCCAAGTCCGGACTTGCGTGTCCTTTAAAATCTTGGTTGGAGAATATCCCCCCCGATGTATTTTCTTTTTTATATTTGAGCCTGTGGTGCTCCAAAGTTTTCTTTTTAAGCACTCCTTGTGCTCTTGTATGGAACCCTTCTTTTTTTTTTAATGAAAAAGATTTAGTGGGGAAATTTCCCCACTGAATCTCTCAAAAAAAAAATGTTTACTTATAGTTAAGTTACTATACCACATGGGGATATTTACCATAACATTATAGTAAATCATATAGTAGGGATTTACTATAATTAGCATAGTAATTATTGTAGCACAAGGTAGCTACAAAACAAGTCATTTTATAGCCAGCTACTGTTTATTAGTTCCATATATATAGGGAAAATATTTACTAATGCTAGGAAGTAGCTACTCCAATGTGTATATCTCTAAATTTAGGGTGTATATGACTGAACGAAGTGTATTGAGACGAAGTATATGATCATACTAGACTATTTTGGTTGATATGTATGTTAAATAAGCATGCATATATAGAGTTCGTCGTTATACTTATCTTATATACTATAATAATGGCATTTTAGTAATATATTAAAAAATATAGGTTCCTTTGAAAAATTTCCGCTGTGTATGTGTGTATATATAACAATTGTTTTGTCTTCAAAACAATCTTAAATGAAAAGATTATTCACACTACCAAGTTTTAGGTGTCAACAGGATCATAATTTTTTTTTCTGAAAATATACCTACTTTTAGATTCTTTTTTTTTTCAAAGGAAAACAAAACTGATGTAACTTATTTATTGATAGTAGTGGACAAAAAAAATTTGCAACACACGTAGCATTAGACCACACCGGGGACTAAATGAATTTATTTTGTCTATTTGGCCTTTAGTATTCTTGGGGCACGGAAACTAAGATCGTGTGGCTGCAGAACAAGAAAAACGTTGGTGATTTTTAAAACATCTGGACGCCGCCATTAAAATGCAGCAATATATACTTCAGTTCCTGTTTTTTTTTTTTTTTTTGCATTGCATAAATGAATCAACATAGAAGCAAAAAAAGACGATCTTGACAGCATGCACTGTTCGAGGATATATTTTATACTTAGGATGGCTATATATATATATATATATATATATATATATATATATATATATATATATTATTAAATATTACATATGCATCCAAATTATTGTTCATTTTAAGTTTATCATAACTCAAATTTCAGCAACTTTGACCGATTTACAAAAAGTTACTCAAAATCCGATAGTTTGACTTAAGACAAAGTTTATCCTATTAGGCTTATCTCTTCCTTTCAGCATCGTCGACTGATTCTTTGACTTAGGACAAAGTTTGTTCTTTGTGTTTGTGCACATGAACCTAATGGATTAGCAGCAGGAAATGGTGTCTACATTATTAATTATTAGGGCACTCTCAATGGTAGAAACTACACATAGTTTCTATCCCCGCCTATTAATTTGCATAGACACTACATATAGAAACTATGGTCCCAATAGATAGTTTCTATAGAATACATTTGTATGCCTTCATGTTGGATTTCATGTAGACATGGTTTCTATGATTTTTACTCTCTCTCTTCAATAACTAGCATGCCACTTCAGCAAAAAAAAAACTTGGGTGACAATACAATTAATGTCTATAGAAACTATGATAGTTTCTGCATTGGGGGTGCTCTTAACACCCGAGTTTATGAGTACGAATGATAGGCCATCTGACGACTCACATGATTTTAATGACCGGTTATGAAAACACAGATTTGCATGCTGAATGAAGAAACATGTATTGGGAGACCGTAGCTAATTAATAAATTACCTAAGTGTAAGCAATTTTAAAGTATTTCATCTTGTTCAAAGTGGCCATCATTAACTTATCTCGTAATAATAATTAATATTTTGTTTCATCTTGCTCGCTCTCATGCACTATGATGGTGTCACTACAAAAGTTTTTTCTTTAAGCTTGAGTAGCTTAATCTTTTGTCCTGTCCTATAAGACCTTGTTTGTATGCAAGTGTATTCACCTAAATTCACATGTATTAAAAAGTGGATTGTAATGGAACTTAATATAATTAGTACCCTCTAATTCACTCCAATACATGTGGATTGAAAGAAATACACTTGCATCCAAACCAAGCCCAACAGTGCTGAAAACTTATTATGGGATTTGGCTTCTCCCAAGACCAGTGAAACCAAAAGAAGCCATGTTTTGGTGGCTTCAGCTTGGGTTTCATCATTTTCTCCATAGTTGTCACCTGAGGAGGTAGCCGTTATGGCTTCACAAGCCGGTGGCGAAGACATAACAAAAAAAAAAAAAAAAACCGTTTGCAAAGAGGACCAGAGCATTAAAAAAAAAAAAAGCATGTGTGTGCGTGTGTGTGTATATATATACCTGGTCCATAGGCCACCCATATTTTCGCGTCTATACGTGTTCAACGCCTGTATGGAAGTGACAAATGGGTACAGCGTTGCTGGAATCTGCCTCAGTTCGAGATAGGACAGGAATGGCGTGCCGCGCCCTGTGTTGATCAGGCACACTGGTGCCTGGCTCGACCACGCCATGAAGATGGCTTCGTAGACGTTGTCGTAGCTGACGTAGATAGTGTCCCAGAAGGTGACGCCGAGGTGGAGGTCGTACTCGATGGAGCTGTCGTTCTTGCCGTCATGGTTCCCATAAGTGGCCTCCATCCGGACCACGTACTTGGCGCCGGCCTCTGTCGGCAGGGCATAACAATTCCGGAGGCCGGATGGGAAGCTCCTCACCGTTACGTAGAGGCGCGATCCGGCGGTCCATTGATTCTTGTACACGGACGTCGCCTCCAGGTTCTCGCCGGTGTCCATGTAGGGGGTGTCGGACACGTATTCGATGCCGGTATCAGGGTCCGTATAACCGCTGTACTTGTCGTCCAGGCCGCAGTCGATGCTTAGGAAGCCTGTAATTACTTACATAAATATTAGTTAGATAGATAGATAGAGTAGTACCTGCGATGCGACTACGCAGTGCGATGGATGTATTGAATTGAAGCAAGCTAAGCATCAGAAATTAATTAACCTGGCTGGCCGACCACAAGAGCTGCTGGGGTAGTTAAGAGCAACAGCAGAAGAAACAAAGCCATTACTGCGTACAACACAAGAATGAAGAGCAGACTCAATGACCTAGCTGTCTATGTTTATATATATGCGTGAGAGCATATCATGCCAAACAAGATAAAATTTCCATTTTACCCTGGCAGATCAGAAACTCAATGACCTCCCCATGCTTCCGTGCTGCCGCCGCTGCTGGGGTGCTTCCTGCCATGCTGTTTTCTCCTCTATAGCTGGTGCATGGATTTTTTTTTACGTTTAACCACTTTTAAAACTATTTACAGATTTGACACCTCACGCTTTTTTTAAAAAAAAAACTAATCCTTTCGTGTGGCGCACATGATGGCGTGGTAGGGGTGTCCACATGGCATGGTAGGCAGCATTGCAGGCGACGTGGTTGCAAGCCTACCACGCCGAGACCCACAGCATGGCAGGCCCAAGTGCACCTGCATGGCCTTCTCTTCTCTTCTCTTCTGTCTGTTCGTACCAGTGCCCACAACCGGCACTGCTGCCCGTGCCTGTGCCCGCGCCCACCGCCCTCAACGCCGCACCAACTGTTGTCGTCACTACACCATGGCCCTTAATTAGCGACTGATTTTGGCGTTGCTAAAGGGGCTATAGCGACTTACAGTCTAGTGCTAAAAGTTATATGACAGACCTCTGCAGTTGCTAACGAAGTCGTCGTTGTATATATACAGTGACAGACAGACCTTTAGCGACAGACAGTTTGATGGTAAAGTTCTAGTGAGACATCCGTTAGAGCTTTCAGCAATGAACAGTCCGTCAAGTAAGAACTTTTAGCAACTAACAGTCCATCGATCTTAATTTGTTAGATAAAATGATCCTGATGTATTTATAACTAGAGACTACATTCAGAACCAATGCGATGTTGAATGACATACACAATTGGAATTAATCATACTCTCATTCGTATTCGTCAATATCATATGAGTACATACATAATCATGTCACTTTCTTAAGCTTATTGCTATCAAAGCAACATATACAAGTATATAGTAGCTGAATACAAAATCTTGCTAAGCCATCAAGTTGTACAACAAGCATTGTTTTCCTAATGAGCGAAAGCCATCTCCCAATAGTGATCCATCATTGATTAGAAGATAAGTTTGTGTCCACAAACTAAAACTACCAGTTGTAGTCCAAAGCATGTTGTATTTGCTTCTCTCCTAGATCATCCTAGCATTACTCCTCTTCTATAGATCCCAACAACCAATACAAGCCTCACAAACAAACCTAGTAGCACTACACTAAATATTAAATAAGCACACTATAAAAGTTACTAACATGTAGTGCTTGTTTCTACAATAATGTTAGCATAAAAGTCATTGAATCCAAAGTTCAAACAGAGAAGATATTGCCATTTCAAGGTTTACCAAAGGGGGGCGTTTCAGGCATTTCAACAAGAAATGTGATGACATGGATCAAAGATATAGTAATTTCATGATTGGGTGATGATAAAACGTATATAAAAACTGTGGGGCTCGAGATATCTACAATTTGTATAGCTGATGAATTTTTCAATTAAAATCATTTATAGTCCAAAAGTTATGTTTAAGTTCTCAAAGTTGTAGAAGTCAATATTTTTATTTTTCCCAAATGTCCTCAGATAGAGATAAGGCCTAAACCAATGTAGCAATACTTAACAAGATCTAAAACTATTCAGTTCAATGTTCATTTTGAATTGTTTTTTTTTTTTTTTGTTTTGCAAAACCATTTGAAATTGATTAGGGTATCATATTTTCATTATAAGATTCACTTAAGAGAATACAAAAGGAATGAAATCATAAACTAAGTCATAAGTGACTTCGTTCCACACAATACATTTGTAGTTGTGAGTTTGATCCTCATCTTTGTATGATTGGTTTCTCTTGAGATGCTTATTTGTTATATATATGTCGTTGGTGGTTGGTAGCGGGTCTAATAATTTTCTTTGGGCTTATTAGTTCTCAAAAAAATATCCTTGTGTGTTGTTGTCATATTTCATCGATGTTATGATAGCTTTGATCGTGTCTTAGTTCCGCCAAGAAAATTATTTGTGGTGGCCAGCATCAAAAGTAATTGTTCCGATGCTCTCTACTCTTTGCAGACCTTCCTTGAGGGTCAGTCCTCAAGTTTAATATCCTTCGCAGTTTTTATGATCTTCTTCCAGGTTTGTGGCCGTCAAGGACATTCTGTTTTCTGATATTGCCTCCACTAGATTGGAGATGTGCCACCCTCATTCCCAACTGGAGTATTGTTAGAACCCAGCTAGATTGGGCTGGAACCGACACGGGATCGCTCGTTCGTCGGGGCGGGAAGGCGTTGATGGAGGTGGTGGAGGCAGCGAGGGTAGGCCGGGCGCCCGGCGGCGGGGCGATGGCGGGGGCGCCCGGGGGCGTTAGCGTTGGCGGCGCGGCGGCGGTGCTAGCGTGCGTAGAGGTTTAGGGTTTGGAGAGCTGAAAATAGAAGCTGTTGAGGGAGCTACCCTTTTAATTTTTTCGCTTAAGATTCAACCGATTACAAGCCCCTTGTATTTATAGTCCGAGGGAGACTTGCATGCTAAGAAATATCTAGGAGGTTTCCTTATAGATCGGAATACCTCTTGACAAAGTAATTTATTTCTTTCCCTAAATATTTATTCCCTAATTAATTATTACTTAACGACGAAGCAAAGGATGATGACGGACCGCTGGGCGGCGCGGCCGGCCGCCAGCGCGCGTGCGTGCATGCCCCCGGAGGCGGGGTGCCCCCTTGCATCGTCAAATATGGCCCATGGGCCCTCGTCCAAATTGGTTCATGACATCTCTCCCCCTTTTTCGAACAGCAATGGCGTCCTCGCCGTGGTTCTCGCACGGGCCGTCGTTGTTGATGGGGCGATTGAAGCAAAGATGATCCGAAGATTGCTGCATCCACTTTTAGAAGGGGAATGAGCTGGATGAAGATGAGGTTGGTAACCTTTTCCGTCGTTAGTCCGTTGGGTGGAAGGCCATTGCTTTCTCGCCCCACGAACGATGTTGATGTTGGCGAGGTAGTGATGTTGTTGAAGAAGACCGTCAGCGATGGAGAGAAGCCATGTGATAGCTTCTCCAACAAACAAGTTGCTTGTCGTGAGGCCCTGGCGAAGTCGTCGGAAGGGGAATGCCAATCACATTACCCGGCGCCCAAACTAGAGCTCCCGCTTTGGAGCTTGTGGGTTCCGGCTATGCCATGTAGCTCTGGGGCGCTTGGCGTAGTGAGTTGGGGTAGAACGTTGGCCTCGGGGTAGCGATGAGGTAGCCGCTATAGAGGATGATTGCATGTGCATGTACCTCATGTCAGTTTCGGCGGGGCTGGTGAGTTGGAGCTCGTTGAAGACCTCGTATGGTACGGGGGCCTCGAGTTGGTGGGCGAGTTGGATCGCCGCGCCCAACATGAAGGGCGCCTCCTGGTCCATCATAGCCCAAAGCCTGCTGCAGAGCTCGTTGGTGTAGTCGCATCGGGCGTTCATGTCGCCGAGGAACGAGGGAGCCGACCGGATCGGCCCTCGAGTCGGCTCGGGCCGTCATGGCCAAGTCGCCCCTCGGTGTAATGTCCATCCGCTATCGTCGAGCCGTATGACGAACGTTGCGAAGGGGTGTGAAGCAGACGAGCGAGTTGCATCGCGTCGTCCATCGTGCAAGGAGCCTCCCGCTGTAGGGCCTCCCCGGTAGGGTGTAGAGGCCGTTGGTGAACTTGGAAGCATAGACATAGTCATACTGGTTCTCGTGCAGTCCTGTTGGCGCTATGTTGCTGATGAGGTCGCCGTAGATGGACTGCTTGAAGCCGCAAGGGGAACACCGTGTGCAGGTATCCCTATCCTCCGGTCGCGCTGGCTTGGCATACGGATGAACCGCAGAAGCACCGCTATTGTCGTGGATAGCGGCATACCTCATATCTTTGGTAGAGCTGATCTTCCGTTGGCGAGGTGATGATGGGGTTGCCTTCTGCAAGTTGTTGATGTTCAAAGACGTTGGGGTTGACATTAGTGGTGATGGTCCGAGTCGCCGCCGCGGAGCTGATGTTGTCGATGATCGACAAGGTGACATCGAGGGCGTCGCCGCCCGGGTTGTCGACGCCGGGGTTGATGTCGGCGCCCATGGGAGAGGCGTCATTGACGTTGGTGGTGCCCTTGGAGGTGTCGTCGATGTCGAGGTCGTTGTGGTGAGGGACATCGATGGAGATGTCGTGGTCATCAGTGATGTCGTTGGCGCTCACGAGGGCGTTGTTCGGGATCTTTGGTGTTGAAGTCGTTGTTCTTGGAGTCGATGTTGTCGGTGGTCAGCATGGTGATGACGAGGACGTCGGGGGTGACATCGTTGGCTCCAATGGGAGGGTCGTCATCTGCGCTGGCGTCCTTGAGGACGTCATTGACAATCATGGTGCCTATGGTAGCGTCGTTGTTGTCGATGTTGCCGGGCGCTCGGGGAGGTGTCATTGTACCCTCCTTTGGCGGCCGGGCCCGTGTGGGCGACGTCGTTGTCGCCGATGGTAGGCATGGCGATGTCGGGGGACGTCTTGGTCGATGGTGGCGCCCGCCGAGGGGGCGTCGTTGCCGTTGGTGTCCTTGGTGTCGGTGTCGCCCAGGATGTCGATGCCGGCGGCGTCGATGTCGACGCTAGCGACGTCGATGTCAACGTCAGGTGACGTCGTCTTGTCGCCCATAGTGACGTTGACGTTCCCGATGCTCCTGATGTCAGAGATGACATTGTTGGTGTTGTAGGAACTTATCTGGACCGTTGCTAGAGTCTCACGGACGTTGGCCTAGTTGGGTAGGCTTTTTCGTCGAGCACCGGGTGGACGTCGGTAGTGGCCTCCGTTACGATCGACCGATCGGACCACGGTAGCGGGGGCATCCCCTCCGGGTAGGCGTGCTTGTTGATTGTAGCATCATCGATCTTGGAGGTGGGTGACGACGGCGCTGTGGGAGGCGACGTCGCCGTCGGTGGCGCCCATGGCGGGGGTGGCGGCGATGGCGGGGATGACGTCGAGGCGCGGCGACGTCGGGCAGCTTGGTCGCGTGCTGCGGTGCCATCTTGGCGTGGCCACCGGTTCGTCGTGCATGGCGTTGTTGTCCGTTCTTGCGGCGCCCAAGCTTGCATCGCCCTTGGTGGTTGTCGTAGCAGCTGATCGAGCTTCTCGGGAGGGCGGTGAAGTTGGCTTGGATTACCCTCACAAAATCAGCAAACTCGCAGATCCCCGTCCGGAGTTCGTCGATCTTGTGGCTGTCCATCGGATCGTGGCGTTGGTGGTGGGTGGATCGTAGTGGTCTCGGATACCGGCTGCCCGAACCAGCCTAGATTGGGCTGGAACCGACACGGGATCGCCGCCGTCGGGCGGGGAAGGCGTTGATGGAGGTGGTGGAGGCAGCGGCGAGGCCGTGCCGACGGCGGCGGACGACGGCGGGCGCCGGGGCGCCAGCGTTTCGCGGCGGCGGGCGGCGGTGCTAGCGTGCATAGAGGTTTAGGGTTTGGAGAGCTGAAAATAGAAGCTGTTGAGGGAGCTACCCTTTTAATTTTTCTCGCTTAAGATTCAACTGATTACCAGCCCCTTGTATTTATAGTGTGAGGGAGACTTGCATGCTAAGAAATATCTAGGAGGTTTCCTTATAGATCGGAATACCTCTTGACAAAGTAATTTATTTCTTTCCCTAAATATTTATTCCCTAAATAATTATTACTTAAGGACGAAGTGAAGGATGATGACGGACCGCGGTAGGCGGCCGGCCGGGCCGGCCAGGCACGTGCGCGCATGCCCCTGGAGGCAGGGTGCCCCCTTGCATGCGTCACATATGGCCCATGGGCCCCTCCTCCAAATTGGTTCATGACAAGTATCCATACAAGGGGTCTTCCGACACAACCCCGCTATTGAGCCGCTTAAATTCTAATTCACCCGTCCACTGCATTCAAGTATAGACACCCAAGCTTGGAACTCATTAGATTAATTAGGTTCTATATCGATTTGGCAGAATGATAAGGCTTATTTCACAAACAAATAAAGAGAATATACAATTAATGCACAAGAAAAAACAATGGGGCAACAAATGAGGGTCATATATACAAGCAAAAGTCTACTTCCACCAAGCAGCGTGCTCGGAAAATTCTTCGCCGAGAACCTATCAGTAGCGTGCTCGGAAAAAAAACCTTTTTTTTCTTTGAAACATTTTTGTTTTTTGGCGAAAATTTTTTCGCCGATAGCCTCCTATGTGGGCCCTCAGCAAAGGAGCAGTCATTGCCGACTACTGCGTCATTCCGCTCGGCGAATCGAGGAACGAGCCGTCGGTCGGTCATTTTCTCCCAGATTTGCCGAGTATATTGGCAAAAACCGTCGGCGAAGCCTTCTTTACCGAGAGCTCCTCTCGGCAAAGTGTATAAAATTTGTCTTTTTTTTTTTTGTTTTTGGTTTCCTCCTTGACAAACAAACACATATATAATATATATCACATCCATTCAATTAGATAACACATATATATCACATTCCTCACATCCGGCACATAAAACACATCGATATATCACAAAACACATGTATTAAACACGTAGCATCACTAGATCAAGTACACATCAATACAAGTCTAACAAGTCCATCAGTCCATAAGTTCATCACCACCTTGAGCCACCACAAGTCTAAGAAGTTCACAAGTTCATCACCACAAGGGCAAAGCATCACCACAAGTCCACAATTTCATTCTTGAGGCGGGAAGGGTGCGAAAGGTTGATCTTGAGCTGCCGGCGATGGGAAGGCTTGCTCACCACCTTGAGGCGGCAAATTTGCGCAAAGAAGACAGGGTTGCAAGTGTTAGGCATGATTGCTTGATACATGAAAACAAAAAATGGAACTGTTTGCAATCATACTCACGGGAGTTCCCAGAGCGGCTTGAGTCGTAAAACTTGTTGTCGTGGAAAGGAACCTACTAAGTTCCTCGAACTTGGCCGCCATTGCTGCATCCGCCTCCACCTCCTCACGGCGCCTCCTTTCCCTCGCGCTAGCGGCTGTGCTTGCTCCCGATGTAGCCGCCTTTCCTCTTCTACCCGAGCCTACAACATTTAGCCGTCGTTGTTTCAGTAATGCAAACGTTACTAGGCGTGTAAAGATGAACGTACGTCGAGTAATGCAAACCTCAAGGGCGCGAAACCGCCCATCGCCATGCTCGGTCGAGGGCGTATCGGCAGGTCTGTGTTGGCCCTCCGTGCTCGGACATCTCCATATGAGTTTCTACTATCACATGTTTGGGATCTCGGCCTTGTGCCATCCAAGATGCAACAGTCCACGAAATCTTCTCAAATTTTTCTCACAAAGTGTACACATGCGATATAAGGACAACTCGTAAAATTTCATGAATTTTGAACTTTGTTTGATTTTTATAGAATTTAAAAACAACTCACCTGCAGTGAGTCGACGTGTTTCGAGCACAATATGTTCGAAATTTGGTGTGTGGCCATGGATGAGGCCTCAAAATAGACTCGGAAGCATGTATACCATTTTTCCAATCATTTAGATCCATTATTCGAATGACTTGCAGTTCAAAGTTGAGTTTTGAAAAAAAATTCAAATAACACATGATAATTCATGAAATATAGTGAAAAGTTTGAAAAAAAATTGCAAACTTGAGCAAGGACCTCCATGTACTGTAGCTAAGCTGAGAAAAAGTTGTGATGGCAAAATAAAAAAAATGGATTTGCCGAGGGCTGGTTATTGGGCTCGGCAAAGCATTTAGTTGCCGGCGCCACCTAAACGCCCGGCGATGGATACTGCTTTCGGCGAATAAGGGGACACGTGGCCCCCGTGGCTGTTGTGGAACAAAAAAACTCTTTGCTGACAGTTGGATCGTGAAGTACTCGACAAAGATCTGATTTGCGAGAAGGACACGTGGCGCCTGTTTTTGTTGTTCAAAAAAACTACACACCGAGCACAGCTCTCGGCAAAGGCAGAACTTTTGCCGATAGCCTAGCGTCCAGCCGTCGGCAAATTTAGCGGGGGTGGACGGCGTCACCCTCCGTGTACCTCTGCCGAGAGAGGCAAGGGGACGGCTTCTCGGCAAAGAATTTCTTTGCCAAGGGTCTTCCTTCGCCCGTTGGCTTCGCTCTCGGCAAAGCGGGACTTTGCCTACGAGTCTGTCGTTGCCCGATGGTGCGCTCGGCAAAGGTGTCTACGCCCGGGGAGTCCTTCACCGAGAATGGCCGTCGGGAAGCTATACTTTGCTGAGAGCTGGTTTGTCGCGTGCTCGGCAAAACGCAGTCCCGTCGGCGAAGGCCAGTGAGTTTCGTCCAATCTACTAATAGTTCTTTCATTATCTTTGATGGCATTTCAAGATGGTGTTTAGTGTCCCACAAAAGACAAAGAAGATGCTCCCAATAAATAAAACCAGCGAAGTTTGTCGTAAAGATCTTACAATGAGTATCTTGTGGGGTCATGTAGCAGCATGTCTTATATGCCTATATATCATTCACTCTGATAAAGAAGTATAACAAGCACAATACAGTGTAAAAGTGTTTTATATGATGAGAAGTGCCAAGAGAGAATGTGCCTAGCTCTAGGGCCGTGTTATTGAAAATATTAGGCTGACAAATAATCTTTAAATTTACAAAATCACTTGAGAGGACTCACTATCAATGGATACGTTACCCTAACCTTGAATCAGTAACATTTTTGGAGCTATCCGTTCTTATGTCAGCATGAATGCAAGGGCTCCATGGGGATCTGCTATATATTAGCAAGCGCCTGCCTTGTGGCATTGACTGACCTGTTCCTCTCCAGTGGTACGCTTTCCGACTTACTTCAGCTGCATTAGATTATTAATGGATTACACTGGTACCCATTAAACAGTACTGGAAATCCATTCTATCTCGGATTTGGCTTGTTGTAGTGCAGAGGTAAGTGTGACAATTAAACAAGTCACCTCATTCACATTATTAAAATTGAGGACATCTCCAACGCCGCTCATTATAGCATATCTGCTGCCATAAGGTTGCTTACATCGATCTGCCATTAACCAATATGCATGCACACAAAGTCAGAGGTACGATATAAAACTTGACTAGTTCAATGTTTATAACATATTTCAACACGCAAGCAAACAAAGACGTCTGAAGGCGACCTGCCTGGACTGAAGGTCCACGAACGAAACCTATCTGCTTTTTTTCCTCTTTAATGAAATACGCGAAGAAGTGTTCTAGAAAAAAAAAAAAAAAATATGTGTGGCGCAATATATATTAGTTTTGAAAGGCGGAATATTGCTGGACTTATATATAAATATGAATTATACTATAAATAGGGACCTGAAACATCTAATAGATAACAAAACCATCTTAACTACGGGAGACATTTGAAAGAAAACTATATCAGGTGGAAGTTAAGTGACGAGACTCGCTCCAGATATGCACTGCTTACAATCGCAATCAGGACAACTGGCGGAAGAAAATTTGAATAACTTCCTGCAAGTAGTAGATAACTATGCAATCCCACTGCAAGCACCATTGTCTCTATATGGTGTCTGCAGATGACATGGAATCAATGAACTATTCCACAGATTAGGTGCAGATGACATGGTGTCTGCTTCTATAAGTTCCATGAAAGTGAAACATAAATGCAAAGAGGTGGACACTATTGTCGAGATTTGTTAGCTCACTACTGAATAAATGGCTTTTGTATTCAGCTATCAATTAAGTCAATTTGTGCAAAGATAAAAAGGGATATTTACACCCACTACACCACAACACCAACATTACGGATGGAAGATATGACGGTAAAAGCGATTACAGTGACAGACAATCTGACCCTAAATAGTTATAGCCACAGACTTCTGCTGCCGGTTTAATTCCTGCGGCTAAAAACATAGAGCGATAGACAGGACTTTTAGCGTCAGACAGCCTATTGCCATGAATACTTTTAGCGTCAGACAGCAAGCCACTACTGTATAGCGACAGATAGCATGCCAATACTCTATAGCATCAGACAATTTGACATTATAAATGATTTTAGCAACATATGGTTTGATAGAATCATTTGAATGCATTCAAAAAAATAAAAGGCCATTTGTTTGCAATTTATTACAAAAGTAACATCATTGTGCATGTTTCTCATCCAGTCATATGAATAGATTCATTCATGATCACATCCAAACACTTCACTCAGACATCAGCCATTAGAAAAAAAAGCAACATTGATTCATTTTTTGTTGTCTATAGTACCATCTACATGTATCCAACAGAGATAAGACTACCACCTAAATCAGCTTTGAGTGAATCATCCACAAACTTGCTACTAGCACCAAAGTAGACACTAAAACCAAAAACATAACACGAGTCAAGTAACCCTTAAAGACCACGAAACCAAAACCTAACAAGCAAGTAGCAACATGTTAGAATAGATCCATGTTCAGATAAGGTCACTATGCTTCATTTTTTGTTAAATTAATTGAATGTTAAATAACGTGTATGCAAATTAGATCTCATTATTGTATCTCTTATTTTGACTTGTTTGCACTACGGTTCAATGAGATAGTTTAGAGGAATCAACAATGAATTACAATCTCAATATTTGTAGTTTTATTCTTCAAGAGCATAATAACATGTAAACAAGTGGAACATGTTGTGTGGATATGTACCAGCATAGTGGAGAACTTCTGATCATCCGATAGTATCAATTAGAAGGAACTCAGCCCCATTATTCATCTGCATGGTAGTACACAATTACATTCAGTCTTGGTCAAATGAAGATATACTAAGCAAGGTCTGTAGTATTATGTCTCTATATATTGCAAGTAATAAAATTCATGGCATATTGCTAGAAGCAAAATTCATGGACAGCAGGCTAGTAGCGTTTTATCTCAGCACAGAAATTCACTGATGTTAGTTATGTTGGCCAGTCAAGCAACAAAAATCATGATAGTAAATTGGTCAAAACACATGTAAGTCACTGAAGTTGTTACAGGCTATGAGCACATATGCAACCTGATACTAGGGCAGATGTATATACTACATGGACTGGACAGCAGTGACAAAATAGACCATCTCCACATGAATGACCCATGCTGTTCCAGATTGGGGTACATAGATTGTCAGGCATGAAGACTATATGTATATACCTGCAGGATATTGGAAGGCAAATGCATTTAATACATACTGGGAAAGTAGCACATGGAACCTGCTGATGTGATATAAAGCACTGAGAGATCAATAATGATCTCTATGCATCTCCAATTCATCACATTGGCAACTGAATGAAGTTGAGTTCCTTGTCCGTAGCACTTGATTTGCATTATTCTGCACACATGAATGTGTAGAGTTAGAAGCATCTCTCCTTACCTTTTCCAGCAAGTCTGTACAAACTATTCTTTAGTTGGAAGCTCTTTCAGCAAACATATTAAGTAGTCCTAATACAGTGGGGTAATAAATTATATTTGGCAGTGAACTTATATTACAAAAATCGGCTAAATAAATAAATAAAATGATAAACTTATTTTCTCATATGTAGCTCAAGTCGTTTGATACCCGGACCAATCTAAGAAATTTCAAGATTTGGGACTTAATTCGCATGGCGCCTCTCAAGATTTAGGACTCAATTGTGTGCCTTTCAAGAAATAGGACTGGACACGCGAACTTCTTCAAGATTTGGGATTTCAAACATTTTGACTCATTTTTAGCTTTTCTTTCATGTTTTCACCTCCCTAGGGCACCTAAAAGGACCAAACTGCCCCTGGGCACAATAGAACATACCTGTACACTGCACGCTTAGCTCCCTCTCCCATCACTGACATGCGGGTCCCAATTGTCATCTTCTTCTTCCTCTTCTCATTTTCCCTTGCCGAGACACATCCACCAACGTCCATGGCGAGCTGCAGCAGCTACACACTAGCTGGGAATCACGAGCTCGCAAATTGCCATCGACTTCGGGGGCCCGGGGACAGCGGCATCTTGGGAGGAACAGCGGCGATGGCGGCTTCGCCATTGGCCGGGAGCTGCGTGCCACCCGAGTCGCGAAGTTCCGCCTAGGCCGCGTGCCCGCGTCGCGAGCTCCACGCCCGGTCGCGCACCGGCGTGGTCCGCGCAGACCGCACGCATCGCGAGAAGGTCGCCGGCGGAAATCTTAGCCATCCGAGGTGATTGAGCCCGCCTACGGTAGTTTGACGGCAGCTCATCTAAGGCCGAGGAAGGTCGGATAGGGGAGGGGAGGGAGGGGAGGGGGAGGGGAGTGGGAGGGCGGCGGAGGGGAGGGGTCCGGCGGCGGCCGGCCGGCCGACCACCCGCGGCCGAACGGGGAGAGGCGGCGCGGCGGTCTTCTCCTGCGCGGTGCCCGCGCGAGAAGCCCCGCGTGGCGTGTCCGTGTTTCGTCGTGAGGAAAAAAAAGAGAAGGGGATGTAGTTTAGGCCAGGGGTAGGTTTGTCATTTTCGGCCTCTTGAAGAGGTGAAATAACTAAATAAAAACTGAAAAGGAGTCAAAATACCGAAATCCCAAATCTTGAAAAAATTCGCGTGTCCGGTCCTATTTCTTGAAAGGCTTTGCGAATTGAGTCCCAAATCTTGAAATTTCTCGACCAATCTAGTACACTGGCCGGTAAGGGGTGTGTGAGTACACGTACCAGTGAACTCGAGTTTTGCCTGATGAGTGCAGTGGCGGCCACGGGACGAGGTGCCACCTAGAGGCGGTCCGCGCGCCCCCGCCACCACGCACTTCGGGCTCGTGAAGCCGCCGCCGCCGCTGCCTCCTCTAAACCGCCTCCATCCTCACCGGATCTCACATGCCTTGAGGAACTTATGGCCGGATCCATGCCTCCCTCGTCGGATCCCATGCTAGAGTGCCACGGATGTACGGAGAGTGTGTGGTGCGGAGCCGCGGATTGCGGCGAAGGGCGCGGTTGAGGGCTAGAGAGAGGGTGGCGCAAAGATCGGCTGGGGGAGAAGGAAGACCGGGAGAGAATGCATCACGGGGCTGGAGAGGAGCGGCACAAAGGTGGCTGCGGAGGCGGGGGCCTAGTTTTTCGAATCGGGTTGGTGATCGAACCGGTGAGGCCTTCGGTTAAATGGTTCATTGGTCCAACCGTTTAGAACCGGTTGAACCGACGGTCCGATAAAAATGGACCGTTTTTATCGAACCAGGCACAAATACTTTGAACCGGTGTGCGTATATATATATATATATATGATTTAATAAATAATTGACATTCAAGCAATCTTACTATTACTAATTGGAGGCTCCAACGAAGCCTCGTGTTAATTCTCCTCAAACGTGCTAGAAAAAAAAAAAGATAAAATGCTAGAAATTCTCACATTAATCGACACATCTAACCATCAAATCTAAAGACTTGATAATCAGTAACCGTTGGATCTACTTTATTTTCCAAAAAATTACCCACCTTTACCATTATTTTTTTTAAAGGAAAAAAATAAATCCATTATTTTCTAATCTAAAAGACTACGTCACGGTTTCTAATCTCAAAGACTACGTATGGAGGAGGAAAGAATAGGCGGCGCCTCTGCCGGATGGCTCCAAGCGGCACCCACCACCGCCTCCTTTGGCAAAGCTAACTTGTGAACGCCGGGCCGAGCAAGGAGGCAAGGAGCGAATACTGAGGGCAATCTCCGCGAGCAAGGTTCAGTTTTCGTCTTTCCCAATTTCCCTAATCTGTTCTTATCGGAGGCAACGGAGCGGACGGGTTAAACATCGAACACGCCGCCTGACTCACACCTGAACGGTTTGCGAGAACAGATTATCGTCTTTCCCAATTTCCCTAATCTGTTCTTATCGAGGCAACGGAGCTTAACGGCGAAACATCAAACACGCCGCCGCCGACTCACGCCCTGAGCGGTTGCGATAGAACAGCATTATCGGTAGTCATGGTCTCACGGCGGTTCGTCGTCTACCGCCTTGATTCGCTATTTTGCTTACAAAAAATAGAAAAACCCTATTCGTCTCTTTTACAAAATTATTGGGTACTTTCATATAAATCTCCTAATATTATGAATACAATATTGTTTAATTATTTAGTATTCTGTTTCTTTTTAATATTTATGGAGATATTATAAAGAGGAACTCGGATTTTGCATTTTTTTTTCAGAAGCACAAACAAAAGAAAGCGGCAGTGGCTGCTGCTACTTCTAATGTTTCCCGGCCTGATCCAGTTGAACATGTGGTCGAATAAAAATAGCATTGTAAGTCTCGGATAGCTTTTTATGCCTATATTTGAGCTCTTTATACTGAATTTAATGGATAGTTTCTGACTTAATTCTTGAATTTACCGAATCGTGTTGCAAAATTTACAATTATTACCGAATTTGGTAAAATAGATAAGCCAAATTGTAGGTGAACGTTTTTTGAAGGCATACTCTATGCTAAAATCCTAGATTCGCCATCGAACGAATGGCAGCAGGCACATACGTCCGTCACGACTAGCTACTTCGAAGTTGAGGCATTCGATGGCCCCCGTCATGTACCCGGCGTCAGTCTCCGTGCTTGTGGCTCTCAATGACATGGAGGCTTCATCGTGCCGTTTCCCATTGATTGCTTCCCGGCAATCTAGCTGAAACGCGATCCAACGATGTTTTCGTGTCGTGAGTCTGCCTTCACCGCTTGCTTGCATAATGAAATTGTATGGTGATTGGGGAGGTTCGAGTAGTACAACATCAATGAATGTTTGACGAGGTTCGTAGTGCACTCGCTGCATAATGAAATTGTATGGTGATCACCACGAATGAATGTTTGACTTTTGCTTATTGTGCATGTATGCCAAATCATTTGCTTGATATTAGTATGAAGCTTCTATCATATACGGCTACACGCTAGCTGCTCCTATTTGAACTCTTGTTGTCCGTTGCGAGATACATTATATGGTACTTATTGACCATTAGGTATAATTTTTATTTTATTTATAATGTCTTTTAATTACATCATAATAAATAGTTGACATAATCCTTATTGAGCATTGTTGTCCGTTGCGAGATACATTATATGGTACTTATTAACCATTAGGTATAATTTTTATTTTATTTATAATGTCTTTTAATTACATCATAATAAATGATTGACATAATCCTTATTGAGCATCGGTATAATTTTTATACACACAGAAGTGCTCTTGGATCATCACATCACCATAGGTGCACTAAACGTCTGAGAGGTTGTTGCTCGATCACCGTGGAAGATTGGAGCAGATAGCTTTTTGTTGTAGCACGCCAGGTTGTGCATGAGCAATGCATTCAACATCTTCTCCATGATCAACACCTACTTCATCTATCAATGTCCGAAGCTTCGCACGAGATCATCACACATTCTCGCGACCGTCATTTGGAGATCGAAGACAGCATGTTCGAGAAGCGAGGAGGGTGATGGTGCCGACGTCCTCCTCCATAGGTACTAATCTGATTTCCCCTATATTCTTGCACAACTCCATTTATGTTGGCTAATATTGTCCAGATGCACCGAGTCGGCAAGAACTCCATCGAAAATGTCCCCACATCTACGACACTACTGCCCCGGGTGATGTTGAGAATAGTATGGATGCCATGTACGGTGGCTCCTACCCTACCGGTGGACACCAACAAGGCAGCGACACTAGACCAACTATCTACCGGCAAACACCAACGTGGAAGGCACGACAACCTACCAATGAAGAAAGCGATGCTACACCGACTCACGCACTAGCGAACACGAGCGAGCAAGGTGATCCTACATCTTCTACCGTAGGTCGACGCCCGACGAGATAGGTGACGTTGCGTCAACTCAATATACTTTGACACTACACCAGCCAACATCAATGCGATGACGGTATAGGTGGCGGGCTAACGTTCCATTTGCACCAATCCAACTTCACCTACGCCCGCAAAGCACACACCACTCGACACCGACGAAGTGGACAACATATATGCCCTATGCCGCTAACAAAAATTCCCTAAAGTTCAACCATTGAGAAAAATTATCAACTTCTAAATGAGGTGACAATTTCCATCCTAAACTTGAGTATATGCATGCAGGAAGTAGGTGTCCAGCCATGCACCAAACACGATGTTAGATTTAGCCGCATCAAGGGGACTAAGGACAAGCTTGTGCCGCATCATGGAGATGACAAGGATATCTACATCAAGAAAGGGAAGGCGGGAACATACAAGTCGCAGGTACCCCGACATCTACATCAACGCCGCCACTGGCCACACATTATGACTAAAGGTATGGTCATCTTGCTAAATCCTATAATTATAATTTAATTAGTTTTCTATGACGTATATGATATGGTACACATTGACCACTAAGTATAAGTTTCATTTTATTAATTTTAATGTCTTGGTATTACTTTGCACAAACAAGTATTGATATAATCCTTAATGAGCATCGGGTACAATTTTTTATGAACTTAATATTTTTTTTGAATCATCGGCAAGAGAGCCCCTAATTACTTTTTTTTTTAACCCAACCCAACCTTAAATTTGTTCCGGGCTGTTGACTACCACCTAGGAGCTCCAACCGCCAGGCTGAAGATCGGTTTGCAGCTTAATAAAAACGCCACCGAATGACCTCAAATTATATTCTAATTTTGTTAACAAAATTAGGGGACCATGATCGGTGTAGGTGGCGTTATTAATAAAGCCTATATGAAAAAAAATTAAACTTTCAAAATTATAAAAGATAATTAAACTAATCCAATAATATTTTTTTATAAATTACCCATCTCTATCATTAGGTAAGATAATGCTTTGACCAATAAGTTTGGATTCAAAGTATCCATGAATGGCATTATGAAAGATAATGTACTGATAATATATACCTATATAATTTGTACCTATAGTATCCACCTCTCAACCGTCATAAAAAAATAACAAAATTCTCTCAAATCTACATGTAAATGCTAATATAAGCTATTACAAACAATAATACAACATCCATGAGTTAAAACTTAAATTGTAGAAATAATTATTTTTCTAGACTTATCAATTGTAGAGGTATATCTCTAGCTAGCTTACCGTGTAATGATGATACCTATAGCTCACTTTAAGTTATATTAACTTTCGTGAGGATAAATTTTGTATGCAGTTGTCTTGAAAAAAATTATGAATATTAATACTAAAAATATGTAATATGAATATTAGTAACTTAATTTTGGAATTGTTTCTTTAACAAAAATATTGATATGATATAATAAATTCATCATCTTAATTGCCTTGGTGCTGAAACAACTCATCAAAACTAATATAGAATATTCATTTAATAAATGAAAAATGAAAATATTAGGTAAATGATACAATAAGCAATAGAATTTCAATTTAATATATGTAAAAATATTACAATAACAAGACCGATAGATAAAGGTTAAAGTATAGATTTCAATGATATCCCGTATAGGAATGAAACAAGAGTGTATACACTTTAAGTTTGCTTATGTTTCAATTGAATAGATATGACCTAAAAAAAGATTAATCGTAAAAATTATTACTCATGAAATTGTAGAAACAAAAAAGTAAATCATAAAATTCTTATAAAATCTAAAATATTCTCAAATCGGTAGACAATAATAGAGATTGCAAAGAATCAAAATTTAGTTTTATGTAAATAATAGCTATTGTATCTTAGGAATTAATATGCTTAAAAATTGGGCAAAGAATCAAAATTTAGTTTTATGTCAACAAAATAGAGATTGCAACTAAAACTATCATAGTTTAAGTGAAAAGTTTAAACTAGGTGCTACATAAAAAAAACTATGGATATAGATGAAAAAAACATATAAATCAATCTTTAAAAGTACCTATTATAGATATTATTTTAGAGTATTGGTGAAGAGAAAAATATATATAATATTAGTAATTTTTATTAATTAGTAGTATTCAACCCATAATATTCTAACCCGTGAGAGCACGGGTTGGTGAACTAGTATATATATAATTGACATATGCAACAGCACGGTCTCACAGGCTCACACATGAAAAGCATTAAAATAAAATTAACTAGATCTGGAGTGGACATTGCTTATATAATCTAGAACAGCCGCGGGGGTGTCGAGATGTGGGAGGAGCATTTAGGGTTTCAACTGCGTTATGTTCCCACCGTCGACTTTTGATTAGACGGCCAAGATTGAGGGCTCATTCTATTCGTGCTCAGTGGGTTGTCGACTGAATACGTGGAATGGGCTAATTTAAAGTTGTTTTGTTCTTTTTCATTTTCTTTTTCCTTTTTCCAGAAATAGAAGATAACAACAACTTGAACTACACGTCCGATCTAAAAATGTCCAAAAATTAGAAAAAAAAAAATATATAGGTAATAATACATGTTCTATTTGAGCTCGCATCCTAAACGTACCTAGAAAATTAAGTGTTTTACTCTCACAAAAATCAATAATTTTATTAAATAATCAAAAAAATCTTAGAATCGGTACATGGGCATAATTTAAGTATACAAGCTTGCCATAAAAGTTTGAAAACATTTTAACAATGTGGTACTACAAGTTCATAAATGCATATATCCCAAGCATGGTTTCATATAACTATGTGAAGGATATTTAAGTTTTATGAACAATGTTGTTATCAAATTGTCGGATTAAAATGTGACCAAAATAAAAATTATAGATTTTCATCAGTTCTACAACTTTTATGTTGATAACTTTTTCAATTGAAATCATTTATCACTTTGATATGTTGTTTTAATTTGCCATTCCTTTAAATCAAAAATTTTGAATTGATAGATAAAGTCACATGAAAAGATGAAAAACAAAATAGCTATCATAACACAATAAGTTGATAGAGCATTATTCTAGATACACTTAGTAAAAAGAATCACCAAATTTTGAATTAGCATTAGGGAGAAAAACTAGTTAGATGTTTTGACTACAGATTAAAAAGAGAAAATGCTTTGTTCATGTTCTTGAGTGGGGCTCATTTATTTTTGGTGTCGATAGAGGGACGTTGTAGATAGTTTTAGCGTCGACAAGTATAATGCTAAATCTAGATATCTATAGCATCAGACAACACATTGGTAAATGGGGATTTAGCGTCAGATCATCTCTTAGTAATCTTTAGCGTCAGATTATCCATCCTTAAAAATAAGTTTTGTCGTCAGATATTCGACCCTAAAAAGTGTTGTGGTGTAGTGACCAAGTAACAACCACGCTACTTTTTCAGTTCTTGAAGATTGGGTAGGTCGAAGCTCTTCGCAGATGCAATTGGCGTGCATCAAGTCTCATGTGGCATAGTTTCAACTTGTGCAATATTCACTGGATTTGTTGTGACTCCTTAATGCGAAGCCTAAACGATATGCTGTTTTTAGGGATGGAAAATAGATTTGATATAAGCGATCAATGTATAATATGAAACCCATATATAGAAAAGCTAGTGCATATATCGTGGAATTTGGTGCATCTTTCAATAAGGATTGAAGTCTTAACTATTTGGTGTGAAGTTCCATGAACATATACCATCTTCGTCCAATTTTGTCACTGCCACTTTTGTATTTTACAAGCTGGCTTCCCTACAAATATCATTGTGTGCTCATTGTAATAATCTTGGTTTCGATGATGACTTGTTCCATCTTGCGTATTCAATTTCCAATAAATGTCTTCTTATGAGTAAACAACACATCAACTCATTGTCCGTGTAAATTGTTGACACTGTTTTTTTTTAAAAAAGATTGGTTTGTGCTATAGATTTCCATATGGCCTGGTGGCCTAAGGGCCCGGCCCATAAAGGCCCGAGCCCGGTGAAGGCCCGGCTAGGGCTGGCCCGGTGAGGCTCGCCGGCGTGCTTGGGCCGACCCGAGGCCCGGCCCGGCCGGTGATAATGCAGCGGGCCGCTATGGGCCTGTAATATGGGGTTTAAAAAAAGCCCACCAGACATCCCCTAACCCTAAATCTCACCATACCCCCGGACTGACGCCCGCACCCCATCCCGATTTACCCCCTCACTCCTTCATCGCCGTCGCACCCTCCGTCTCCCACTCCCACTTCCCTCTCACCCGGCGGCAACTTCCACGCAGCCGCAGTCGCGACGCCGCACGCCGTGCACCGGCCGCCCCTCCGCTACCCCACGCCCGCGCCGGCCGCCCCTTCCCTTCCCCAACCCCGAGGTGCGCCGCCATGAGGTCTTCCCCCCGAGCCGCCGCCGCAGCCTCCCTTGCTGCCGGCGAGGCCACCTCCGGCCGCGGCCGGATCCGCCTCGTGGGCGAGCGCGCAGGCGCGCCGGCCGCAGCCCGGTCGAGCGCCCGGGCGCGAGTGGGGTCGAGGGCGAGCAGGGCGAACATACCGGCGGCGGCAACCAACCTCCGCCGCCGCCCCTTCCCCTCACTACGTGGGTGGGCCGGGCTACGCCCGGCCCGGCCCGTAGTTTTTTGACCGGGCCGTGCGGGGCTTAACCCGCACGCGTTTTGAGGCTCGTGGGGCGTGCTTGGTCCGACCCCCGTGCACGAGGCCCGTGAAGGCACGGCCGGTTAGCCTGGTCCGGCCCATGATCGGGCGGGCCGACCGCCGGCCCGTTGGAAATCTATAGTTTGTGCAGTTTATCTATGTTTGACGCTCTTAAGGTTTCCATTTAATTTATTAGAAAGTTGAGGCTTTTAAGGAGAACCTCAGTGCATTCTAGTATGAGTACAATAAAAGTGATTCAACCAACTAACAATGTTTGGAAATAACCCAGTATATTCAACTTATTTCTTTTGTTTTGAGGTGTAGTATGGTCGGTTAACACAACACTACGCCTGAAAAACCACATATATGAGTATATGAGAGATAACCTTATCTCCTGTTATAGCCAAAAATTGAAGGAAGTGTCCACTAGGGAACACAAGATGAAATAGGTGTCAGGGAAGACTTTAAGTTTTTTTTTTTGAAGGATGGGAAGATTTTAAGTTTGGTGTGAAAGGTTAAGAAGTTTTTCTTGTGTCAAATAGTGAAGGAAATGAATGATCTTTACAGAACATTTCGTGAAACGAGAAGCATGTATTTGTAGAGTGTCTGCGATAATAAATCCCATCGAGCAGTGGTAATGGATGGTGGTTTAGCTAGTAAATTAGTATAGTTATTTTTTATATTTCTACTGGACAAGTGAACGTCCACCTCTTGCACCATTGGTCGACTTGTCATATCGCTTATGCCAGATGCATCACTTTAGAAGCAAAATAAAACCTGTTTTTATTCTGCTTGAGTTTGAATTGACGTTAGTGTAATCTGAACCATTCTTGATGTATAATACCTATGAGGGGAGGAGACAACCAAACCATAAGTACTGGACATTTCATGGCAATTAATTAGTTAGTGACTGATTTGAATGATGAAATCGCACTTAGGCCATCTGCAATAGTTAGTTATTTAGCTAACTAGATGTGACGTGATATGAAAAAAGTAGGAGAGAGAGTAGTCATTAGCTACATGCAAATAACTAGATTATTTCATGTAACCCAAGAATATGTAAGAGAAACATGTGGGTCCAATAATTATAAAATAATGTTTATTTTTATCTCTCACCTCCACATCAGCATACTACGTAGCTAGCACTGTCTCTTACCATTGTAGACGCCCTTAACGGATGTCAACATCAAAGAGCAACTAGCCCGTATATGTAAATCTTTGTGTCTGGCACACATATTTGCTGGAGCAGGAATTAACAATCAATATACTTCTTTATCCGTACTTGTATACCCAAGGATCGACATCAAATTAGTTGGATGGAATATGCCTTACATTATTACTGAAGAAAACTCTAATTTGGCCCACGTATCCAAGGTGGCCATGTATTTCTAAACGAGATAGATAATCTGAAAGGGACAAGAATGTTCACCTATCCATGCATGTAGGCATAATTGTTTTATTGAAGCACTGGATGGAGATGGCAACCGAGGAGGGTGTCATAAGTAGGAATAATGGAGATATATACGGAAACTAAATTGCATGTTTTCTATAAATGGAATCGTTTTAGGTTAGAAGGATATAGGTCTATCCGTTTTTTTTAGTACAAGGGTTGAAAATCTTAGAAACTGACACCGTTTGTCATCGTGATCCACAGTAGTTAATTACTGGCCAAACCTACCATTTGTAAGCCCACTTGTCATAGTCTCTAGACTCAATTAACTCCTTCCTCTAGGCAGAGGAGCAGCGTCTCCCACCCGTGTTGCTCGTCCTTATCTGTACGGCACACCTCGCCGGTGACATCAAACCTCCTGATGGGCGCGCCTCCCCAATGGCGCCGTTGTTCCCTGGCTGAGCCACATGTCTGTCCAAGCCCGATCACACCATGCCCGGATCTTGGCAACCAAACTGTAACATCCCCGATTTGCGCCGAAGGAAAATCCACATAATGAAGTATAACATGATGGTCCTCGAGAATCATTTCCATCACATTATCCGAATTACTATCGATTACAGAGTCAAACTTCAAATAAAAATAATACAAGTAGAAGGGTTGCAATAATACATCGCCACTTGGCTGAATCAAACAGAGTCACTTTGAAACGTGATTTTGCCTTCTTTAACTGCACAGGTCACGGCCTTTTGGCCCCACTGTGTCCTGATGTCCAGCCTGCTGTACATACTCTTGTTCCCCTTTTCACCGTCTTCTTTTTTAATGGCCTCCTGCAGTATTTTCGTCACTCGTTCGAACAGCACTTCCTTTACGCGCAATGAGGAAGCTTAGACAGATACCGCATCTCCTTGGGTCTGTCGTCTCCAGCCATCGACCACGGCCACCACTCTGGACATTGGCTGCAACAAGTTGTTGTGGTGGCAGTGCACTCGTCTAGCAAATTAATTGTACGGGCCGATCGTGCCCGACCACCGCCTGTGGCTGACCGGATTGCAGGAGAACAGCTGCAATGGGTCCAGGCGGACGACGATGCGGTGGAGGCTGCACCATCATCTTACGGAGGCATGCAGGACCTGGTGGCGAAGCCAGGCGGTGCCTGCTCCATGTCGACCGAAGAAGGCATGCACACACCTGGCCAGTAAGTAGGCCGGCGTATGCCCATGTCGACCCGAGGGCTCTCACCAGCCATGGCACATCCATGAGCAAAGGTAATAGCCAGCAACGCATAGGTGATCCTGACAAAAGATCCCCTGACGCCCTGCTGCTGCTGTTGCTGCTGAAGCCAGAAACAGAAGAGAAATGCGGCAGCAGCAGTGAAGAGGGGGCGACACAAGCGGATGAGGTAGTAGGACCAGGTGTGTGCCAGGATCGCCTTGGTGTAGACGAAGTCATAGATGAGGGAGAGCTCCATCTCAGCCACTCCCACTCCCACTCCCACTCCCACTCCAACTCCGAGAGTATCATATTCATCTCGCTGGCTTTTGCCTTGGTGACTTTGGATGGACAGAAGAATCAACGAGGGCATGGCTTATTGTGTTCCTCTAAAAATGAGTTTGACCCCCATTCCATCTACGTTGAGTGACAAAAAGTGACATCTTTTTGGATCTTTCTGGTATTTCCATTCTATACAATGATGTCTCATGTATTGCATGGCTTATTGCGTTCCTCTAAAAAATAAAAAAGAAAGGTCGAAAGTACTGCTTATTGCCTTTTTTTCATGCATAATTCTATTTCTATTGCCAGCTCAGACTTAGTAATGTTGGATTTTCCTTTCAAGATGATATATAACTCCAACTTGGAATGTTTATTAATCAAATTTCCAAATCCTGAAAAAAAGACTATTTGGATCTTATCATCTTCAGTTTCTGTGTGGTGTGATTTTTTTCGCTTAAAATGCAGGAGCTCTGAGTTCTGAAAAAAGGGCATATATATGCTTCTGAGTTCTGACGAAAGGACCTATTTTTGTTCAACTCCTGACTGGAACTTTTGGTGCTTTGTATTCTTTTTCAACAAATAAATTTTGTGTCTGCCTTTCCTTTTTTTTAAGAGGGAATATATACTACCTCTGATTTCCATGCTATACTCCTTGAATTCTACAGATAAAAGAAGATGTAGTTATGAAAGCATTGTTTATACCCTCCTTTCCTTTTTTTTTTGTAGGGGACATATACTACCTATGATTCCTGTGCTATATACAGTTCCTCTAATTCTGCATCGAAAAAGAAGATGTAATTATCAAACCATTTAAATAGCATATCACCTAAGGCGTGTGCATATTTAAATCACATATCTGAAGTTTTCATTGTTGCATCTCGCCTATCTGCAGGCATCTATTGTTCCATGTACGTCGATTGCAACAGTTTGAGCAATTCTGTCGCCTCTTGTTTCATGTTTTTTTTAGATCAAAGGCATTCCCCCGGCTTTATTGAAAGCTTAACGAATATATTTGACCCAAACCTGGCCGAAGCCAGACACGTTTCACTACTCTATAAGTGCTGTCCAAAAGCATCTAAGCTTAGCTCTAACCATAACTCTGACAAACCAGCATACTCTACTTAAACAGGTACCAAAATTAACAAACAAAAGCGGCTCGAAGGCTTGCAGCAGCGTAACAACATGTTTTGAAATCATGCCCACATCAGAGCCAAAGTAGAAGATAAACGTTGCTTAACAAAGCTTCAAGTCATCCTTCCTTCACCGAGCGTCATTATCAGTTAATGAGCATTTGTCATCAGCGCTTGTAGCATTTCGTCCGCCACTGGCTCCATCTTCTTCTTCAGTAACGGCTTCCACGCTTTGATTAGTACCAACGTCTTGTACACGATCACTTTTGGAGAAGCCATGACTTTTTGTTGATTGCCATGTCATTGCTTGGCGTTTTTCCATAACGTCCATAAAGCCCCGCACATAAGAATAATGTCACCTCTTGCCTAACTCTATGACAGTCTTCAAGGAACTCATGTAGGAAGTCAGCAGCACTAGTCGGTGAGTTTTGCCAGCCAAGTGCCAATCTGAGGAAAGTCCAAAGATATACAGCAATGGGGCATTGAAAGAGAATGTGATCGGTTGTCTCGGGGATGTCACATATGAAACATTTTTTTCGATCCCTCGCCAATTCTTCTTTTTTAATTGAACTCCTGATTGGATTCTATCATGAACTGCCATCCAAATGAAAATTTTTCACTTTCGGAGGGATATTCGATTTCCAAAGATTCATCATGCGCTTTGTCCTCAACCCCACTAGTAGTCATAAAATTTATACAAAGATTTTTGTAGAATATCTCTTAGAAGGCTCTAGCGCCCAGATCATTTTATCTCTTCCTTCCTCTAGATTAACATTTTCCAATATCTCCATGAGCTCAGACCATTGATGAGAAAGTATCCCAGTAATATGTCTTCTGAATTGAATATTCCAACCATCCTCTGTGTATAGTCCACGCCACTTCTATCTCAGGATGAACTGCCACTTGAAACAGGTCTGGAAATCACACACACAGAGGACATCCCTCAATCCAAACATCAAGCCAGAATCTAGTTTGTTGCCCACTGACTACCTCTAGTATCCTACCCCACTGAAACGAGCTTCTGATATCCAGCAGGGATCTCCAAAATTGGGATCCTTTCCTCTGTTTAATCTGGAAAATACTTTTATTTCCTAGATACTTCTTTCTCAGAATAGAACAACATAATTATCATCCCCTCTTTCTAGTCTGTCAATCCATTTGGCTAGCAAACATGTATTCATAACTCTCACATCCATGAAACCCAAGCCTCCAGCATTCTTAGGTCTTGCTAGTGCTTCAAACTTAATCATATGATATTTCCTTCTACTACCAGTTCCCTGCCAAAAAAATCTTGATCTTATTGTGTCAAGAACCTGGAAGTTACCTTCATAAAGTTGGTATACTCCCATAGTATACATTGGTATACTTGAGAGACATGACTCTATTAACATGGCTTTACCACCAGTTGTCAGATAATCACATTGCCATGTCCCCAATCTTTTTGCTGCCTTGTCACTCACATAACTCAATTGTAACTTTGTGATTTTGTGATCACTGCGAGGTAGCCCTAAATATTTCATTGGAAATTTGGCTAACTTGCAATTGAATATCTCCTTAGCTGCTTGTTGTTGTTGTTCAGTCAAACCCATGGAATATATCTCACTTTTATCAAAATTTATCTTCATCCCAGACATTGCCTCAAAACAGGTTAGGATCATCTTTGCATTCTGTAGATTTTCTGTATCATATCTCAAACTTGTTTCATGTTTTCAATTTGTTGTATTTAATCTTTACTAACAATTCTGAATGCACAAGAAAAAGCAACTCAGTCCCACATCATTTTGAACTGTCCCTCTATATTCATGATTGGAAATTTAGCAATCAGATGGAAAGCCTGTTGTATGAGCTTAGCTACATGCTGTGAATTACTCTGAAGTCTAAGTTTCTTATGCCCCTCGCAATTGTAATAGAGTAGCACATGAGTTGCCTAGATTTGGTAGTTTTTATCAGGATGATGCTGTCGGGTATACCGCATTATATTCATGTCCTACTGACCAACCATTCATATGGTTAACAAGGTTAATGGAATCGTGTGTGGTTTCCTAAAAAAAAAAAAATTGTATGTAAAATATTCTTATTTGCTGTCAGAATAATTACCACAACATGTGTAACATACTAATATATACCGTATATGTGATCCTTAATTTTTACTAATATGTTTGTATATCTAAATTTATACTTACGTACAATTCTTACTATGCGCACCCATACTGCTTGTCCACACGGCGCGCGCAAGGGCACACGCTCTCTGCTAGTATAATATAATGCAACGGGAAATGGAATCAGATAATAGTGAACCAAGCTAGGGATACTTAGTTGCCAGCTTTATTTGGAAAGAAATGGTTACAGTACCGTAGTAAACAAACAGGTGTATAGGTTACATTTTTGCAAACCAGACAGCTCAAAAGATGCATAGAGTTCGTTAATTTTGTTCTAGCTTTATCAAATTAAAGACAATATGTTGTATCCGGCCTTTATCATTATTCGGTACAACTTTATTATGCACAAAACTTTAAGAGGACCAGCATATTGTTCTAGTACCATATATATGACACATAGTTTGGACTCCCCTTCAAGGCCATCAATACAATACAATACAATACAATACAATACAATACAATACAATACAATAAATAATCCTCATCAGAAGAAGAATCTTCGTGTTCATCTTCTCTGGGTTCCTCAGGTTGGTCACCTGGTTCCTCATGTTGCAGGGGACACTGGGGGTACCAAGGGCACATAGGGCGCCATGATGGGTCGTAGTATGGAGGGATTGGAGGGCACACAGGGGGGTATGATGGGTGGTAGCATGGAGGGCACACAGGATAGTACGGGGGTGGAGGCAGAGGCACACCCTTCTTCTTCTCCTCCTCCTCCTCCTTCTTCTTCTCCTCCTCCTTTTTCTTCTTCTCCTCTGCCTCCTTCGCGCCATCCTTCAGTGGGCGGAGGTAGATGTCCGGTGCTTCTCCAATGCAAAACGGGCCAGCATGTTGGATAACCATCCACAACACGGTGGTGAGATCGCCACCGGCGCTGAGCTGCTTGGCATGGGCCTCACTGCTGCACCGGATGGCCGCATAGACTAGTTTATCCACCCACACATTGAAGATGAACTCCAGATTCTCATCTGCTATCTGTGGAGGAGGCCATCGAGCAGCTCCGCTTTCTAATTAACCAGGTCGTCCTCTCCTGATAGGTTAAAATAAAGCTCTACTGCATGCGCGAGAAGTTGCGTACCTTCAGTTCCTCTAATAATTACATCAGTCGGTTGTTTCACAATAGCATCATCCATGGTCTTTACGTGTCGCAGGATCATGGCAAGCTTTTCTTTGTTATTCATTTTGCTTTTCTTTGCATCAGGGGGTAGAAAGCTTTTCTTATCTTTACACTCTCTCCATATTTCTTTCAATTTGTCACGGGTCACCTGCAAGTGGCTGTGGAGGACAAGGCCAGGTAGCATTTGTCGACGAACAGCAACAAGGAACATCATGTATTCCGACAACACCTCAATTGCCCGCGCATGTTTTCCTTTCTGTCTGTGCGGTAGGACCATGCAGGTGGCGTGGCGATATGCCACAAGAGGACGTCCTCCTCGAATTCCTGGCCGAATATGCCATCCTGATGAATCTACGGCGGCAATTTGATTTTGTCTGCACGGCTCAAGGCCTTCTGGCCCCATTGTGTCCTCATGTGGAACCTGGTGTTGAAGGACCGAAACGGCGACCAGAGGGGGTGAATGGGAGCCTCAATTTTCCTTCAATTTCGGGTCATCGGCTCAACCCCCAACCTCAAAAGTAAATTCCACCGAGAGGCGAGTAACACACGTGCTAACCGGTAGCAAGGTGTCACGAGCAAAGAGAGCACCGAGATGTCCACGACCCAACTGATTGGGTGGATGTTCTCTAGGAACACTGGCGGGACGCCTCAAACTATCGCACACGACCGACGAGAGCAAAGATCGAACCGGAGAACTGAAAAAGAGTCACTCAACCTCTATAGAGAAGAAGCGAGCTCCAGAAACTAAAATACCAACGCCAACTTGTGACGAGAGTACTTAGATAAAATCCTTGGCTCGATAGAATGTCATCACAAAAACCGGATCCAAAATTGGAGCACGAGCGAGGAAACTGCTGACAAAAATCAGATCGAGTCGAGTGCAAGCTGAAAGAAACCTGTGAACCGAACAAGATCACTATGGCTATGGTGCCTGGGTGCACAACACCTGCTGTAGTTCGGCAGCTGTTCAGGACCTAGCAAATCAGAGACACGATCACAGGCACAGGAATTGCACACGCGTTGACCGAGAGAATAAATCAATTAATCAAGAACCTAAAGCTTGCTACTCTCGGCAAATCACAAATCAGCGTTTTGTCCAATCACAAAACAGTAATAAAATACTCCAAAGAATATTGCTTCAGATGAATTAAGGGGAGCAAGCAAAACTTTTTAGACCAAGCCAAAAACAAGCACTTGATTACGTACAGCAATAAGGTGCTGTTCCTGGTGCCGTGCGTGGCCGAGTGGTGGCCTGGATCGATGCTGCTGCAGATCCCTGCCTATCTTGAAGCCCTGCTGTGCCGGCCTCCTGCCTTGGCCTCGCTCGTCCGTGGCCTGGTGGCGTGCGTGAAGCTGCAGAGGACGAACCAGCAGCAGCGGAGGGGCAGCCGCGCGAGTGTGCTTGGCCAGCAGCTGCCGATCCTTGGTCAGCGTAGACGCGGGCGATGCTCCCCTGGCTGGATGCCGCTCGTGGTGGCCTCAGCGATGCCCTGCTTCGATGCAGAGGAGGTCGCCTGCTCCTGGCCTGTCCCCGGCCCTGCCCTGCTGCTGAGTTGTCCACGCGCGTGGATCTGGGAGCCGGTGCCGAGGGTGCCTGCCCACGGCCGTTCCCTGCTGCCGAGGAGAGCAGCTGGATTGGCCGCCGCCCGCTTGCTGCTGCCTCCTGCTCTGAAACAGATCGATTCCCTGCACAGAACCAAGACACACAGGAACACAAGAACACACAAGATCCAATCCAAAATTCAACAAACAAAATCACAGCAAAAGAGGAGGAACAAAGTGATCCAAAATCCCGGATACGACAGGCAGGATTGGGGCTGCCCTTCCCCTTCGAAAATCACCACAAAATACCACCAATTTGGTGTTCTTGGACCTCTAAACAAGAACCCTAGAAATTGGGGAAAAATAAAAACGAAAATGGAAGAGGCAAAGACGGGAGGATGGCTGCCATCCTCTATATATGGTCCTTATTTTTCATCCCTATTTTTGCCCTTCGATACATATGAGCCAAACCATTAACCCTAGGGCTATTTTGGTCGACTCGGTTAATTTTGATCCGACGGCCACCGCGCCTCCTCATCTCCGCAGCCTTGCTCCACGCAATCTCCCGGATGCCGCCACGCGCCGCCGTCCTTCCGTCCACGGAACGTCCCGGTTTTGAGGCCCAAACCCGTGAAACCCGCCGATGGTTTTGAGGCTCAAACCACCAAACCCGCACCCGTGGTTTTGAGGCCCAAACCACGAAACCCGCGCCGATGGTTTTGAGGACAAACCACCAAACCTCCTCGACACGTGTCATCGCCGTCTTGACCGCCCCGAGTCGCCAAGTCATCCGAGCTCCCGCTCTGCTGCACGCTTCGCCGTCTTGACCCGATCGACACGGTCCCGCCCGTCCTCTCTTGCATCCGTCGATGTCCCGGATGTCAGCCACCATGGCTAGCCACCCGGCGATCCGGTCCCTCGGTCCAAGCCTCACGTCCGTCCTTCACCTCCGCGGTCCGTCGGCCCGGCACGTCCTCCTTGGCCCCTTCACCTCGCCGTCGGCCTACCATCTCCGAGCTCCACACCCGTACAACACGAACCAAGAGATACGTCTTTGACACACTCCACGTATGCCGGTGAACATAGCCGAAGCATAAAGAATAAAAGAAAATAGAAGTAAAATGTTGATTTGTTGACAATCACTCAATCACAAAACTAAACACATATGACCTAAATCAACCATGTGTTGGCGGTGTACATCTTCGTATTCATTTTTATTCTCCTTGGTATTAATGGCCATTAATACCAAGGAGAATAAAATGAATACGAAGATGTACACCCGCGAACACATGGTTGATTTAGGTCATATGTGTGTCACTTGCTTGAACAGCAATTCCTTTCACTACTACAAATAAGGGGATATAGTAACGCCAACTTGTGTTACTATAGGTTGAAAAAAAAGTGTTACTAGCTCTGTTAGTAACACATTTTATTTTGTGTTCCAATTGCCTATGTTACTATAGACTAAGTTTATTGTAACACATTATACTTGTCTACAGGAACACTTTTTTTAGTGTTACAATGATTTTTGTTGTAACACTTTTTCAGTTCTACAGGAACACTTATTTAGTGTTACAATGATTTTTGTTGTAACACTTTTCTTTCTACAGTATAACACTTGTTTAGTGTTACAATGATTTTTATTGTAACACTTTTTTCTTTCTCTAGTAACACTTCACAATATGATAGAGTACATAGTTCGCAACACATTTATTTATCTATTGGAACATTCGCCTTGTGTTACAGGGATCTCGGTTGTAACACTTTTTTTAGTTCTAGTAACACATGTATGTTATGTAGAGCACAATATGGTTTGCAACATATTCGGATTGTAACATATTTTTATATCTATTGTAACACTTTTTTTATTTCCATCGTAACATATTCGGATTATGGACCAAATATTTGTTTCGCCTATACATGTAGGACACGGATTATTATATAATCACACAAATATGACACATTGTGAAGTCACATAAACCACACATTTCCATAATCATACATGATCCATGTATTATAGAAATGATTTCTATCATATAGTTCTTGTTCAAAAACAAATCATAGTATATGTACATAACGATGTGGTTCTAGAGAGGAAACACACATAGTTCATACTAGAAAGAAAATTCAAGAACTAGCTAGGATCCCTAAAGTCCATTTCTCTAGCTAGGATCCCTAAAGTCCATTTCTTCTTCTTGTACACATTGATGTAGGAATTCAACCATTAATCATTTCAAACTGCAAAGAAAATGTAAGTTGTAACACCGCAAATTAAGCCACAAATATACATGGATGCAAAGTTAGGAAAGGTAGTTTTCAACATACAAACATCAAAGGCCAAGCAATTGGAACTCCTTTAGCTTGAGCATCACCAATATTGTTGCACCCAGGCATAGGCCTCACTAATGGCTCATCTTTTGATACAAAGATGATTGATACGCACTTTGTAGAATTGAGTCCCTATCTTGACTCCACCAACAATGTCTTACGGATTAGTGCTCAAGAGAGTTGCATAGGCCACATTTGCCTTATTAGGATATTTTGAAGTCATTAGTAGCACCGTGGACCCAACCTACATTAATTTGACATAATCTCTTAGTGACCAACAACCCTCGGCTGCACATCATGATCATGCAATTAGAACTAGTGATATTATGTTCATCTACCTTCATTAGAGAAAGTTGTTTAGGGGTTTGACTCCCGTAGCTTGTAGCCTTGTCATTAGCTACCTCCCGGTGTGCAATGGTTCTAGTCTCTCGAGGACATCGGTGATGACCCTTAAATTACAAATTAAATAAAGTATGAAATAACAGGGACAAAAATTCTAATATTTTTACAGTAAAGTGTGGTTCATAGATACCTTTTGTTTATTTGATATTATTCTACTTGTGGTGGAACTCCTTTGACAAGAATCAAACCGAACCAAAGATAATTTCAATTGTATTTATACATTGTTACAATATTAGACATCTTGAATAAGTGGCATTACAAGTCTAATATATTTCATTCAAATGTACATTGATAGTGTGTACCTCTATTGGTCTAGAATCATTATTGAGGCGTCGTTCCAATATTGCCACGTGCATCCGCTTGTTCTATTTCCTTATCATTATTGTCACTTTGGCCCCGATTCCAATTCAAATTCATTCAAATGATAATCACTAGGTAAAGTTACTAACATGTAATAAACTAAGAGTATATTGTTGTTATTAAATACAAAGAAACTAACCTTTTCTATCGATAAAAGTAGATTGTCATCATCACTAAATTCAGATTCATATGTTTCTTTATTCTAGTAGACAGTAAAAGAAGTAGCATTAGTTGATACAAAAATCCTTTATGGATGAATAAGTATCAAATAAACAAGCTAGTGACTTTACCAATCCATCCATGTGTTTGAGGAATCGCCCATTACGGTTGGTTGCAAAGACACTTGAACTCTCTAAAATTTTGAAACAATATTAAAGCCAAAAAGACAATATTAGGTGAAAACATAGAAAGTAGAGCAAATACCTTTCTTTTTTAGAATTCACTATTTGATTACGTGAATTGTTATGGTCACTCCTAGCACAATTTTCCTAGAAAAGATATAAAGTTAGAGTGATACATTTCAATATGGAGTTCCAAATTAAAAACGTACATTCTTACCATTGTTGCTTCTTGATTCTCATTGTGCCCTCGATTGTTTTTTATTCCTTCAATAACTTTGTCTTGCATACTACAATGCTCTTTGAGTTGCCTTATTTCTTCCAACATGTGAGTCTCTACATCAACGGATGAGCCACCTCTTTGAAACTATATCAATGTCCTTAAAATGCTTTGTTTTTCGACCATAAACTTGTTTAGGAACCGGGAAGCAACCCCATGCCATGCACTTGTCCGGCTTTTTCTTCTCCCAACACGATGTAATGCATCACCTTCCCATGCAACTCTTCCCTCACTATTTTGTGCTAACTCGGTTGTGTGTCTAGGAGATTTTCCAATTGTACCTAAAACCAAGAAATCCACACATTATAAAGCGAGAAATAATTGCATATTGCATAAAAGTTCCTATGTGCATGTAGCATACCACGGCTCATTTATCCCTTTTCCCCTTTTTCCCCGTGAGTGGCTAGGTAAACCTTTCCTCTATGTGGCTGTTTTTTTCGGGATCGGCTTGCCTCTGTAGAAATAGTAGTAAGTTAAATGTAAGAAGAATCATATATACCTTTTTAAGAATAGATGACTCACCATATCCTCGAGACCAACGAGCATAACTCTTTGTACCATTTGTATGTGTTGTCTTCCTCATTTCACGACTTAATTTGTTCTTTTCACTAAGGGTCTACAAAGAAAAGTAAATTAATGAATAATGAACCATTATACTTGTACAAATAAACAATAGTATAGATAATGGTAGTAAAAGTATCAAATGAGTGTAAATAGTGGTGCCTTACTTTTCCTTCTTTGGACTTCCAATAGCTTACTAGGGCCTTCCATTCATCTTCAACAATATCATCACGGACAACGCTTGTTCAATACTGGACCTTTTCTTCTTTGGATTAAATAGTGTCTTTTTTAACGTTGCCTTGTACTTTCTCCAATCTCTTCCAATTGATTTGAATATCCATTTCTCACATGAGCGAGGATATAGGAACTTTGTCTAAAATAAATAGGAAGTCACCAATTAATGAATTTGACTTCATGACATGATAACAAGTACTTAAATTCACCACGTTATATCCTGGAAAGCTAACTTTTGTACAAATTGAATGATGGTGTCCCCATTGTCTTTCTTAATTTTTCTCCAATCTTTGGTACCAACGGGACGGTAGCCACCATTTCTTGCTATTGTGCCCAAAAAATTGTCCTAAAAGTCCACCTTCTTTTCCTATGGGCTGTCCAAGCTTATTACATTTTACCACTATTTTATCTCCATCGGGTAGATCCCAAATATGTGTTAAAACAGTCCCCTTTCGCCTATTCGGTACTTCATCACCATCACCTATTAAAAATAGAATGATAGTGATGTCCGGTAACTAAAGATACAAATCCATATGAATGAATGAAATTGATCTAACTACATCTGTACCGATGTGTTACGGTTCTCATCATCGCATTGCTCAACCTCATTAGCATATGGTGCTTCAGTATGCATTAAGTTTAATCCTTTCTTTTTCTTCTTTCCTCCTCTTCTGCTAAACAAATGTTGAATATAATAAAGCACATATGTAATCTTTATATTAAAACAAAATATCGGTATCATATTGTCAAGGTAGTATTAATTAAGTCACTTACCGGGTGGGGTGAACAGGCTAATCCTAGATGAAAATAAAGCATTGATGACTATTATGACTTGGAATAGTTAAGTTGTACTTGAATAATCGACATAGATATAGAAGAGTAAATTATATGTTCATTCTAATACCTTTAGGTTTTTTGGTTCAGATTTGGATGGTTCTTTGTTGGACTGGTAGGCGCTAAAGTGGCCGACCTCTCCTTTGTCACAAACAAGCTAATCATCTTTTCGCTCTCACACTTTCGTTAACTATCTTCATCAGTTCATGATCTTGTTCTATTACAACCAAGCTATCTTTTTCTCTTGCGGTATATATAGTTGATTGATGAGTACCCATACCGCTTTCGATCAAACCAATCAAGTCAAAGTAGCAAATCTTATCTCTATCCATTTCCATTTGTACATGTTTCTCTCTTTTCCTTTGCTCCATGAAATTCAAGATTTATGGTCCAATTATCCACCGCCATGGTTGCTCAATCTAAATAAATATAGCAGTAGTAGAAAATTAGAATAAAGATAACGAGAATAGTAATGAGTTAGACTAAAGTGCCATAAGGATAAATAAGTTCACAGCCCATATGAGGCAAGCACCACTGGTAGGTTCATCGGACCATATGTACGGTTGTCGGGTTCTTCGTATAACACAATCGTAGTACACATATCTTTTAGCCAATCGCTATGAACGGAAAATTTTATATGTACTTTGACTTGTTGAGTAAATTAGCCAGCTATTCATATGACACACTATAACCAAAATCTCTATTCACTTACGAGCAGTGAAATATTTGCGAACGGACTCAATAATCCAGGTAAAAAACAGAATTGCGTCATATATTACCTCAAGAGTTGCGCCACAGCTGCAGTCCGCCGATTGATAGTGAAGAGACCGAAGAAGAAGGGGGCAACAACATTGAAGATGGCTGGAGATATGGAAACAATGATGATGAGGAAACACCGGATGAAAATTGACCTCTACTTAGGTTTGGACATGTAGATAGATGAGGTGGTCTGTTATAGTTTCTGCAGACTCTAAATCAATTCAGTCATGGGGAATTTCATTTTTACCTTATGTAGTAGTTCATTCAGATGGTGCATCGATATATTGTACTCAGTTATCTGCTCCTAAATGTTCACTCCCTATGTTGCAGAGTGACTCGTTGCCACTCTATGTGATAGTTTGAATATTGTTTTCCTTTGGAATGAATTTTCATTTGAAATGTTACTCAATTCATTATTTTATTAGATGAACTAGGTTGCTGGAAACACCATCCATGCAACATGCAATTTAGCCAGAAACATGTTTTATTTACTACAATCTACATATTTTTCTGGAAAATGTCAGAGTGTCACAACATTTTAGCATTAAACATGCATCGATGTATTGTACTCTTTTCTCTGCTCCTGAATATGCAGTTCACCATGTGACAGGATGACTAAGTGCCACAGCTATGTGATTCTGTTTGCTTGATATATTCAGGTTCTCATTCGAAACGTTGCATAATTCAGTTCAGTTGTATTATCTGACGAACTATGTATGTTGTTAATGAAAGATGGTGCATCATTATATTGTATACTTTATCTGCTCCTGAACATTCGGTTCCCTATGTGACAGAGTGACGGCAACATCGCCGGGAAGAACTCTGTCTTCAGCGATTTGCCGGTTTGCGGGCTGCGGTTCGCGATGGGCGTGGCAGTGGCCGTGGACGGGGATGGTCTGCATCGCGAGTCGCGACGTGCCAGAACCACGGCCGGGGCTTCGTGCTGCTGTCCTAACGTGTACTCTGATGGCCGAGGGCGAGGCACGGGTAACGTGGGGGTTGGGTTGCGCCACAGCTGCAGTCCGCCGGAACAGCTGCAGTCCGCCGGATCACACCGGAATCACAGGAGCTAGGTAGGTAGTATTTAGGCGGCCGGCAGGCAGGCAAGCACATCGGCATCGGACCTCTGGTAGGCGGCGCTGTACGTGGAGTGGACGGAGGGAGGCCGGCCATTAAATGCGTCGAGAAAGGGAACGAACAAGCAGACGAAGAAAGAGACGAGCAGCGGCAGGTGCGTACCTAGCAATCCCGGCTGGACAGACGAACTGATCCGGACACCAAGAGCATGGATCACCTGCCGGCGGTCGGTCCTCTCCGCATGGATCGGTAACTCGACGAGCTAGCTCGGCCGGCAGTTGGCCGCTTCGCCTCCGTTCCGTTCGCCGCCGCGCCGCCTGCCTTAGAGGAGTCAGTTACTCAGTCCGTGGGAATAGATCCGATTTTTGGTGGGATATGACCGAGTCACAGAAAGCGGATTGTTTTGGCGGCAGATGTATGTTAGGAGGGAATTTTTGGTGGGAAATATTTTTCCTGAATTTTTTTTAGGGAAACTAATGAATTCTTTATTAGAATCAATTTTCGGTTATATTCAGTACGAGTAGTTAAAAAGATTGATGACATCCGATCAGTCCTTATGTTTAAAAAAATACTAATCAATTTGGATACGTAAAAATTACATTATGAGTAGTGACATGTATATTGTAAATAGTTTTTGATACGAGTATTTGGGATTGTAAAAAAATCAAATGAAACTATTTTGCATAACTTTTCATGATCTATAATTTTTGTTTTGATAGTTTGTCCATCTGAGGTAATTTTAGGTGTCGATGTGTTGGACGCCTGAGGCCCGATTATTGGGCGGCCCGCTTGCGCAACACGTGCCGCTGTGTTCACCACTCGCACCCCGGTGCTCCTTGCCACTCGCATGTCTCGTGTCATACCCGGTCTTTGCGTTTACCACTCGCACCCCCGGTGCTTTTAGAGATGCTCCTTGCAACTTCGCCTGTCTCGTGTCATACCCGGTGCGCTTCCACGTCCCGCCACCGATCTCATGTTACACATTGTTCACATATGGTCTTGGCTACCTCCATTGATAATATGACTTTGTGAGAGATGCAACTATTTGTGATGGGTCCGTAGTCTCACTTCATTGAAATGGCTTGAAACTTTTTTTGGCATGCTTACGGACCTAAAATATGTTGTTGTGTGTGTTTACGGAATTATCCGACTTCATTTAGATATTGTTAGAATTTTTTGTCGAATTACCATCTAATAAAGCGTAATAATATGTAGATTTGGTCAAAAAATCTACAAACTTGCAGGATATCATGATTTTCATGTACGATCATTCAAAAAAAATTCATAAGGTTTCCATAAAAGTAGCGTTACACATTGTTCACAAGGCTGGTCATGTTGCCTCCATTGACAATGGGACTTTGTGAGAGATGCAACTATTTGTGATTGGTGCGTAGTCTCACTTCATTGAAATGGCTTGAAACTTTTATGGCATGATTATGGACCCAAAACATGATGTTGTGTCAATTTACGGAATTTTTCAACTTGATTTAGATATTATTATAATTATTTGTTGAATTACCATGTAATAAAAATCGTAATAATATGTAGACTAGGTCAAAAAAATCTACAAACTTGCGGGGATGTCATGATTTTCATGTACGATCATTCAAAAAAAAAATTCATAAGGTTTCGCAAAGTAGCGTTACACATTGTTCACGGTGGTCATGTTGCCTCCATTGACAATGGGACTTTGTGAGAGATGCAACTATTTGTGATGGGTCTGTAGTCTCACTTCATTGAAATGGCTTGAAACTTTTTTGGCATGCTTACGGACCTAAAATATGTTGTTGTGTGAGTTTACGGAATTATCCGACTTCATTTAGATATTGTTAGAATTTTTTGTCGAATTACCATCTAATAAACTGTAATAATATGTAGATTTGGTCAAAAAAATCTACAAACTTGCAGGATATCATGATTTTCATGTACGATCACTCAAAAAAATTCATAAGGTTTCGCAAAGTAGCGTTACACATTGTTCACAATTTGGTCATGTTGCCTCCATTGACAATGGGACTTTATGAGAGATGCAACTATTTATGATGGGTGCGTAGTCTCACCTCATTAAAATGGCTTGAAACTTTTTTATGATGGGACTTTGTAAGTCGCCCTTTCATGTAGCATAATCATTTATGATGGAAATAATATTTTAAAAATGATATAAAAACTCAATACCGATTGTAGACCGAAAGTGGTGGAAGAGATAAGGTACGGTATGGACTGTGACCATTGCTGGTGGCTGGTATTTGTAGTGTAATCAAGATTTTTATTTTTCAAAGGAAAATGTGGTATACGACGTCATCTTTATGACACGCTGACATCAGGCAAGATTAGGAAGTTTGTACCAGGTTTGTTATCCCGGCGCTATGCACGACTCGCACCCGTGGCCCACCCACTTCTGCGCCCAATTCGCACCCCGCCCTGCTCCCTGGTCCATCGGCTGATTTCCTACTCTCCATCTCGCCGCCGCCGCCGCATAGTGCTCCGCATCGCCTAGACCGCTCTCCATCGACGCCGCGTGGAGCGCTGCCCTCGTCCAGACCTGGCCGCCTGCCCCCTTCACCAGTATAGGCCGCACCACGCTCCACGGCCGCCGCTGCACCCAACGCTGTGTGCACCTCGACGCCCCGGCGCCGCAGCCGACACCGACGCAGCCGCCGACGCCGCCGACAACCGTGGACAACAACACCGGTGCTGCCCAGTCGACACCGACATAGCCGCCGACTCGGCCGTCACGCAGGCCCACACCGCCCGATCCTCTCCATCACCACCGCCGTCACAGTCCCACCGGCCGTCGCACAGCTCAACACCAACACAAACCTACACAGCAGGTACCAGCATCATTTCTTTTATTTAGTTTATTACTTCCTAATTCATGCCTGCTTCGTGCAATGCCAAAGTGATATGTTAACATGTTCCTGCATTTCAGTTCATGTTTGCCCCTCTCGAAATTCCAATTTACAGTGAACTACAATCCTGTCGGCTCTGCTTTTATTTGGGTAGTTCGTGTGCAATTTCAGAGTCCATAAAATAATCAAGGAATCACTTCCCACGTATATGAAAATATTTCTATAGAATGCTTTATGATTCCCCATTAAAAAAAGTTCCCTCCCTAACTGAAATAGTTTGCTTCCCTTCCCAAAAGGCTGCAGGAATTCAGGATACAGTCCATGTCGATAGAAAATAAAAAGTCAGAGCAAGACATTCAAGTCGAATTCATGACTGAATATGAACAACTGAACACTAGTACAAATGCACAACAATCTCTGCAGCAATCCTGTTGGAATTCCGTTTTACTGCCGTCGCCCGTCCACTCTTTTTCATTAATTCACGGTTTCATTAAGAGGAAGAGAAGTGTACAGTGACCAAACCACTGGACCTGACACCTGTGTAACCATCCTCTGAACTGAACTTGACAACAATCATAGTGGTCAAGGTGAGCAAATAGAGCTACACCTGTGTTACCATGCCTCCGGAGGTGACATTATTGTCATGTCATCCTCTTTCTTTGCCTTTTCTTTTCTTTTCCCACCAAACTAAGGACTCAATCTCATCACTTTTGATCTTAATTTCTACTGCTACTGATGGCATGATCAGCCCTTCTCAGGAAAAATCTGAACTTTTTCTGTACCAGCTGCACAAGAACTCTCAAGATAAATTGCATGTACTGAGTCCGGTCAGGTAGATCTATGTGAAGTAGCAAAAGGAAAGGCCATGTTAACATTCCTAAGATTCAGAAACACAATATTGTATTCCTTTGAAGATGACATGATCTGAACCATGTCTATTTGTTTCAGGCTGACATAATCTGAATCATTTTTGCTTGGCCAATTAAATTTTCTTGTCGTCCTGTTTTTTTTTCCCGCTACCACAATTCAAATACTATTTTATATGCAACATATCTAACACCAGTAAAACAGGGTGTGCCAGTGTCATTTCATCACCAATCATAATCGGAATAATCCCATCTGAAGGCTATTTTGGTTCTTAAAGTTCAAACAAGGTGAACGATTCGAATATGTTTTCTTATTGCTACTATTTATACATTTTTCATCACTCATAACAAGGATAAACAAACTAATGCATTGATAGTATTTCTGGTTTTTCAGTCAATTAATGGACTTAAGTGCCATTAAGAGGTTGTTACAATCTGAAAGACCAAGTGATGAATACATAGCTGGAGTACATGGTTTTATTGAGTTTGCCTATAGTGGGAAAAGGTCTGATGCAAAGATTCAATGCCCATGTGTCAAATGTGTCAACAGAAAGTTACAGATACAAGAAACAGTGTATGATCACTTAGTGTGTCATGGAATGTTGCGTGGATACACTATATGGGGCTGTCATGGGGAAACAGCATCTTATATCTCTGCTAACAAAGATTCAGAGTCATGTCCAAAAAGAAAAAGAAACAAAGGCTCAGAGCCAGCACATCCAAGTTTAAACAATAATATGCGTCAAGTAGTTCATGAAGCCTTTGGATATATAGAGACCGGAGATCACACAAATGGACCTCATGCATCACCTGAAGATGGACCAGATGCGGAAACAGAAGCTTTCTTGGATTTGCTTAGGGATGCCGATATACCATTATGGGAAGGATGTGAGCTATCAAAACTTTCTTTCCTTGTCTTATTGTTTCATGTGAAGTCAACCAACAAGTGGAGTAATAAATCGGTTAATGATCTACTTCAGATCTTACAAATGAGCTATCCCAAATGGTTCAAAGATACCAAAAACTTTCGTGGAGGCTCGAAAGATTGTTGGAAAACTTGGCCTTAAATATGAGAAGATTCATGTATGTCCAAATAATACTCTATCGGAAAGACAAGAAAGATGATGACTTCGTTCAAAATGCAAAGCTTCAAGATGGAAAAATAAGCCAGATGAAACAATATTAACAAAAAGGAAAGAAGAAAGGCAACCCCAAATAAGGTATTGCGTTACTTTCCAATCAAACCTAGACTTAAAAGGCTTTTTATGAACAAGGAAACGACCAAGTTAACTAGATGGCATGATGAGGGCGTATAAAGGATGGTGCTTTTTGCGCCATCCTGCTGATTCAGAAGCTTGGAAAATCACTGATTCTCTCCGCCCTCACACTGCATCAGATTCTCGAAACATGAGATTTGCAATAGCAACAGATGGTTTCAACCCATATGGGAGGCGGAATTCTAAACATAGTTGTTGGCCAGTAGTATTAGTACCATACAACTTTCCACCATGGTTATGCATGAAAGCTTCTTCTCTTATGCTCACTCTAATAATTCTGGTTACCCTGGAAAGGACTTCCATACATTTATGCAGCCAGTTTTATGATGAGCTAAATGAGTTGTTTGAGGATGGTATGTCTACATATGATGCATCTAGAGAGGAGAGATTTCAGCTTTATGCTACAAGATTGCATACTTGTGAGTGACTACCCCTGGGGACGAGGGGTTACTAGCAAAGTACAAGTGTTATGGGACAGCTGGGTTGTGTGTCCCTGTGATGATGAAACAGGTTCAATGCGCCTAAAACATGGTTTCAAGCAATGTTTCATGGAACACCGGCGATTTCTACCGCCGACCATGAGTTCCGTTATGATGCTAGTTCATTTGATGGAACCGAAGAGCATCGGTCTAGGCCTATTTCTTATTCGGAGAATCTCTTTTGGAAAAGATAAAATCAATTAGTGATTTTGAGAAGTCTAAAACACGGAAGGGTGTTAGTGGCCTATATTGTTTGTCTTCTTTGGAAGTATAATCTGCTTCGACACAATCTTGACTTTATGCACATATCGAAGAATGTGTGTGAGAATACTGTTGGGACACTTTTAGAAATAGAGGCTAAATCAAAGGACAATCTATGTGCAAGGAAAGACTTGGAAGAAATGAACATCAGGCCAGATCTACATCCACAAAAAAGGCTAATGGTAAGTATTACTTGCCTCATGCTTTGTACAACATGTCTAAAGAGGAGAAGCAACAATTCTCAGAAAGTCCTTCATGACATAAAAGTTCCGGATGGTTATTCTAGTAACATCTCTAGATGTGTAAATGTTGGTCAAGCAAAAATTTCAGGCTTAAAGAGTCATGATCGCCACATACTAATGCAACAACTCATGCCACTTGCTTTGAGAGGTCTTCTTCCGGATGAAGTTAGATCAGTCATATTTGATCTATGTGGATATTTTAGAGAACTGAATGCAAAAGTTCTCCACGTTAATGAACTTGAGAAGTTAGAGGAACGAATCATTGTGACATTATGTCGGATGGAGATGATATTCCCACCTGGGTTTTTCACTATCATGGTGCATCTTGTTCTTCACTTAGCAACAGAGGCAAAAATAGGTGGTCCTGTATGTTATCGGTCAATGTATTTTGTGGAAAGGTATGTTCTCCTTATAAAAATTAAGATCCATGTTTGGTACCTTCTCTTTGCATGCTAAATTATATTTTTTTTTATTAATTAATACTAGTTTGTGCAGGTACCTTGGTGTTTTGAAGTCAACCGTGAGAAATAGAGCTCATCCAGAGGGCTGCATTGCAGAATCAGCTCTAGCAAGTGAGGCTATGCACTTTTGTTCAACATTTCTTGATGGTTTTCAGACCCTGTCTAATAGTCTTTCATGGAATGAAGACAATGATGAATCACCTCAATGCTCTACTAGATATGCATCAACTCTTTTTCCTCATCCTGGGGAACCACTTGGAAAGCCACGTAGTTATGTTCTGAGAGGTTTGGCTAAAGTACAAGCACACAGATATGCGCTATTCAATTGTTCTCATGTCCATCCATACCTTAGGTAATATTTCAAAATTAGAAACATAAATTTATTTTGATGTCTCCCATAATTCTTCCTACATGTAAATTGTAGGGCTCATGCCGAAGAGATCATCGGAAAAGGTACTAGACGTAGAGCCGGTCAAAGAGATGTTGAGAAAACCCAAAATGAGATCTTCCATAAATGGTTTAGAAGTCATGTAAGTACCTTAACTCAAAATGTTTTTACATGTAGCACTAATGTGCAAACTGAACGTGTGTATAATTGTACGAGATAATGCGGTTAGAGAGTGAAAAAGGCATTCATAGTGTTATAGATGACATTAGGTGGCTAGCTCGTGGCCCAGTTGAAGCTGCAAAAAGGTATCGTGCTTTCAACAGTCGAGGTTTCCGTTTTTAGGCCTAAACGATTGGATGGAGTGACACAAAATAGTGGTGTAGTGGTAACTGCAAAAACATCCGATTATGCCGGTGTGCAAGTGATGGCAAGCCGTTTTAGGTGATGTGACTTACTATGGGAGGATTATTGATATTATTGAGCTAAACTACTGCGGGAATTTTTCGTGGTACTTTTCAAATGTGAATGGGTTGATGTTATTACCAAAAGAGGAATAAAGAAGGACAAGGATGGCTACACACTAGTTAATTTCTCACACTTGATACATACTGGGAGAAAATATTAGTCATGAACCGTACATTTTTCCTAACCAAGGCGACCCGGTATTTTATTCGAAGATCAAGACAAAGAAAATCTGGGTGGTCTGTAGTCATGAAGATGAAACCAAGAGATATATATGATACGAGGTTTTGATGAATGGGAAGATGATGTAGAAAATGAGCCATTCCATGTCACACACCTTGGAGATATGTTCAATAATGCAAATGTAAGACATCAATGGACGAGAAGTGACATTGAGGGAACCACGGTGGATGCTAGTGATGTTGCAGATGCTAGTGGCAATGAATTGAATGACCAATCTTAGTTCATGTCGTGCAGCACCTGACTCTTGAAGTGCATGCTCATTTATTCAGTGGTCCACAAAGGGTCCCTAGAAGGTAATGAAAATTAACACATTTACCATGGCAATGAAATATAAAAGTTGTTAAGTTCTCGACTTGTCACGAGGTGTCAAATCATGTACGCCCATAGCCCTATACCTGTACTCTTGGTGGTGGTGGTGGGTGGTGGTGGTCCTCAGCGTGGCCTATGTGCCCCTTTGTGTGCGATGGCTGATGCCTTTGTCTATCTATGAGCTATTGCAAAATGCATTATTGCCTTTGGTCCTATGCTCTTGTGATAATACTCGATACACTCCATCGATAAGTGATAACTTCTTGTGATAATATAATTCCTGGAAAAGCTTTTTGCTTATGAACTAATTAGTCTCCGCCTTGCTGTGACTGAAATTGTACACTGTAAACTTAAAACAAGACAATATTTCTTATTTTTATGTACATGTACAGTTATAAGAAATTGAGAACTTGGCTCTTGATGTAGTATTTCGATCTCTACAGGCATATAAATGTTTTACTTGCTAGGATGTCACCGCTACGGTCTTTGCTTCCTACTCCATGATTGCCGTTAGGCTTACTCTTCCATCGTAATTGCATTTCTCTTGTCATCAACTAATTTTGGCATGTTGTGCAATCGGTACTGCTTGGAGAGGCACCCATCGGGTCAGTTACCCATTGGATGCTCAATGACCGAAGCAATCTGTATAGTTTTCCTACAAGTGAGAATTACTAGAGTCCATCTATTAATCGATAGTCAGTAATCCTCACAAGTCACTAGTGCAGCCCCCTGCTTGCCATGTTTGAAAGATTTAACAGTTTATTACAAGATGCATTTCAAGTTCTTTTTCTACTTTTCGTATTGGTTGAGTTTGAGGAACTGTGATGATAAGATAATGCTAATTCATTATGTTTTGTTTGGCGGGGCCACGTTGTGCTGAATTGGAACCTCATGCTTTCATAGTCCAGGCTTTGTGTAAGAAGATCTAGCCTAGTTATGTAAGCCAAGTAAATGGGTCGTGGACAGGATTCTAACATGTGTGTTTTAATTCGCATTACTATTGGACATGTAAACATGTTAAGAACTTTTATAGATTTATGATGTATGCAAATGACGATGGAAACAACTATTATGTGACAACTGTTTGAATTTGCTTGGTCCATAGGTAATTGGGTCACGAGAGATTGTACCTATGGTCTATTTAGCTTGAGTCTATATCATGATTCATGCTACACTAAATATCACCTTTGGTGTTTTTAAAATCACCAGATTCTTTTGTGAAGGCATATTTCAAAATTGCTTCCAATATTGTTCTAAGATCGTATTCAAATGCCTTCTAAGGCAAATTTTTTAAAAATTGTTTTTGGTCAGTCAAAATTAAATATAAATCATGAGACATTCTATTTAATATGTTTCGACTAGTTTAGTCTTGTGACAAGTTAGTGACAGGCGTATCAATGGCAATGTCCACTAGTGGTCATAGAATCAATTTGGTTAGTGAGGCACCTTGCGTGATGACATTCACTTCATAACTATGGGTTGTCAGTGGCAGGAAATAGGTACTCTTCGTCATTACCTAGCTGTCGCAAAATCTAAGATTCTTATAGCGTCTCCCTAATAAATTGACAATAGGCTTTTGAATCAAACTAACCTTTTTAATGGCGTATTCATTTCTACTTGTTCTCAAGTGATGACCACAACATAATTGACTAAGAGTCTTGGTGACACCTAAGTGCGATGCTCATGTCGCCTATGGATAGGAAGACGGTGCACATATATATGTTTCTTTGTAACACTTCAACTGTAACATTATTTTGTGTTACTACAAGGCATATATTTGTAACACATTTCATATGTTCCATCTATGTGTTACAATATAGTACACTTTTGCAACACTTTGCTTGTAACATTAATTTTGTGTTACTATAATTATTGTCAGTAACACATTTTTGTAGAAAAAGTATTTTGTGTTACAATCGAAGTTAGTAACACATCATTTGTGTTACTATGAGATTTCACAGGAACACATTGATGAATATGTTACAGGAAAGTGTTACAATATCCCTGATGTGTAGTAGTGTTTACGCATTGAGGAAGCTTTGACAGATACTGCATCTCCTTGGGTCGCCGTCTCGACCTCGGACCACGGCCACCCACGGACCTTGGCTGCAACAAGTTGTAGTGGTGGCCGTGCACTAGTCCAGCAAGTTGTACCGGCCGATAGTGCCGGACCACCGCCGCCGCGCGCTGGCTGACCGGGTCTAGGCGGACGACGATGCGGTAGAGGCGGGAAGCCTGGTGGCAAAGCCAAGCCGGTGCCTGCTCCCTCAAGTAGGTGTGCGCCCATGTCGAGCCGAGGGCTCAGCACCCATGCCACATCCATGAGGAAGGTAATAGCCAGCAAGGCGTAGGTGATCCGACATAAGATCCCCTGATGCCCTGCTGCTGCTGAAGCCAGAAGTGGAAGAGAAATGCGGCAGCAGCAGTGAAGAGGGGCGACAAGAAGCGGGTGAGGTAGTAGCACCAGGTCCAGATGTGTGCCATGATCGCCTTGGTGTAGAGGAAGTCGTTGACGAGCTGGCGTCCTCCCCTGCATGCTGTCCAAGTTGGTTTTACCTAGCGCGATCGCGCCGTCTCAATGTACGGACGGCGCCAGCCAAGAGCATGATGGCGGACGCCCCGGGCAGCAGAGACCAGCCGCGATGTGTGTTGCTGTAGATGGCATAAATTAATGACCCCCAGAATCTGAGAGATTATCTCAAGCCATTTGCGGCTGGAGATCTTTGTTGTCCTCCGCAGCGTAGGCCGTCAGGTTGTCCGGGTGGCCCCTGGTGCAGCAGGAGGAACGTGGCCCGTAACGGGACCACCTGCTTCTCCTCCTCCGACGCATCGGAGCCGAAGAGGGACAGGCAGCCGATTGCGCTCGTCGTGGCTACCTCGGCAACCTAGCACGCAAGCCAGAGGCAAAACTTAGCCAGCTGGCCTAGCCACCCCCACAACCGGCCGGACGCCAAGCGCCGCCGTGTCCCGGACAGGATGCTGACCACCAGATTTGCCCCTAAGCTCGAGAGGACAGTGATCCGGAACCCCCATTCGCACCACCCCTGCACCGACTGTGCCCAAATCATGGCCAGGATCATTCCCAGCCAGACCATGGTCGATCCAATGCACCAGAGTGTGGGTGGCGAGCCTTGCAATGCAATTAACCTCCTTGCCACCTGCACCCATATATATGAAACTAGAGCATGAGACCTACGGCGTTGGAGCATTGTCTTTCGCCTTATTATCATTAGATATATGCATTGAGGTTACAAAAGCCAGGAAATGATGCAATTTGCTAGGTCATACGGTAAAACTGTACTTAATGACATGTACAGATAGAAGAAGAAAAAAATCATAATAAAGCATAAAGAAAGGAAAACAGCATAAAACTGTACTCAACGATATATGCACAGCCGTGCCCGCCGTATGGCTATATAGATGTATGGGTGCTTGGTTATCGGCGGCTCGGCGCCACAAGAATTGTGGTAGTAGTAAAGTGAACTAGATTCAGCTAAGCTAGCTGTGGCCGCCGAACGAACCAAACATCCAGCATCGATCTTCACAAGCAAGTGCAAGTGCTACTTTCAACAACTATGGGGTGCAGCCCATATTATCCAACGGCTTCAGCTCCTCCAAGATTCGCGCCAGTCAAACCTCAACTTCACCCATCTCTTTCCCGTGTGCCCTTCAGCATTCCTTGCTTCCTCTCATTCCATTCCCAACTCTCTTCACCATTCCATTCTCTCCCCCTCTCAGCTCTCCACCGCCGCCGCTCATCCATTTCACCATTCCAGCTGCTTCTCTCTCTCTCAGCCCTCTTCTACTTCCGTCTTCTCCCTCTCCCCCACTCTCTCTCTCCATTCATGTCTCCTTCAGATCCGGTTCCAACGCTCGTCTCTCTCTTCCGGTCTCTCTCATCTTCCCATTTCTCTGCTCCAGATCCAACACTCATTTCTCTCCAACTCTCTCTCCCTCTCTTTTTCACTGATTGCTCAAGCTTGGGATGGATTTATGTTTTTCACCTATTAATCGGTATTTGTATGCTTCTCACTTCATCTTCCATACGAATTGTTTTTTTTCTACTTCTTTGAGTCACTGGTAGAACCAGTCCTAGATCCCAGTCGAACGCAATTCATTGATGTCCTCCCTTTTTCATATAATTTCCTCTCGCGTTTGTCGATCCGCTTGATGACTGGATAGATGCGGGTCCAGGTTCAATCGATTTGCTCTAAGATAGATGGTAACCTTGTTCCGATTTGTTTGTTTTCTTTTTTCTCCCTATATTTTTTTTTCTAGAATCTTTAACTCAAAAGTTGCAAATCCTGGTCTGGATGTATTATTGCTTTTTTTGCACTTCTTCGTACAATATATACTTTATTAGATGTTGTCTGAGATGAATTCGTTATTTTTTCAACCTTATCTAGTTGCGGTAGGTCTGCTTCTGGTTGGTGTAGGATTTGCACCTTTTGATTTTCTTCGGTAATTGGATTTTTACTTTGCTCGCCCTTCGGATCTGTCCCCCACCTTCAACAATGGCTTTATTTGTTTTTACCTTATTTTCCTTTTACAAAATTTCACTTATGCTTGGGCAATCTGATATTAGGGTCACACAATTGTTTATCAAGCCATTGTTGTCCCCAAATGCTACAGTTAAGGAAATAAAAGATGTTGACTCTCATATGTGATATATTTTTTTCTATTGTTGTTGCTGGAATCACATTTTAAATTTTAACTTCCATTTTCCACTTTTAGAAAACCAGTTCAAACTTAAAAGTTGACGAATAAATGGGTGAAGGGAGTATCTTAGAACTTCACATCAGTACCATCCATGGGCTCACTGTACTTTCTCTGTTTGAAAACAAGTACATATCGCGCACTTCGAGAAGTCAAACAAAGCTTAGGTATAAATAGATTTGCTTAGGTACAAATAGATTTATTGAAAGTAATATTAACATTTGGACCTCTTAAATAATGGTTAGTATAAAAAATATATAATATGAGAGTACATAGCAAATTGGTTGTACCAAACTATTTAATTGTTATGTACTAATGACTAACTAAGTTTACAATGATGAGACACTTATAGCTAACTAAGAACATAGCAAATTGGATGTACCAAAAAAACTTTTGATGGCATAGAGGAAATATTTGTTACACTTGTTATTTTCAATACGAGCCGCACCAGAGTCAAGTTCGCACATGAGTATACTTTTTCCGTCCCAAATAGAATAGAATTCTAGTTGTTCTATAAATATATTCTTAGTTAAAGTGCCTAGAGTTTGGCTTGATATATATATTATAAAATAGTAATATTTATGGCTCCTCAATGAACATATTAACCAAACATGTTGAGTGACAAATCTAATAGTGCCTATTTAGTACGATAAATAATAATATTTTATATCTTACTATTACTAATTGAGGCTCCAACGGAGGCACCACGTTAATTCTCACGAAGCGCTAGAAAAAAGATAAATGCTAAAAATTCTCACAAAAATTAGAAAGATCTAGCCATCAATTTGTAGGATTATGATCACAACTAATATTAATAACCGTTAGATCTATATTATGTTTTCCTAAAGAATTACCCACCATGCCATTATGTAATCCCTAAAATAACGCCCTAAACTGATATCTTAATTACCCACTTTTGCCATTATAAAATATAATGCTATTAATTAATGATAATAAAAACTCACCACACATACCACACATATACGTAATAATATTAAATAGATAGATCTAATCTATTTAGAGGAAAGCCCCTCTCCTATCCCTCTTGATACGTGGTATTTGCAATGCCCCTAACGCCGCTCGCTCAAATATAGTCGCCCGCCGGCTTCAACCACGAAAAAAAAAAAAAAAATGGGATCTTTCCATGGGCTACGCGCAAGGCAAGCGTGGCCTATGATCGATCTATATCTATGGCCTAGGTGGGTTTCTTTGTAGTATGTAATTGTTGTCCTTTGATTGCCAGGATTGATCTTCTATTTATTTAGTTAATTTGATCTTGGGCGTACGACCACAGCATGCCAGATTGGTAGATTGCCATGCATGCATATGTGGTCTCATGTTCGATCTGGTGGTGCTGGACCGGTGCGAAACAGGAAGGAGGGCAGGTGCCTGTTGCTACCTCCATCCACACTTCAGCACAACAGATCAGGAGAGCACCAGCAATGATGACAAAAGATCATCTTTGATGCAAAGAAAAATACAACCTTCAAAAACAGAACTTGCAATGATGTTGCCCAATATCGATGAATAAGGTATCTCCCAATGCTTCTCCTTTCTTCTATTGGTAAATATTACATTAAATACCACAATATTGTTATTATATAGGTCCAGTTATTCTCACATCTATTGATCATATATAGCAAAAGCTCATCTCAGAGAATATTATGCCATCCCACGAACTTAAATAAATAAAATGGCGAGGATGGAAATACATAAATTTTATCATCACTTCTTCAAGAGTTGGATCTCAAACACAGTTTTGAGGCACGATGAAAACAAAAAGAGTTTCCAGAATGCAAGCCTATTGGTAATGCAATAGATGTATTTAAGGATATGCATAAATGTATTTTTTGTAAAATCAGACTATTACTAATTGGATCCTCCAACGAAGCCTTCATGTTAATTCTCACCGGGCACTACTAAAAAAAAAGATAAATACTATAAATGTATAGAATAATTCAAAAAAATCTAGCCATCAATTTGATCACCATTAATTTTAATAGCCATGAGATCTATTCAGGTTTTCTAGAAAAATTACCAACCAGCCATTATGAAAACATATATTGTCATCATCCTACTCACGTTGTATTAACCACCGCCACCTTTCACAGATCCATGCAGGTAAACTAATAAACATCTATTAACGGATACCCATAGTGGCTATCTGCATGGCCATTGATTAGTAACAATTTTTGAGTTGTTTGCTCCATCTCTTCAGGGGACGCAAGAGGGTCATGAAGATGCTGAAGGAGCAGTTAGACATGCACTGGAATCGGCAAGAGCACAATGCAGCAGAAGATTAGTTCAATCCAGTGATAAACAAGCTGGACATGCCAGAACATTTGCTCTGGATTTGTTGTTTCTGATGCTCTTTGCTACCATGCATGAGACCACATCGTTTGGACTGACCACGATTCTCATGTTTATGACAAATAACCCAAAGCATTGCAGGACTAATGGTAAGCAAATTGTCAGGTCCAGAATCTGAAATTGTTATATCTTTTTATGTGATGTTTTCAGGAGAGCATGAAAATGTCTACAAAAAAAGGTATATTCGACTCTGTGATCACCTGGGAGAGTACAAATCTATGAAATTCACATATCATGTATGGCCATAACTGTCAGAGATAGATGTTTAAGCTATAGCTATGGTACTTGCAATGGTCCATTGGGGTTGTTGTTTGTTGTCGGTACATTACACTCAGCGTTACCATTCTATTTCATGCAAATTTGTAAAATAATATTTAGATGCACCATACATACCTTGGTCTAGAAACTCCATATAGGATTGCTATGTGAATATGTCATAACATCGCATTGTAGTTGAATTGTGTGAATATTAGCGTAAGAAATTAACTATTTTCACTTTTGATTCCATAATCAATCTCCTATTTGAGCTTGGACGTGCAGATCATATAACCTGTAACTGATATATAAGATGTGGCAAGCCGCATTATTATGTTCTGGATGAATTGGTGATAGACATCCCCACAGCCAAACCCCGCGTCCTTTGTCAAAGCATGGGTGGAGCCATAGGCTCGCTGCATGCGCAAGCTTTGGCGAATAAGGAGATCTTTCTCTACATTGTTGCCATGTCACTAGCTGCAGGTATGCTACTTTAAATTAAAATTAATTTAATATCCGTAAAAGTATGTGGTAAATACTCTAAATTATATACAACTATTATATTAAAAGTAAGCATGATTATATGTTTCACCGTGTCGACCACATAAACATATATACATTAAGAGATAAATATTTATTTTAGCTATTTACCATTTCTGCAAAAATGTTTATAAAATGTGTGTACAAATGCCCCCTTGACAAACGGTATAGCAGAGCCACTAATAATTAAATTTAAGCTATATCAATGCTAACACTCTTTGATAAATAAAATGGTGAGGATGCAAATACATAAATTTTATTATCACCTTTTCAAGAGTTGGATCTCAAATAAAAAGTTTTGAGGCATGATGAAAACAAAAAAGAGTTTCTAGAAACCACAACTACAATCCAAGCCTATTGGTAATGCAGCAGATGTGTGTAAGGATATGCATAAATGTAACTTTTTGTAAAATCTTGCTATTATTAATCAGAGGCTCCAAACTAAAACATTCATGTTAATTCTCACTTTGGGAGCACTAGAAAATAAAAAGTAAATGCTATAAATTCATAGAATAATTCGAAAAATCTAGCCATCAATTTAATCATCATTAATTTTAATAGCCATGAGATCTATTCAGGTTTTCTAGAAAAATACCCACCAGCGATTATGGAAACATAAATTGTATTGCCATCCCAGCCTATCTCACGTGGTATTATCCAATGATGAAGCCCCCATGTTAATCATTACTTCTCATAAGGATCAGTAGAAAATATATAATATTTCTTAAAATTCTCACAAAAAAATCAAGCATCCAGCCACCAATTGTGTAGTAATAACGATAGGAATTACCCACCTCTATGGGAATTTTTATTTCAGTTACCCACTTGTGCCATTAGATACATAACATATGCACCCCTTAAATTTACATGTAAATTACTAATTCTAATATTATTTAATCCACATAAAATTTATCAATATATTGTATTGCAATATCATCTAAAAACCCATAAAGCATATATATGTTCTACATTATGCACGTCAAATGGCAATATTAATATAATAAAAATTTAATGCACGTCAAATACTTAGACTGTCTGCACTGGCTCTCTGTATCCATTCCGGTATTGTCCACGTGTGCATATAGCGAACAAAATCAGCTGCAGCGCTGCACGCTACAGCCTACGTGGCTGAAAAGATTCCCGGCTCCCACACCAAATATGGCGGCAGTAGCGTGACCGCGCTATCCTGCGCTGCTTGGCCCACCACTTGTGCGTGAGAGAGGAAGAAAAGAGATGTGACAACAGCAGCAGCAGGTCCCATGGGTTCAAAAAAAACTAAAACATATTATATCTCATAAACTAGAACACTAAATTAAATTCTGATTACACCATTAAATTCGTTTCAATTAATTCTTCAAAACTAGATGTCGCATGGATATATTTAGATAAAATTATAAGTGGACCCCACCGATGGTAGTTAGTATAGAGTAGAGATATAAAGTAGGGATGAGTGCGGTAGGGAGTCTTTGTAAAGGGAGAGAATCTTGATGATTAGGATGTATAGAGGAAGGAAATAGAGAAACATGAGTGCGGATAGTCTTATGCATAAGGAAGAGATAAATATACATCTTACAATTAAGCAATCATGGAAAAATATTTCCAACACTAATGATACCTACAAACTATTTATAGTATTATTAATAACCATGACATATAATTTATATAAATTATTATTTTGATCATTTATACACTTTAACTAAAACATTATATATTTATTATAAAACCATTATTGCATAAATAACTCTTTGTCAATAAAATCCACATGTTGACCAGTGGGGAGGATAGTGCAGAATACAAATGGCTATATCTTCCTACGATTTGAGATTCCTTAATTAGCAACAAATAGCATTATAAGGCTTAAACATTAATATCCTCATGAGATAAGCACAACTATCCATAGCAATGTGGTGTTGGTTTAAAGTGACTATTTATGCTATCATTTTAATTAATAATGTTAATAATTAAAAATCAGTACTTAGATTTATAATATTGTAGTATATAAGTACCATTAAATAGACACCATAATATCCGGTGTGCCAATTGTGTTAGAAAAGGAACAAAGAGAAAATGTATAATTTCATAAAAGTACTATTTATCATCCATATACATTAAACAATAACTAATTCCTATAGCTCTTATCACTTACAAGGTTCTCATCGCACGGGTTGATGGACTAGTAAATTTTAGTTAAAATTGACACATTTTAACATAACATTGTTCGGAGTTGTATTTGGTACGCCAAACATGTAAATTAGAACAGGCGTGTTTAAAATTTAATCATACAACATGAGTACCATGTTAATTTCAAAGTGGCTTAATCACAAATCCAAGTCAATTTCTAATTTTCTCGATGCTTAATATGAAACTCCATTCATGAAGAAACAATTTATGCTATTATGGTAAATAATAATACATTATCAAAGTTAAAAGAGTACTAAATTTCTAAGAGGAATTGCTTTTTTTTTTGCGAAAAAAGAGGAATAGCTAGTTGTGGCGTCTGGCTAGATATGTAACAACAGCTGGCACAATTTCAGGAGTTAGTACTTGGGCACGACTAGGTGGTGTGTACGAAGAACTCAACCGTGTAGAGTGGTAAGTTACTTATTAAACACATAAAAGTGTGTAGGTTTTTTTTTTAATATCAAGGACAATATGAATATTTGTATAAGAATCTCTAATCTTGCTATATACTATATATAACCAATACATGTTTCTTGTCCCTCCGGGTTCCTAAAAGGTTTGTACAATAACATATTATGTTATTATACATTATATAATACTGGTGTTTTTATATAATTATATAAAATTTAGTTTTACTTGATAAAATTAAAAATAGATTGTTATTGCTTCAACCTAATCCGTATGGCCTAAAGCAACATAGAGATAATCACAGGGTTGTGCTATGGCTGGACGAATAAAGTCCAAAAGAGGGAGCATTAATGGCTAGTGACAACGTGGACAGGCCTCGAGGCGTGCGCAGGTCAGAGCGGAACAGTGTGGTGCGTGTGGGCGGGGCACGGTTTGAATTTTCCAGGCTGCGTGCACGGGCGGAGGCCCAACACGTAGACCAGGTTCCAGCACAAGGCGCGTGTACGTAATTTGGATAATAAAAATTCGAGGGAACTTCTGCGGCATAGGTGGAGATAAGAAAGCAAAGGAAGGATGACATGAAAAATGAACAATCGTAGAAAATAATTTGAAATGTGTATTTACGTGTTTATTATAAGTAGAAAATAAATAAATATAGGTGAAAAAAAAAATTATTGCAAATAGTGAGAAAAGGGTCATATATAGCAACGACGTTTGGAAGATATAATGGAAACATAAGTAAAGAGAAGTATAATAAAAAATGTTGCAAAACGTAAGAGATAATAGAGTAAAAATATAAATAACTGTTCAAGATACTGCACAAGATCAATGCAAAACAAAAACAAAAACAAAAACTAGAACAGCAGAGAAAAGGAATGGTCCGCACATACCGTAGTAGTTGCTGTTGTTGTACGGCTGCTGTAGTACTATTGTTTTTTAAATGGATGCATGAGACTACCTGACACTGACACAAAGAGAAGGGAATGGCTGGACATATGGGAAAGGAGAGATTCGGTGGTGGGAATAGGACGGGTGGGAATGGTAGTTGACTGGCGCACGGATCTTAACGCGCAATCAAAGGCCGAGATAATATGTGTGGCAACACATAGTTGTTGCAAGAGGTTTCCGCAAGCAGCAAGTGTGTCGTAGTAGCTACAGCAAGCGTGGAAACAGCTATATGTAAGAGTGACATGAAATGGAGACGCGCAGCAGGTATCATCCATCTACGTTTGCGGCATAAATGATGTGTTTGACACAAGCTGTGGTCAATATCATCAGTGGGATTGAAACTTTTTTTTTTGTGAACAGGAATTGAAATTGATGTGGCACTAGGCATGGTAGTTTGACTTACATAACTGAAGGAAACAAGAAGTACGTAGCTAGATAGAATTAATGAGGTTGTTAATCTAAATCTCCTATAAGAGAGCCTCCGGGGAGTTCTACGTGTTCGATTGGCGAGCTTAATTGATAATCGCAATCATACGTAACCGGATCACCACCCACTCGTCGGCCGGCCGTCTCCACCCACGCGTGCCCCGGGCGGCGCTGGAGGCAGTTCGACCGTCGCCACGGCCACGCCTTTTAAATCCGCCAGATTGCTCACCTTCCTACGACGGCGCGCCCCCCCACCAAAGCTCCGCCTTTGCTTCCTCCGCGATCGGTGGACCAGGGAGCCGCGCTGGAGGACCGGAGAGGAGAACCGCCGGAGCCGAGGATGTGGTCCTCCCGCGCCCGCCGCCGGAGACGGCGGCCCTAACCACGCCAGCGGCGGCGACGCCCGCAGCCGTGGGAGGGACCGCCGCCGGCGGCTGAAACAGGGGCGAGTGGGAGGAGCAGGGCCGCCCGGTGACGCACCAGCCGGGGTGAGCTGGCCCTCGAGAGCGAGCCACTTCCTCCACTGGGTGAGGAGGTCGCCCCCGATGGCGCCGACCTCGCCGTCGATCTTTGTCGCCGGAGAAGCGCGCTATGCAACTACGGCACACGCGGCTCCGGTCACGGGAGCGAGGCTTTCCATGCCGCCCGACAGCAGCCCGCCGTCCTCACTTCCCTCCCACGTGATCGCCGCAGCCCTTCCCTCGCGACGCCCGCCGTCCGCCGCTTGATGGCCAGCAGAACGTCCGTCCGCCGCCGCAGCGGCACCTCGCGAATCCACCATATCGCTGGACGTCATGACGGCTACCGACGCTCCGACCTCGCCTCCACGCCCAAGTAAGTTGCCTCTTCACCATGGATGACGTAGTGTCTTCTATTAACTCCGATTCGGTTCATCTTCTATCACCGTAGAGCTCCCTTGCTCTGGATGACCTTTGCCATTTACCTGCTCGATGAAATGCCTCAATGGTTTCAGAAAAAAAGAATGAGTCTCTGGTTATCTTTATTTTATCTTATTATATTGATGGTTAGTGTCAAGCCTCTACGCTTGGAGAATTCCTGAAAGTCTCAAGTTCCCGATTTGCAGTTTAGTTAAAAAACATATGTAGCAAGTAATGAAATCCACCAGGCCGAGAAAGATAGTACTTTGAGTCACATGTGATTAATCTGCCTATTGCCTGACAGTCAAGGAAATGATGTTGCTACCTGGGGTGCGGGGGTTTGTTGGACTGGTGGAGCGGCAGTCGACGTGGATTGGTGTGGCGACGGACGCTGAAGGTGCCTGGACGGCGTCGTCGTCCGCGGTGGCGGCAGGTATCGATGGCTTTTGCAGGGCAGGGGCCGAACGGTAGGAAACGGGCGGTGTGGAGCTGCGAGCTGCGCGACAGCCGATTTGGCGTCGCCATCGGCGTCCGAAGGGCGCAGCACCGGTGTCTTCGCCTGTCTAATGAGAGTATATTAGCTTATCTCCTCTATGACAGGCCTTTTAATTGATTCCAGTTCCTCTCTGATGGACATACTCCTGATTGTGTCCTGATAGCATATACTATTCTGATTTGTTTCGTGATGACATATACTGTTCTGATTTACTACCTGTAAGATACATTGATCTCGTGATGTCCTGGTAGCCCTGTCTTGATGGCCAACTGCTTTCAGTTATATTTCATTAGTTTGCCTTTCAGCTGTTTACCATATGTTATTTTCTAATCATTAGGATCTCTGTGAATAGAATTTGCTGTCCTTAGTTGACCTGATCACCTGATTGGTTTTGTGCTCAGTTACACAAATTTTTCCAATATCTGATCATTTAAATAGGATGTATGTGAATAGAATCATCTATCCTTAGTGGATTTTTTTTAGTGGCATTCAGTGCTTGAATGTTTTCTGACAAGTACTCATGTTCTTGATTTTATAGTGATTATTGGTAAATGCTCGCAAGTTGATGGAAAATAGCATGCCTTTCTGGCTTTCTCTAGACTAAGTACTGTTGCAGGAAATGAGAGAAGGTAGGAAATGTATAGCAACTTTTCATTTGCCATCAGCACACATGTTTGATCCAATATTTGGTACCATGTTGATCTTTGGTTAAACTTCCATGTGCTGCAGGGAATGGATGGTTTGCAGCACAAAAAAAACTTCGGTCAAGGTAAGCACCAGAGTTTACTACTCGACACAGGGCTCCTGTTTGAACTTAACAGAAATGTGTTAACCTTGCAGCTTCTAACTGAACTGTCTCTCTTAGAAGTTAAACTAGCAGCGAGTTGTGTTCTTTTCATAAGCCATAAGGCACTCTTTATGCAAGAACAAAAAAAACATGTTACCTACTGATTTTTCTTTATGCAAAATAAATGGACAGTTTTGTTTGGTTGTTGTGCTGCAGGGAAAAGTTTGCTATGGGATCACTGACTGGAATGAAGTTTACATAACTTTTGTGTGTTCAGGTCATGCAAATCAATCCCTTCTCTTTTTCCTTTTATTTCTATGTTCCCCTATACGTATCTTCCTCAAGGGCCATCTAGCATTGGTATGTGGTAATGCCTGTATTTCCTTTCCCTATAGCTTTTGGGGATGGCTTTCTCAGATGGGGATGGCTTTTGTTGCTGGCCTCAAGGAGGAAAAAAACTACTACTTTGTTTTTAGTTGTAAGCATGTATTCTGGGGCAGGTCAAAAAAAGTTGGTCTATCTTTATTTGAAATTTTCCAGCAATTATACTTGGCGAGTCTAAATTTTTTTTTGTGCTACCACGACATATCTACCACGAGACGGCGGCGTCGGAGACACTGGTAGCAGGACAGGCAGCTTGCTGCTGTACCACTGAGACTTGGGATCAAGGATGGTGAGTAGAGGCAGGCACTAAAAATCGGATAAGCTCATGTTGTTTCCTCTATATACTATTGTTTATTTTTGTATAATAATTTGTTCTTTAGTTGTAAGATCATAATTATTTTCCCCATCATCTTTACAAGTTGTGTATTGTTTTATGATCGCTGAAACAACCTTTCTCTAAAATTTATGTATTTTTTTTTTTACATTCACACGTTCTAAAGGGTCCTTCACCGATTCTTTTTTCTGCTTCATATAAAGTTCTTTCTATAACAACGTCATTCCCGCAGCAATGCGCGGGGAATTCACCTAGTAAAAGTCTAATAACGATGTACCTCGCCTCCTGTTGCTCTCTGCCAATCGATGATGATGATGGTGGTGGATCATTACCTACGAACGTTGGTTGTGTACCATGTCGTACGTAGAGATTCATTCATCGGCATCAGATTTCCGCACTCCCTCTACACTATCTATTTGTATCCGATCCATCGAGTGGCTGACTAAGACACAGCTGCCAGTGGCTCAGATCGGAACAGCAGCCAACCACCATTCCACTAACAATCACACCACGCTAGCTAAACGACAGCGCCGTGGCGGGCTACCTGTTACCCAGTCTGTATTTAATTTTAATTTGATATATATACATATGGGTCCTCAAACATTTTCTGGATTCCCACTTGCGTTGGGTCCTCGAACTAAAAAAAAACATGTGACCAACTGGGTGCAGAATCAAATGTGGACTATGACCTGGTCATCCAAAACAAAAACAAAAAATTATGACCATTATTTAGGTCCTTAAGCTATTGTTGCACACTGGCACAACCACGTAGGTGTAACAACCTGGATGCGATTCCAGCGACTGTTACAGCACTCGCGGCGTAGATCGGAGAGGCGGCACATATTGTACTTATTTTACCCCAATTAGTATAACTAAGGACAATCATCGACTAACAATATGCCCAAATGCTGACAGATAGAGGCCACCAACCCGGACAGCAAACATATATAAGCGGTTTAACCTAACATCTGCACCCGAGCTGTTTATTAATAATTCAGTTAATTCAACAAGGCTTGCTTTCTGACAATTAACTACCGTTGCCACTGTTGAACATTTAGGCACATTACGAGATATATTAACCCATAAAAACGACATCATGTATGCTAACAGGAATATCATAGGCATAGAGAAACTCAACATGCTACTGCAACTAGCATCATATGCTAAGCCTAGTACTCCAACAGTAAGCAAAAGCATAAGCAAAGTGAACGGATTATACCCATGGGTGAGGCTGCCGGTACCCGCGGCTTGCACATCACCGGATCCGGTTGCAGCAGCGTTGGCGTCGGTGGCGCTTCTCGTCGTGGGAGCCATCGGTCACGGGAAGGAGCAGTCGCGCTTGAGAGCGCTCCCCAAAAACTTGATCGCCCGCCTACCCGTGCAGGTACGCTTGACGGACGGAGTTCCGGAGGCCTGCTCGCCGGAGTCCCCTGTGCGCGCAGGGAGCTCAGGCCGGAGATGCAGAGACTTTAGCTCAAGCTCAAGAACAGTGGACAGAGAGAGGGTGGCGGCTGCTAGATGGGGATGACAGATGAGGCTGTCTTATTTATAGTGCCAGCTAGGGCAAACACCGCACAGGTGCATTTACCCTCTTGCCCTCGGCTAGGGCGCACACTGCACATGTGCAGTTACCCTTTAACCCTCGGCTAGGGCGCGCACCGCGCAGGCATGTTTACCCTTATGCCCTTTGCGACCGTTGCCTGGGCCATGAAGCCGTTGGGACGTTCCAGTGTGCCACAAAAAGGCACAATCACATCACGTCCGGCCAAGGCCAAGAAACCCGCGGCGTGCGCGACGCCGCACCCTTATGCCCTTTGCGACCGTTGCCTGGGCCATGAAGCCGTTGGGACGTTCCAGTGTGCCACAAAAAGGCACAATCACATCACGTCCGGCCAAGGCGGCGGCGGCGGCGGCGGTCGTGCGCGCATGGCTTCCCCATGTTCCCTCTCACTCCTCACAGAGAGCACCAACTAATCCACTATTTAAGTTAAGCACTCTCTCAGTGAGTGTACCATGTGGTACTAATCCCACTCCACTTACCATAAATGTGTGGGCCTTTGGAGTTTCCTTGATTAATTGCTAGTTAACTAATGGGCTAAGCCCAATTAATCTAACAGCCACAGCGTCAATCAGTTAATAATCGCAAGAAACTCCACCGACAGTTCTCTGCATGCAAATGGATTGTTTTAGCATCCGTGGCTATAACAATACTCCACAAATAATGTTTTTCATTATAAATCGAAACACTTTTGGCCGGTCCTGCTGATGCTTTATTTGTTGCTTCTTGGGGATGGGGGTGGGGAGCTTCATCGCTCCCTAATTTAGGAGAGGAAGAAAACGAAGACGAAGAAGGAAATGAGGGGGGGGGGGGCGGTTGAGAAAGGAAGAAGTGATAAAAAAGGGGGGAAAGGAGAGGTTTGATGAGGTACATATCCGGTACTCATCCTTGTACCTAGGGAAGTCAGATAACAACAATTATATATTTAGATTACTAGGATCCTGCCCGTGCGTTGCTACGGGTGTCAAAATGCAAACTATTCTTCATTTTTTCTGGTTATAATATTTGAAAAAAAAAGCACCTAGCTAGTGTGCATTATAGTATCCATTCTGGTTCATACATATATAGGCAACCAAAACAAAATGGTCGAGCTGCAGGCAACCGTTTTCCATCTGGATTGCCGTGATTGTGTGGTGATTGCGCATCATACGAGGCATCGCCCTCCGAGTCAAAGCATGCGTGGGCGAGGGAAGGAGCTATTTTTAGGCGGTGATTGTGTCGTTGGGTCACTGCATGCTTGGGTGGGTGAAGGCATTCCAAAGAGCCATCAGAGCGAGCGGTAGTTTTTCGCGACGCCGGGTCGACGATTTGTTTTGGCTCTTTTTTAGTAGTAGGATAGATCTCAACCGAATCTAAATCTTTGTAAATGATTCGTTTGTAGATCTCAACCAACAACTTTATATTTAAAATCGTTTACCAACCATCGACGCAGACGAGAAAATTTAGAAACTAGGATCATACAGTACCCCTTGACCTGCTCCGCCAAAATAAACTAGCTAGGAGACTTTGCTGAAATTGAGGACCGGAGTTGTGTTGTTTGAGACAGCACCCCACTGGATTCTAGTGTAGAGTAAATATTAAATACTCTAAACAACCTAACACTCTTGAAACTCAATCGAATATAGGATGTGGGTCTCTCAACAGCTAGTATTTAGCTAGCGAGATCTAACGTGACAAGGAAAAGCGGGAGAGCGTAGTCATTGACAAATCTTAACAAATAGTTAATCTATTTCATGTAGCTTGTCGCAATGGTTAGCTATTTGGCTAGCTAGATATGGCGTGGCAAGAAAAAGTTAGAAAGAGTAGTCACTAACTACAAACAAATATCTAGACTATTTCACGTAGTCTAAATCCACGTGGAGAGAAACATGTGGGTCTAATAGTTTTTGATTTTTGTCTCTCACCTCCATATCAGCAAAAGAACGTGAAAAAGGAGTATGTGGGCCCCATAGTACAAGAATGTATGAAATAATCTTTTATTACAAATCAGAAGCTTCCAACTTGGAGGAAGGAGAATACACACACAAAAAATCAAGCCAGCGACTAATACGTCGCTACACCCTCCGTCCACAAATAAGTGCACCTTTTCACTTTTATAAATTTTGTTTTACCATTCATCTTATATAAATTGTTTGCGCTCATAATAAAATAAATTAATTATTATGAATATATCACAAATGATTAAATAAAAGAAAATAAATAATATTTATTAAAAAATTAAATAACACGAGCGGTCAACTAAGAAGCGAAGAAGTCAAAAGATGCACTTATTCGTGGGACGGATGGTGTAGTCTATCAATGTGTTCCGAGGAAGATAGTCACCCAGCTTAGAACCTTCTCTTTATTTGGGAGGGAACCAAGAGTACATGTGGGGTCCATGGTGCTGGATACAAGATATATTCGAATAAACTACTCTAGCAGCATACTCTTTTTTTATTCAAGACGCTCTAATATGCATTAGGCTATACTAAGACTCACAGCTAAAAGCTAAATTATTGAAAAGATTGAAATAAAGCTAATAACTAACCCTTACTGTTGCAGGTGCTCTAAGAGCATCTCCGGAAGTTCCCTAAATCCCTTTCTAATCCTTAGTTTTTAGTAAGTTGAGAAAAAACTCACTCCAACAACTCCTAATTCATCCACCTAAATTTACACACTTGGGAAATTTCCTCACGTCGCGTGTAACTTTGCACGGACTCTAGTCGTTGTTGGTATTTCTTAGCACTAGTAGAAAAGTCCACAGGCGCATGGAAGTACCGTTGTAGCACTTCACTCGGTGGTATTCAGGGGTATCATATTTCCACGACGAACGGAGGTGTAAGAAGTGTTTTAGCTAGTTCTCCCCCAAATATAAGATGAAGAGTAGCTCAGGTAATGAACTTTTCTAACGGTTGAGATCTTAAGTGAAGATAACATTGCTACTATAGACTTACTTCGGGCACCAGATAACACTTGGTCTGCCAAGCGTTGCTAGCCTATGGCTCTATGCCGAATCCGAACGTGGGGGGATTACAAGGGACAGATAGTGCTATCACCACCTGCATCCTACACTACCTAAATCGTGCAAGAACGAGGCAAGCGAGGTTAGCCTATAGCTTAGAAACCATGTCTATGCTATGACAACTACTCTAGCGTGAGCTCAAGGGTGACCTAACTAGAAAGTCCCTTCTACTAGAGCAATCATCACAAGGACGAACGACGAACCCGCAAATAGTGAACAAAGATAACTTACTCAAGAACTTAATGCCAAAAGATAAACACGAACTTCTTACTCCAAGTAGCAAGATGTCCATTGAGAGATAAAAGTGTAGAGGGAGCCAACAGGTCCGACACTCCGTCTATCCAATGACCGAGACTCTCCTAGCTAGTACAAGAAGTAGAGGAAGATGACACTCTAGAATTCCTTCAAACTCTTCTTCACGCACTCCCTAAACTAATCTAGCTAGAAGACCATGCTATACTGGTGATGTCGTTGTGGAACGTCAACAAGCATGTATGGCGTGATCGCCTAATTGGTGATTGTTGACGGTAACCAACTACATATCAAACACCGTCAACATACACCAAAACCACCTAGAGATAGGGCTTATAAACTAACAAATTCCATAGTTTTGGTGTATATTTGGTTCTTGCAGGTACAAGACAAGACATGTGCACTTTGGGCCAAAATACAAGGAAAAAGAAGAATAAAACAATAAATAGAAAAAGCCCAAAAGTGACAAATGGCAAGACCAATCCAACTTACCTCGGCCCGGGCCACAAACTCAGGCTCTCCACGCCCAAACCAGGCCCAAGACAACGAAACACGATGATGACACGTCAAAGCCGGGGCGGTTTGGGGCCGACCAGTGCGCCCGCACCAGGGTGCGCCCCCGCACCCATATGCCGGCAGTGGGGCCGGACCGGTGCGTGGGCTGTTCAATTACTCCAAAGAATGACGGTGGCGCCGTGGACGTGTGCGAGTGAACCTCCAAACCGACTATTCTTGGTCGGTTTGGCCATAATGGGGGTGGAGGCAATTTTCCAAGGACCCCCTCCACTCAAGCTATAAAGGAGACCCCCTACCTCTCTTCCAACAACAACTTCAAGGAGAATTCAGCACATATTGAGCAAGAGAAGTAGATTAGTCTTCTTCCTACCTTGTAAATTCTAGAGAGTGAGAGAGGGAGTGCTAGAAGGAAACTTTGCTCCTTCTACTCGGAGTTGTCGGAGTAGCTTCGTGATCCGCGGTTCCTAGGAGGTCGGAGTGCCGGACTTGTCGACACCACGACGCTTGTACCTCTACGAGCTTCTTACAATTTGGTGAGCAAGCTTGTGTTCATCTCTCGGTTTATTGTCCTTCGATTATATTATCTTAACTTGTTATAGTCTTACAGGATCGGTAGATTGTCTCGTGAAGAGCGTTAGTTCTTGGTGAAGGAACTCTTTGACCAGGGAACCTTGGCCAACATCAAGAATCTGTGACCAATAGTGCAAACGTGGTGTTTGGGCTAGCGTTCACCTACCTTTTGCGAAGCATCCCACGGTCGTGGTGAGGGTAGGCGGCAGGGTTGTGACAGCCTTGTCCGTCCTTTGTAATCCCTCCACGTTCGGGTGTGACGTAGAGCTAATTGCGGACTCGCCTCGGTTTGGGCGAGGGCGGTGCCCGCAAGTAAGGAGATAACAACGCGAGAAATCCCTCGCCCGAGAATAAGCCCATAGAGATACCTCATTACTCGTAGAACCTAACCTTGCCTTGGGTAGGCACAGGCCCAGGAAGCCCTCAACGCAACCGTCCTTGCGAATTATACGATACCCTGTTTATCACCGGGTGAAGTGCTACAACGGTATTTCCCGTGCGCTTGCGACTTTCTTTGCTTTTTCGCTAAGAAACACCAACAAGCATTTCTAGCGCCGTTGCCGGGGACGGTTGTCGTAGTTGTATTTCGGACCTAGTCGACCCGTGTGTCTAGAATATCTCCTATAAAACAAAAACCCAAAAATAGTTCCTCACCCATGGAGCAACCCACCATCCAAATCCTATCCGCTCCTAAAGGGCGAGCTCGTAGAACCACTCCGATCTGCGAAGCCAATCACGGCTTCCGATTATGAGCTCCGCCCGGCTTTATAGCCATGGTTCAGCCCGAGCCTTTTCGGGCTCGGAATATGAAAACCCATATCATCATTTGTTGACACCTGTTATAGCATAATATTAATAGTCAACTAAACATGAAATAAGGGCGTAAAATGAATATCAACATAGACTAGGGGTTTTACTAACATAATTCCACGAGCTTTGGTGATTTATATATTTCCGGGGACTTAACGAGATAAATGCGAGAGAAAGATGGAGAAAGTTCCGAGTATACAAGACATATGATGATAAGACTTGACCGTGAAGCAACTCAATCCGAAAAAGTGGACTAAAACATTCTAGAAAGTACCAGAGAACACCGTAAGGAACCGGAGGCCGAGGAGAGGGGGCCACCCGGCGGCCACCGAGGCCCATTTAGGCCCGGCCGCCGGGTGGGTCCCACCTGTCATCCTCTCCTTTCTATGGCGGTTTACCACCAACATTGAGGTTGTACCTACACCGTTGCCAAGGTCGGTTTGATCCAATGGCTATCATTCATTGCCAAGGCCTATATAAGAAGACCCCCTAACCCCAAGGTTAAACCCGAATTCTCATTCTATTCATTATCTCTCGTTGTAGAGGTGTCCCAATGTAAGGATAACCTCTCTGCGGGATTAGTGAATTAGAAGTAGATTAGAAGTAGATTAGCCATGTAATTAGAAGTAGCGTAGATTAGATCTAACTTAGATCTAATCAAGAGTAAAAGGAGAGAGGAGCTATGCTCCCGTTGCGAGATGTCTTGAGTATGGTATGTCTTTGTATCTTCTCTACAAGACTTAAGATTCATATATTTATCTTCTCTATTTACTTCCATGTATTTCATATATGGTTAGTATAGTTGTTATGCTATTGCATGGGATCTCCACTCGTATTGAGGACTCTAGTTATTCATGGTAGCTAGAGTAGTAATCGATAGTGTAGACTTGGTGTCTAGGCTATAGGTTACCCGAGGTTGCGCCCAATCCCACGGATAGTTGTGGTAGTCCGGGGGTGGTGACTCTCGTAAGGCCTTTGTAGTCCACCACGTTCGGATTGGTGTTTATGTAGAGCTTTTGGCAGCCTTCTCCCAACTACCTTCTTCCCAGTCTTTTTCGAGAGTTGGAAAGGAACTGTTGCTCCAAAGTGCAGTAGTGTAATTGCTATCATAGAACCTAAGTAATAGAGAAGTACCCAGGAACCTTGATCTCTCCCTTTGACCTCCTGATTAGTTTAGTTATTCTTTGATATCTTAGGTAGGTTATTATTTTATGCTTTGATATTTACTTATCCTTTAACAATTACCCCCTCACTAAAGTCTAGTGGTTTGCTAAGTTAGTGGATACATGATTGTGACTTATTAGAATTCTTTAGCCAAAGCTTCCCCGTGGATACGATACTTTAGAATACTCATCCTAGGGAAAAGCTACAATGGTAGGTGTTACGTACGCTGCGAGAATCCTTCATATTCTTTTAGCACTTAACAAATGCCAACAAGCTTTTTGGCGCCGATTTGCGGGGAAGCAATTGGCCTAAAGATTCTAATAATGATCATGATGTCTGCTAATTTAGTGTATCACTAGCTTTAGTAGGATTATCCTTGTTACGTTGAATTGTGGAAATAGACAGGACAAAAAAGATAGATTGCGATCTTCCGACAAGATTCCACGAGAAAAGAAGAAAGATTGAAGAACCCGTGGTGTCCGATCATTCAAGATTCATCAACATTGGAACCCTGCTATATCAAGGTATGCATATATATATATATATAATATTCTAACCATGTATAGATTGGAAAAGAAGTCGTCGTCATAAGAATTCAATGTACACATCTCATGTGACGTACATAGAAGCTGCACATCGTGGTAAGTATGATCAATAAAGGTGAGAAAGTCTTGCTCATGGACTATAAATTGATTGAGTAGTTATCATTTAATTTCTTGTATTGCATTGCATGTTTACTTGATTAACTCATGCATTCACTCCGCTTAGTTTATATTTTCTCATAGTAGATCCATTGCATGATTAGTCACTTTGCATCTATCCATACCATATGCATCTAAAAAAAAATCCTCACCATGATCATGCTCTTTCATCTCTAATTGGATAAATCTCTATAGTGCTTTTATGCTACCTTTGTCTTCTATAGTATGCTTTGGTTTGGAAGTACTCGCCATACTTCCAAATGCTTTTAAATTAAGCATGGTGCTTAGGATAAATAGCCTTCCTTAATTGAATTAGACATGGAGTCTAGTTTAGTTATTGAAATAAGAATTGCTTGTGTAGACATTGGATATTTTGTATTGACTAACCCATGCAGAGAACTATCAAATCCATTTTGGGTAAGTTAAGAGATGAACTCAGATCAGAGATGAAGCAAGGCATATGATGAACTCCAACCTTATGCAAAAGACACGACTCAAACTTGTCTTTTGCTACAAGTTACCTTTGCCTTGATCCACATGCTAGAGTGCAGCCACAAATAAAATAAGTTATAAGACATGAAAAATAAGATCCGTGCTAAGAGTAAACAAATAACCACCTTTTCATTAGCATAGATGAAGTCTTATGAACTTTGGATAACAACCCTCGCTTCAACCATGTTGTATATTCCCTCGGGTATGTGTCCACTAATATTTTGCAGAAAAAAAAGAGTCTATGCTATGTCTATTTGATGAAGAAGAGTGTCATACAACACGATCACAAAAAAAGTAATTACTCTAAAGAAGTGGATGGACGAAGCTACAAGCCATAAGAACATCAAAGACAGGTAAGTGAATATAACTCACATATTTATATACAAATTTTGTCTTATGTTCTAAAATAAAATAAAAATAATATATATATCGAGCACATGATGGCTCATGGTAAAAAGTAACATGTTCCTAGGACAAGTTCCTTTCCGGGTATTCTTTGTCACTAACCTTGCAGAAACAAAGGATGAACAATGTCTAAGGACATGGTGATTGCAACACATGATTAGGGACGGTTCAAGCATTCACACTTAAAGTGTCGAAGTGACAGGAAGGCTCGAGCATGGGGGGAGGAAGGTCGACTCCTATAAAGATCATCCGACATTACTCTTCCTCCTCTCAAGCTTCCATCACTTCGACATGCTGGTTTTGCAATCCCTCTACTCACTATTACTTTGTCTCCCTAAGTTTGAATGGTTAATAAATGTCATGCATCAAAATCAAACTTAAGATATCATAAAATTTCCAACTAGAGAGAAAGTAATGGTGAGCATATAAAATTTCCAACCAATCTTTTTTGTAACATAGATGCAACCTTTAGCCCCATGACAATCCTGCCCTTGTTTGAAATTACTTGTATATTCCTTCGGGTATATGTTGTCAACTAATACTGCAGGAATACAATCATGAGAGGAGCAAAAAGGTTCGAGCATAATTTAAAGAACAATAAAGAAAGGACAATGCAATAAAAGAGATAAGGAACAAGATACACAAGAGGCCAAAGAAGGAAAGCTTCGAAAGCAGAAGAAAAGGACCACCACAAGGTGTTACGATGTTGTCACATTCCAATAATAAGGTAACATCTTGAGGTAAGTTGTCATTACTTAAGCTTTACCTAAAGTATGGCTTGTTCATAAATAAATAATCAAATATGTTAGAGTAATAACCTTGCACGATCCATCTTCATTAGCTCAACATGTTTTGTTAAGATGTTCCTACCACCACTCTCTTGATCTCATAGTCTTAATCTTGTAAGTTTAATGTTGCTTACTTTGCTTTGGAAGAACATAATCAATATCATGCCTTTGATACATCATGTTTAGATAAGAAAGCTCTTCCAAGAGTCAATGAGCTTGATTTGATCTCGTCGAATGTTTTAATTACAAACAATCATGCTCAATCTTCTGATCTTGTCACCCAAGTTAGATTTAAGAAAAGTGTATAATAAATCAACTCTATCTTGTTTGATGTGCCTATGGTTAGAAAAGAATGAATTTTTGGTTCTTTTGGTGTTTTCCCACCAGAGGCCATGCACTTGATCTCTACCTTGACTTTGCAAGCAGGACACACTTTGAGCAAAAAGGTGGAGAAGCCTATCATCTCTTCAAAAAATTCAATAAGTGAATGTCTTACAAGAATGCACACTAAACAAGATGTTGCCTACATCAATACTTCACTCCAACTCATAAGAACAAGAAAGAACATGGGTGACGCCGTCCTTCACCATCTCAAGGAGCATAACTATCAAGATCGGATAATACACTCAAAGGAAACGACAAGGTAAGAAGTCTCGTTCGAGGAGGACTTAAAACATTGAATCCTCACCGAAAAGGTAAGATCGGTAGTTATCCATATTTATTTCCTTGCATTGCATAATTATTTTCCTTTAGCATATTTAAATTATAGCACTAGTCTTGCATTAGAAAAAGAAAAATAAATATTTGTTTGTTGCATATACTTTGAAAAGCTCTAAGCCCCATGTGAGTAATTTTGTGGTGTGTAACAACCCACAAGGATATTTATTGTGGTGGCATAAAAATAAAATAAATATGCATGCATCATTTTCTTTATCTCGCATAGAAAATCCAAAAAAAAAAAATATATATATTAATCTTTGTTGAACTACTGTCTTAAAAGGAATAATCTTAATCTTTGGCAACAAGAAGAAACGTGGCTAACCCCTAACGCTTAATCAAGTTCCACTAGCTTTGTTGTCTATTTGAGTTCAGCAGGATCTCAAGGAAGAGAGACATGATACGCACGGCGTCCATCATCAAAGAAGATCAGCCCACCATCACTATCTACCTCTACTTCCAACCATCAAGAACATCGAAGACTATGTCAACATCCGGCTTGGGGAGTGCAACCCCCATGTATCTAGATAAGTATCTCTTTATCTTATTTACTACTAGCTAGATATGTTTGTTTTATTAGAAAGAAATAAAAAAGATGCATAATTATGGAAACCAAATAAATAGAGTCTATCTAGTCTTTATTAAAGAGTCTTTATTAGAGTGTGAGAATAAAATAAAACTCGAAGATAATCTCTAGCCTTGGAGATGATGAATAGTTGCTCCGTTGTAATTCCTTTCAAGTACCTACCTTTCAAGCTTAATTTCTCTCGAGTTTTTAAATGTAATTGTTTTAACTTGAGATTTGCTCGAACACAAAACTCGTGGGTAGCAAATGCTAGCTCAAGTCTAGGTAATTGACGGATATGATATATGAGAGTCTCGAGCCGCTATCTTACTCCTAGTGATACTAGATTTCGAAGATTTATCTTCTGAAAAATTAAAGTGCACATGATAAGTTCTGTATGACAAGAGTGTTGAACCTCCTACCACGACCATATATACATGCTCCCTAGATTAGGAAAACCCTTTGACATATATATAGGCTGTTTGCTTTGCATTGAGTTTGTTCAATCTTTGTCGACCCTTAGAAACTTGTCATGCTGATCATGCACACTTTATTCCACTCCACTCTATCCACTCGCATTTATGCTACTTCTACTCTAGAAGTACGCATCCACAAAGCATCCACCAAACATCCACCAAAAATGTTCTACTCCTATCCTAGGAGAGAGCAACCAAAAATATTTCCTATACCCATCTACTCATTCATTGCTAGCCAATGTCTTACAAAAGCTCCATTACACTATGTAAAAAAAGGCCTCTCTGAGCCGCGCGTTGAGGGCTTCTCAAGATGCAAGGCATGCATCCGCCCATTAGGGTCTCTAAATGTCCGACTTCTGCACTGCCCGTAGCGAGCGTGCAACAAAGTTTTAATACGACGGGTTTCGTGCGTCTCAAACTTCCCCGTGTAGTAGTGAGCCCTTGTTACACACGCCGTGGAACGCCCGCGGTCCCGGCATTTGCTCGACCGTGGTCTACGGTATCTCGAGACATGATTTCCTAAGATGCATCGTACCTCTCGAAACGTCACGCAGACCGCGGCATCGTGTCCCGATCGATCTGCGCGTCAAAGTAGTGGCCCTCGCTAGCGATACATCAGAAGCTTCCTTGCCGCACGGACCCATTTACAAAGCTGCGCCAGCCAACAATGACGCCGCATGTCGGACGCTGCGCGCTTTACCTCACGCGCGTAATGGCGGTACATCGGCACAGGCCACGCGACCAGTGAACCGTCGTAAGCATTAGTAAAATATGGACCCGTGCGGAAGATAACCCGGCGTAATACGGGCGCGGTTACGGATACGCCAAAACCCGTGTTCGGTGGTTTTTCGCTTCATTTACGCAGCGTGCTTAGATTGCCCGTCTGCGGAGTTACGTAACCCTTTACAGGACGTTCATTTTGTCGGCCACGCCTGTAGCTTTCGCTTAGTTTACGACGTGTTTTTTTTTCGACCGTGAATCGTTCCGCATTTTCGCACGCTTGTAGCGGATGCTCAATCGTAAGCTACCGGGGAATTACAGATGCGTGTCCCTTTCGCGTGTTCGCGCCGAGGTTTCTATTTCAGACGCGCGTTACCCGGGTGCTCGATAGAAGCCGACGCCGAGACTATGAGACGGTGGTTCACGACGCGATCGGAAAACACCCGTCGTTAATAATTTAGATATTACGTGACGGATTCACGCGCGAGAAACTATTCGAAACCCACGAGGCTCGTTAGCCGCGGTGGTCTGTACTTATTCAGTTATTACGCACAGGTTAAGATGGGTCTCAGATACTGTCGAGACTAGAGACGCATACGTGTCCGATCACAAACAAATGGCGGACGCCTACAACATGGAAAATTCATGTGTATTTCTTAAAATTCATGTGTATCTCACGAAAATTCATGTGTATCTCGAATGTTCTTCACACAGACATATCCAAGTTGTTGGGGCACGCCACACAGCATTGTTCACAACACAAATAACACAGTTCAAATGCATGTATCCACCGATCGTCATGCAAAGAAGGGAAATGTATGAACTCACGGTTCACGAAAGCGAATACCGCCTTCAAGGTCGATGATCTCTTCCATAACAAACTTGGCGATCTCCTCTCTAATATCCTCCAAATTAATCGAATTTCGGACAAATCAAAATCCTAATACAAAGAAAGGTAGGCATAAGTGTTCGTTGTACACATGGTCTTTATTGCCAAACAAAGGTAGGCACATGATGGAGCTGCACCGAAGTTACCTCATGACGGTCCGGATGAACTTGTTTCATCGCGGCCGAGAAGTGGTGGGCCGTGTAGAACCCACATGTCTTTTCATCGGTTTGCGACCGGGGGCAAACGCAAACATATGAAACACGGTGGTTATTCATTGAATGGAAACACGCACGAGTGCGTAACTCCAAGTGAAGCACTACTTCATCGTACATTCTTGTTTGGACCTCCATGCTTCTTGCCCGAAACATGCTTGTTTGGACCTTGCCGTCCCGCTGTTGAGCCACGCGATTCTCAGCGACTGCGAGAGAGGCACTCACGGACATTCTTGTCATGCGAGCCACTCCCGCATTCTCAGCCCCGCGGCCTGCAGGCACTCCGGTCATCCTTGCCTTGCGAGCCGGTTTCCACATCATTAGCCGATGCACTCGCGCAAGGCACTCGACCGTCATTGGCATGCGGCGAAGTCGCCGCATTCCCATCCATTGCAGCCCGAGAGGGACTCGATCATTCTTTGTCATTCCCATTTAAGCTGCGTGTCATACAAGTCCTTTAGATTGACTTTCATTGAGGGCGTAAGTAGGCACAGGAGGTTTTGGGGGGTAAAAGAAGAGAGCTTTAGGAATGCTACAAGAAGACGGGCTCGCTCCACCGGATCATCTTACACATAGCCTCGTCCAAGAGCCTTAATCTCGCCTATCGGCGGATCCAAAGAGTGTAGCCTCAAAAACAGGAGTTACATGATCAATAAAAACAATAGAATGTCCTTCCGGTATTGGTTGACCTTTAAGATGTAGTTGATTCGGGTATACCATTCCCCTTGCTACCTCAACTAGATAACCTCGAGTCTTCACCGCAAGGGTACATGGTGCCGACGTGGAAAGTATCTCAATCGCAGCATCCGCCGAACCGGCTTCTCAAGACGCAATTTGCTCTTCACACCACCTACACGCCAGTGGGTGTTGGCAGGCGGTGAACCATGTCCTCCTCGATTCCAACGCCGCCACCTTAGCTGTGAGCTCATCTAGTTGAGGTCCAAACTCTTCTCTATATGCTTCGGCCAACGCACTCGAGACTTCCTCTTTACGTATATGTCGGCGCAAGCCGCTAAAAAACTTCCAACAGTCATACTAGACATACCACGCACACGCCCCGGCATGCGCTGCGGGGTGCCTGGGACCTCTCGGGTGAGCATATCTCTTTCCCTTACACGGTGCCCTCGAAGAAGCACGGGCGGTCTTCTCTAAAACCTTCTCGAGATAAAGACCGAGACTCTTCACCGACCAAACAATTGTAGCCTTTTTACGACACATTGCCAGGGCGCACCGTGCACGCAAAAAATGCCGAGCGCGGTTCACCGGAAATTCATGCCAAGGATTCTTGATGCTATTGTGGAGTAAGTAAGTGTCCTCCTTCTCCTACACTTCGAACTTTGCCTCATAACCTCCCCGTACTCCAGCAAGTGTGGTCATGCTTGTTCTTCTCCTAAGCCGCTTTTATCTCTCACTTGTTGCCGTGCCTCTTGCTGCTCTTGCGCTTCAACGAAAGTCGCCCAATCGTCCTTGGTGATGTATGGGTGCTTCACCGTGGCATCCAACCCCTTCATGACGTAATTCCGCACTAGATCGCTTTTGAAGGTCCTAAAACTTTTGCCTACCGACCGCCACACAGCTTCATATATGCTATGCGCCTTAAGTTGCCTACAAACTCCAATGAATTTCGGACACGTTCTCAAATAACAATTCCTTTGTTGTTGCGCTTTTAAGGAAGAGACTGAATATGTGAGCAAGGGGACCTTTTGTCTAGCAATCAGACCAGCAAGTCTCTTCATTCTTAGCTTGGCCACCTTCTCGTGGGAAACCCGTTCGGCTTGAGTGCCGTGACAACTATCTTGCCTTTTGGCCACCTTGTGTGTGTCCCGACCCTCGCTTTTGCAAGGAAAGCCGATGACTCCCCCCTCTCCAATAAAAATCCCGAACGCCCCCGTGGGTACCATCATCTCTCTCTTGCCCCCTGTGGTACCATCATCTATCTCTTACTCGTCTCTTCATATGTAGCTCTCCGGCCATCCTCTAGAGAATAAGTTGTTTCGCTTGCCGATGATGTTGTAAATGTGCCAACAGACACCTACATCAAACGATTTAGGTTACACATTGAAGTCAACAGCTAGCACTAAGCAAAAAGCTAACAATAAGTAGGGTTTGTATATCACATAGCTGCAGCTTAGCTTACCATTTTCGAAGGTCGTCAGCGGCCCGCCAAAGACACACCGACAAAGCTTCACCGGCGGTTCTAGGGGCGAGGAAAAGGTGCGATCATTGTTCTATCTTGAGCACGTATATTCATCTCTATAAATAAAATAAGCAGCAAAGAGTTGCAATTTCTTATGACAAAACCACAATGATAACAACATTATAGTAACACCGAGGTGTCAAGTTCAAGTATCTACAACTGAAAATATCCATGTGAGGATAAAATTATACGATTCAATTCTGTAATAGGCTTTCTTATGAGGACTAAACAAACCACCGAGAAAGAGAACAAATAAAATGTCGAAAAAACGGAAAGGAAGCCGAAATGTGTTGGTTGTAATATGAATGAGACCATCCAACACCTTTTCCTAGATTGTCCGTATTCGAAAACGGTATGGAGGATCATCTTTTATGCTACCGCCTAAACCAAATTTAGATCTATATAAGCCATATGTTTGGTACATGGCTTACTAATCGTAATAAAAAGGTTTAGAAACTTGATTTGGGTTGGCGCCACGCCTATATGCCGGGCAATTTGTATTGTTTAAACGATATTATCTTTAACAAAATGAAAGTTTTTCGTTGTCGGAAGGTTATTTTCGAGATGAGCCTATTGGTCAGCGTATCGAGCCGATTGGCCAGTGATGAACAGGACAAGAACACACTCTCGCTAATTAGCGTAAAAACTAGAAGTGATTACTTTGGAGTTTCCTATAGAGGGTGGAAGCACATTTATTATTTGCTTTAGTTCTCTTTATCTGTTTTTAGAGACTTGTTTTTGCTTTAGTTCTCTTTATCATTTGCTTTAGTTCTCTTTATCTATTTTAGAGACAAGATATTAGTACTAATTGGAGCGCTTAGTGTTCTCAAGCTTGTGTATTCATCTATGAAGAAAATAAGCAGCAGAAATTATCACCTTTCCTCACTTCCGGGCGATGAAAAAAATTCAGCGACACCGTTGATGCCTCGCCGTTGGATGGAAATCACCCAAGTAGCTTGGTCACCCGAACGAGAGGTCCCAAACCCGGGTAAAGGAGGAGGGTTGCGTTAAGTTTGGAGAACCAAAGCGTAAAAATAGCCACTCTAATGGACAGAGGCAAAGATCACAAAAAATTGCACTCCCTCCGTTCCAAATTGTAAGTCGCTTTGACTTTTTTTGGTTCATCCATTTTGCTATGTATCCGTGCATATTATTGTATCTAGATATATAACTAAATGGATGTACCAAAAAGTCAAAGCGACTTACAAACCGAAACGGAAGAAGTAGTTCGGGAATAGAGGAATATAAACAAATCAGTAGTTTAGGCGTTTAGCAAATGTGACGTCGTTTAGTGGGAAAATTTTTGTAACACAAGATAGTAGTAGTAGTCGACCAGCCAGCCAAGTGTTCTCAAGCTTGTGTATTCATCTATGAAGAAAATAAGCGGTTGAGAATAATCACCTTTCCTCACTACCCGGCGAATGAAAAATTCAGGTGACACTTAGGATGATGCGTTGATGCCCGGAAATCAATGAAGTAGCTACGTCGCTCGAATAGATTTGAAAATTTCAGTCACCCGAAATTAGCAAGGCCCCAATATTATACGATTCAATTCAGTAATAGGCAGTCTATAAGGACTACACAATCCACGAGGCACAGTATCACAAAAATTGCACTCCCTCCGTTTCCAAATTGTAAGTCGCTTTGACTTTTTTTGTTCGTCCATTTTGCTATGTATCTAGGCATATTATTGTATTTAGATACATAGCTAAATGGATGTACCAAAAAGTCAAAGCGCTTACTTACAAAGCGGAGGAAGTAGTTCGGGGAATAGAAGAATATAAACAAACGCGTAATTTAGCAAATGATTCGTTTAGTAGGAAAAATTTTGTAAGACAAGATAGTAGTAGTACTTTCGACAGAGCAATCGTTGTTCTTGGCGCATGTCTATTCATCTATGAAGAAAATAAGCAAAGAGAATTATCGCCTTTCCTCACTAGGAAAAGCTGGAAAGGAAGCCGTAAATGTGTTGGTTGTAATATGAATGAGACCATCCAACACATTTTCCTAGATTGTCCGTATTCTAAAAAACGGTATGGAGGATCATCTTTTATGCTACGGCCTAAACCAAACCCTAGATCTACATAAGCCATATGTTTGGTACATGGCCTACTAATCAGAATAAAAGGATTAGAAACTTGATTTGGGTTGGCGTCACGGCTATATGCTAGGCCATTTGGCCATTTTTAAACGATATTATCTTTAACAAAATGAAAGTTTTTCGTTGTCGAAGGTAATTTTCGGATGAGCCTATTGGCTGCGATCGAGCCCCGATTGCAACGTGATGAACAAGACAAGAACACACTCTCGCTAATTAGCGGAAAACTAGAAGTGTTTACTTTGGAGTTTCCCTAAAGAGGGTGGAAGCACATTTATCATTTGCTTTAGTTCTCTTTATCTGTTTTAGAGACTTGTTTTGCTCTACCTTTTTATCCGGTACTTGTAATAATCGGTCGTGTACATCCTCGGATGTAGAGGCGGATATTTTCTCATCCATTATCCAAAAAAAAAAAGCTTCGTCGCTGAGCATTTGAAAATTTCAGTCACACGGAAATTAGCAAGGCCCTAATATTATACGAGTTCAATTTCTGTAATAGGCGACTGTGAGGACTACACAATCCCACGAGGCACAGATCACAAAAAATTGCACTCCCTCCGTTCCAAATTGTAAGTCGCTTTGACTTTTTGGTTCGTCCATTTTGCTAAATGGATGTATAGCTAAATGGATGTACCAAAAAGTCAAAGCGATTTTACAAACTCAAATGGAAGAAGTAGTTCAGAATAGATGAATATAAACAAAGCGTAGTTTAGCAACGGTTCGTTTAGTAGGAAATTTTTGTAAGACAAGATAGTAGTAGTACTTTCGTAGCAGAGCGTCGGTGTTGTTGAGCTTGTGTATTCATCTATGAAGAAAATAAGCAGCGAGAATTATCGCCTTCCCTCACTAGGAAAATCGGAAAGGAAGCCAGAAATGTGTTGGTTGTAATATGAATGAGACCATCCAACACCTTTTCCTAGATTGTCCGTGATTCAAAACGGTATGGAGGATCATCTTTTATGCTACCGCCTAAACCAAAATTTAGATCTACATAAGCCATATGTTTGGTACATGGCCTACTAATCAGAATAAAAGGATTAGAAACTTGATTTGGGTTGGCGCCACGGCTATATGCTGGGGCCATTTGGCGCGGTCGAAATGATATTATCTTTAACAAAATGAAAGTTTTTCGTTTGTCGAAGGTAATTTTCAGATGAGTCTATTGGCTGCATCGCGAGCCCGATTGCGGCGTGATGAACAAGACAAGAACACACTCTCGCTAATTAGCGTAAAAACTAGAAGTGTTTACTTGGTGGAAGCACATTTATCATTTGCTTTAGTTCTCTTTATCCTGCTTTAGAGACTTGTTTTGCTCTACCCTTTTATCCAAGACTTGTAATAATCGGGTCGCGGTACATCCTGGATGTAGAGGCCGGATGTTTTTTTCATCCATTATCTAAAAAAATGCTTCATCGCTCGAACAGATTTGAAAATTTCGAGTCACCCTGAAATTAGCAAGGCCCTAATATTATACGTTCAATTCTGTAATAGGCGTCTGTGAGGACTACACAATCCACGTGAGGCACATATCACAAAAATTGCACTCCCTCCGTTCCAAATTGTAAGTCGCTTTGACTTTTTGGTTCGTCCATTTTGCTATGTATCCAGGCATATTATTGTATCTAGATATATAACTAAATTTTTAGTCACCCGGAAATTAGCAAAGCCCTAATATTATACGAGTTCAACCTCAGAATAGGCGACTGCGGAGGACTACACAATCCACAGAGGCACAGATCACAAAAAATTACACTCCCTCCGTTCCAAATTGTAAGTCGCTTTGACTTTTTTGGTTCGTCCATTTTGCTATGTATCTAGGCATATTATTGTATCTAGATATCTTTATTGTGGTCACCAATGACATATTTTTCCGTCAACTTACTACCATAAAGGGAGTAAAACTATACCTTTTATACTCATATGCATTTATCACTAATAAAATTCCACTTGTAGTGTCTAGTATTTTATTTTGCAGATTTATAATAAAAGCAAGTGGAAAATCGACCAAAGTACGCCATCCAGGAAAGCGCATTATTGCAAAACACAAGCCCAGGAGCAAATCAACCCGAAACATCAAAATTGGGCCGAGCCAAGCCCGCCCACAACTTTTCAAGTCGAAGGATGACACCCCACCAAGACCGGGCCGGGCCGAGGCCCGGGGTGCGCTACAAGACACCCCGGTGCGGCCGCACCCTCCCCCGAGCGGTTTGGCCGCCCAGCCTCGGGAGGCGGTTCGTGCACCCGCCAAATGGGGATTCCCCGCCGTGGGATAGTCAGGTTTGCTCAGATTAGGAAGGTTTACCAGGTCGGTTTGGTGTAAATTAGCATTTAGCCCCTCCTCCAAGTGTATAAGTAGTCCCCTCTTCTTCCTCTCAACACACACCACTTGGAGTCCGGCAAACAAAGCAATCTTCCTCTCTCTACCACCTCTACCTCTCTCTCTTCTTCTACTTCTTCTTTCTTCTTCTTCTTAGTTCTTGGTTAGCACTTGGAGTAGAAGAGCTACAAGGAGGGCTTGTCTCCTAGAGAAGAAAGTGCCTTGGTAATACATCTTCTCTATGGAGCATTCTTCTATTTGCAAGTCTTATATCTATGTTCTTGGCCTAACTTATGAACTAGAGTATAGTCTTGTTCATGTTCTTGTGTTGGTATATGAACTAGTATATAGTTTACATATCATAATCTTGACATGTTCATCTCAGTTCTTCATCGATCATCATATGCCTAACCTGATTAGAGGTGGGATATCGGTTCGTTGTTCCTTCGGGTTTGCTCTTGTTCTAGTCCAGTCCATTCGGCGAGTGGGGATCTGGGGGGGACAAGAGTAGTGCTCGATATGCGGGCATGGTGCTCGGGTATTACGACACCTGCGAATATGAGTGCATGCCACGGTTGAGGGTAGGCGGCTTGGTCGTGACAAGCCTTGACCGTCCCTTGAAATCCCCCCACGTTCGTATGTCTTTGTAGGAGTTCGTAAATGCCTTGGTGGGAAGCGGGACTTCGGGTGGGGTCTCCCGGTATCCTAGACCTAACCATGCTTAGATCGGTTTGCATATGATCCTAACTATTCATTTGTATGGCCATGACTAGATACATTAGAATTACTCCATTAGGTTATTCATTTATTCTTTATCTATTTTCTTTATCCTTTTCTTTGGTGGATTCTTAAGTGTGTGTCACACTATCCATAAACCGTTATTGCTTACCCCCTGTTATGAACAATTTGGTCTAAGCAACCACATGTTCCTCTATTCAGATGCCATGCTAGCTTAATAATCACATGCCTTCCTTTGGGAAAATATAAATAACGATACCCTAAATACTTCGGGTGAAATGCTACAATGATAGATCCGTGCGCTTGCGGATGAAATATCTAAGATGGCAAGATCTATCTCATTGACAATCCCTTTCGGATCACCGACACGGTGGTTTTACTTTGGGAATGTCGTACGCGCATTTCGGGCGCCAAGTATTGGGGATGGGTTTTATACATTTCCTTTGATTGCGCTAAGAAATGTCAACAAGCATTTCGGCGCCGTTCTTCGGGAAGGCATTGTGAAAAAAAAAAGAAATAGCTGGCTATGAATATGAACTGTATGCGTGGCTACCATTTGCTCATACAAGGCTAATCTTTATGTTTTCTCTGTTGTGGGTGAAAGCAGGGATAGTGTATGTACGGTTTCCAACTAGCAGAAAAACTTCATCTCCGATCCGAGGTACTCCTAAGGAAGAACGGATCTCGTGCCGCTTCTTCTTCGGGTAGGAACCCCGACGGTCGAGACCGGCATCCCCTGCACCAACCGCATCTCAAGCCGTGGCCCGGAAGTCATTTGCGCGATTTCTCTCTCATTGTCACCAACGTGCCTACCGGGCCGGTGGTGAATGTGGCGGATAAAAACTTTGAGCTGCGACCGGGCGATCTCCATGGTGCCGGGCGGTCCATTCGTGGATCGCCCTAGCGAGGGGCCAACGCTCATCTCCAACACTTCCTTGGCCAGGCGACACAATCGTCATCAAGGACGTCGAACCCGACGTTATCGGTCTCCACTGTTTCCTTTCTCCCTCGTGGGGAAGGCGAAAGCTTGATGGTTCTACAAGGACAAGGAAGTCGTCGATGCGTGGGCCAAGTGCTCGCGGCGTTCTCGGCTAAGTTCTTCCCCATGGGCAAAACCAATGCCCCGAGGGGAGGATCGCCAATTTCGGCGAGCGACAATGGAACCCATTAGGAGGCGTGGGAGGCTGCGAGGAATACATTCTAGCATGCCCGCACCCACGGGATGGAGAACCGGGCCGGGTGCTCCCAGAACTTCTACAATGGTCTCACGGCCATATCAAAGGGGCACCTCGACGCCGGGCTGCCGGTGGCGCATTCCTATCGCTCACCATCGATCGGGCAACAGCCCGACGATTGATAAAATGATGGCAAATCGATTTGGGGGAGAAGACAGAGCCCTAGCCAAAACACAAAAAGGTATGCATACCGTGAAGGAGGCGGATATGCTTGCCGCAAAAATGGATCTTCTGCTGAAGAAGCCGGAGGGCGCAAACACGACTCTACTACCCGGCCACGCCCGGTTTATGCCATAGACGCTCACATGACCTGTGAGGCGTGTGGTGAGATTGGCCACTTCGGGGGGGATAAGCGCCTCGAGACCCATGAAGAAGCTGCCTTCATCAACAACAAGCAATGGGTATCGCCAACCTCAGCGAGGGCTGGAACAACCGATCCAGGCCACCATTCCAAGGTAACCCGGGGGTACAACTCAAATTATAACTCCGGGTCACCATCATTGAAGGACACGTGCATCGGGCCAAGCCAAAATTAACGAAAACCTCACCAAAAAGATGAGCCATCAAGACAAGATCCTTGAAGGAGTGGATAATAAGCTCGAAGGGTTGACATCACCGTGAAGAATCGCCTAAGCTTCAATAAAATGATAGAAACACAAGCGCCCGCGATTTGCCCAAGTGCCGTTAACGACTCTGGGAAGGATCCCGGGGCAACCACGAGGTCCCACACGAGTCGAGTTAACATGATATCTCACGAGGCTCGATCAACCCAGTGAGCTAAAGAAGATCCCCGTGGACTCGCCATTTATTGCCAAGAAGGGAGACCCCCGGGCGTCCAGATCATTAGCTATGCCATTGGCCCCCACAAACCGCCAATGCATTTTGTGACTTGGGGGCCGAGTATCAACATGATGTCCAAGGCCACCTTCGGACGTAATCCATGGAGGGACACTTGCTCCCCGCAAGATTTGTCCTCCAAATGGCGGATCAAACAACACGGCGGCCCGAGGGAGTTCTCGAAGACATGTTGATTAAAATCCAAGATGAGCACATCCACAGACTTTGTGGTCCTAGACATGGGCCCAAAGAGGATGTGTCTCTCCTCTTGGGGAGACCATTTCTCTATACGGCCAAAGCCGACATCAGTGCGGGGAAGGGCTTCATCGTCTTCCATGTCGAGACAAAGGCGGTAAAGTGCCCATTCATCGGGTACAAGCAACAACACACCCGGCTATCATCATCATCAAAACCGGTGTGGAGTGTTGAAGGATCGACTCGAGACCCCGGAGCGAGTGCTTCCCCGATGAGTAGGGGAGAGTCGATTGTGGCTGACTATAAATAACCTGCCCCTTTAAAAAAAAAAAAAATAGGGTATATTTAAAAAAAATGTGTTTTATAAAATATTTTATTATCAACAAAAATATTTATTACATAAAATCTATAAGTAAATATTTTCAAAAAACTAAAATAAAAAGTCTTCATAAATAAAATAAATTCTTTCATGAAAAATAAAGAAAAATATTTTTAAAATAATTTTTCTACTTAAAAATAAATTTATATTTGAAAATTTTTGGAGAAATTCAAAAGGGGGGAAAACGGTCGAACCGGCGCGAGCAAACAGCGACCCACGAACTTTTCGTGACCGTTGAGCACGCCCGACCAAAGCGCATCGCGGGCGGCCTCGGGCGGTGTGTGCGCGCACCCAAGGTGCGCCCGCACACTGGCGGCGGCGCGCGCTGGTCCCCGCCGCCAACGGCTCCTAACCGTTGTTTGGAGCGTCCCCCGCCGTTGGCTCGGCTATAAATAGCCCGAGCACCGGTGTGAGAGCACCCACCTCTCATTTTTCTCTCTCTCACTCTCACACTCTCTCCCACTTGCTCTACACTCTATTTTCTCCACCAAAAACATTGTGCCGAGCAAGATCACGGGTGTGAAAGTTCATACTTTCATCTAACCCTTGCACACCCGAGGTCTCGCTCAATCGTTTTTTGCGTAGCCATGAAGAAAGCTGGGAAGATCTTGGCCCGGGTTGAGGCGGTCATCAAGACGACTCACGGCATACAAGCACAAGCTGGCGCCCTCAACCGACGATCTTGAAGGCTCCCCCATGCAAGAAGATGCTGCACCCGTCGAGGAGGAAGAAGCTCAAGCTCCCCCGACAATCGACGAAGCCGACGCGCCGTACCTCGACATCCGTGGAGATCGGGAGATGCAAGCATATCTCCTACTCAAGGATCGTGTGTTCCAAAGACACGCCTAGAATCGACGACCCGAGCTCCTCGAACAAGCGGTATGGACGATGAATTTCCTATCCTTTGGAAGCGGTCGGGTGGCGGGGATATTCCCCCCTCGAGGAGGAAGGTTCTCGCCTCCCGACAATACTGATTCTTGTGCACACTAGTAGAGGACCAGCTAGGAATTTCTTTCCGCCTTTTTGGTACACTTTATGATGTCACGTGGGCGGACCTAGCTCGTCCTTCGGGGTTTTCAGCTATAGATGTGCACTAAACATAGATGTTTGCTCTCTCCCGGCTTTGTCGAGAAATCACTTTTGGGAGGAGATATCAGGTGCTCATGAGGCCGGTACTTTCAAACCTCGCCACTCACGGATCCGGCACCCATCACTTAGATATATCCATCATTTGGATCTCATTGACTTTGTTTCCTAGACACGGGTTAGATGGGTGAATGAGGTTGAATTAAAATTACTCTATGCTATTGTCCACAAGGAGAAAGTAGCTCCAAAGTGGTAGAGATGTGCGAAACTTTTTTACATATTATCACGAAAGTTGTTGTTCTGTCACCGCACATCTCTTATCACACGCCCCGCCCTGCGATTGGAGCTTTGGATAATCGGCCAGATAGAGTACATTTCCACACCTGTGGATTTTTTGGATTATTCTTGCGCCTTGTGCGGGGGCACTTAGTTAAGATTTTACCATCCGGCGAGCTTGGTCATCTTTTCCCACGGCTATGCAACTATAGTTCGGTTACCTAACCCGGACTTACAGTTGTATAAAAAGCCGTGCACTAACATTTGAGCTCGAGACTGCTGATAGCTTGCGCAGGAAAGACACCCCCATCAGTTCTTCACGCAGTGTCAGGAGACCGGAGGTCGGATCCTCCTCCCATGGGCCCTACTTCACGCCATAGCCACGGCCCACGGCCTACACCGGTGTTTTGGGCAGCATGGCCTCATCCTATGGGGACCCGGGGGTAATACCCGGGTATGATCCTAGGTGGGAGCCGCCGCCTAACACAGGCACCATCGAGTGGCCTGAAGGAGATACGGCGGCATGGAGGGCCAGCAGATTTGACTTTGACGGCCGGCTCAGCGATATGCCCCCACCCCCAAAGCCGCGCCGCGGCCACCACAAGGGGTGGAGGCTATCGGTGTCAAAGCTGCGGCACCTCGGCGTCCGCACTAGGAACATTGAGCACACGCTCAATACCCATGTGCAAAACACCGGGCGATGGCGGCGAAGGCGGGAGCGGCGAGAGTCGGCGAGAGATGGACTCAATTGGAGTCCAACATGGCTACCGCAATGCACGCAGCGAGGAAGCATTCTGGAGGTACCAAGGCTTCGATCCCGATCAGTAGGCCTCCAGATAGCTTGGGAGAGGACCCCCACAGGTATCATTGCATTGCATATTTATTTCCATCAAATTTTATTTCATTTTAGCATGTTTAAATTTCAGCAATCTTGCATTGAAAAAAAAAAGTAAAACTAAAAAAAAAATCCAAAAATAGAATAAGTAGCTCTTCTTTGTGCCTTAATGCTTATACATATGAGCTATAAAAATGTTTAGTCTTAGTCCCTTGTTGAAATGATGAATAGTTGCTCTATCTTATGCTTTGCACGTGCCTAGTTTATAATTCGAATTTCTCTAAAGTTTGGGTTTAGTGGCTAAGTCTAAAAACTCATCTGAAAAAACCTAATTCATGTGGGTTGCATAGGCTCTATCTAGTCTAAGTTGTTGCCAAGTATGATATGGTACAAATGGATTTGCTATGACTTCGTCCAAAAAAAAAAAAAAAAAAAAGAAACTTGACATCAGGGAATCTACTTTGAAAAGAAAAGAGAAATGATATGGGCTATGCTAAAAAAAAAAAGAGAAAAAAAGATGGACAAGTGTCCGAGGGCGAGTAGAGCCCACATCTCTAAAAAAAAAGAGAAAGAGAGGAAATAAAAGACAAAAGTCTTAAGCAGTAGAGCCCACCTCTCCAAAAAAAATAAATATATATTATATATATATAGCAATAAAGCCCATACTTTCTCGGAAAAATAAATATTATCTAACTAAATAAATCCCGGATAAGAAAGTTGATCAAAAGGACGAATGATAAGTATTTTACATTATAACCGTTCTATCGGCAACCGCCCAAGACTTTGAGAAAAGCTAAAAAGCCCCGCTACGATGAAAGGTAATAAAGGGTGGGAAAAAGATGTGCTATTTTATTCAAACTCTAGTAGAAAATCTTATTATAGCCCCGGCACTTGTAAAACATGTCGGCATAGTAGCAACTCCCGATCAACAACCAAGTACTTATCTATTTTGCTCGAGGACGCGCCAAAGGGTAAGCTTGGGGAGTTTGTTGACGGTCACCAATGACATATTTTTCCCCGTCAACTTACTACCATAAAGGGAGTAAAACTATACCTTTTATACTCATATGCATTTATCACTAATAAAATTCCACTTGTAGTGTCTAGTATTTTATTTTGCAGATTTATAATAAAAGCAAGTGGAAAATCGACCAAAGTACGCCATCGGGAAAGCGCATTATTGCAAAACACAAGCCCGGGGAGCAAATCGACCGAAACATCAAAATTGGGCCGAGCCAAGCCCGGCCCACAACTTTTCAAGTCGAAGGACGACACCCCACACCAAGACCGGGCGGCCAGGCCGAGCCTTGGGGCGCTACCACCACCGGTGCGGCCGCACCCTCCCCGAGGCGGTTTCGGCCCAACCTCGGGGGGAGGCGGTTCGTGCAGCTGCCAAATAGGGATTTCCGCCATGGGATGGTCGGTTTGCTCAGATTAGGAAGGTTTACCTGTGTCGGTTTTGGTGTAAATTAGCATTTAGGCCCCTCCTCCAAGTGTATAAGTAGTCCCCCTCCTCCTCCTCTCTCAACACACACCATTGGAGTCCACCAAACCAGCAATTTTTCCTCTCTCTACCACCTCTACCTCTCTCTCTTCTTCTACTTCTTCTTTCTTCTTCTTCTTCTTAGTTCTTGGTTAGCACTTGGAGTAGAAGAGTTACAAGGAGGGCTTGTCTCCTAGAAGAAAGTGCCTTGGTAATACATCTTCTCTATGGAGCATTCTTCTATTTGCAAGTCTTATATCTATGTTCTTGGCCTAACTTATGAACTAGAGTATAGTCTTGTTCATGTTCTTGTGTTGGTATATGAACTAGTATATAGTTTACATATCATAATCTTGACATGTTCATCTCGGTTCTTCATCGATCATCATATGCCTAACTTGATTAGAGGTGGGATATCGGTTCGTTGTTCCTTCGGGTTTGCTCACGGTTCTAGACCGTCCATTCGGCGAGTGGGGATCTGGGGGGACAAGAGTAGTGCTTTCGATATGCGGGCATGGTGCCCGGGTATTACGACACTGCGAATATGAGTGCATGCCATGGTTGAGGGGGTAGGCGGCTTGGTCGTGACAAGCCTTGACCATCCCTTGAAATCCCCACACGTTCGTATGTCTTTGTAGGAGTTAAGTAAATGCCTTGGTGGGAAGCAGACTTCTTGGTGGGGTCTCCCCGGTATCCTAGACCTAACCATGCTTAGATTAGTTTGCATATGATCCTAACTATTCATTTGTATGGCCATGACTAGATACATTAGAATTACTCCATTAGGTTATTCATTTATTCTTTATCTATTTTCTTTATCCTTTTCTTTGGTGGATTCTTAAGTGTGTGTCACACTATGCATAAACCGTTATTGCCTACCCCTGTTATGAACAATTTGGTCTAAGCAAACACATGTTCCTCTATTCGGATGCCATGCTAGCTTAATAATCACATGCCTTCCTTTGGGAAAATATAAATAACGATACCGAATACTTAGGGTGAAATGCTACAATGATAGATCCGTAAACTGCGGATGAAATATCTAAGATGGCAAGATCTATCCCGTTGACAATCCCTTTCGGATCAGGCATGGTGGTTTTACTTGGGAATGTCGCCAGGCGCATTCTCGGGCGTTATATTGGGGATGGGTTTTATACTGTTTTCTTTGATTGCTAAGAAATGTCAACAGATACATAGCTAAATGGATGTACCAAAAAGTCAAAGCGACTTACAAAGCGAAAACGGAAGAAGTAGTTCGGGAATAGAGGAATATAAACAACTTTGTAGTTTAGCAACAGTTCGTTTAGTGGGAAAATTTTGTAGGACAAGATAGTAGTAGTACTTGCCCGGAAGCAGTTAGTGTTCTCAAGCTTTTGTATTCATCTATGAAGAAAATAAAGCGGCCGAAATTATCACCTTTCCTCACTTCCCGGCGAAAAATTCGGCGACAGGATGATCGTTGATGCCTCTTTGCATTTGGATGGAAATCACTGAAGTAGCCGTCACGAACAGAGGTCCCAAACCCGGGTAAAGGAGGAGGGTTGCGTTAAGTTTGGCGAACCAGCGAAAAAAAATAGCCACTCTAATGGACAGAGGCAATGGATCACAAAAAATTGCACTCCCTCGGGTTCCAAATTGTAAGTCGCTTTGACTTTTTGGTTCGTCCATTTTGCTATGTATCCGGGCATATTATTGTATCTAGATACATAGCTAAATGGATGTACCAAAAAGTCAGTTTTAATTTACAAGGCGAGCGGAGGAAGTAGTTCGGGAATAGAAGAATATAAACAAAGCGTAGTTTAGCAACAGTTCGTTTTAGCGGGGAAAAATTTTTGTAAGACAAGATAGTAGTAGTACTCGGACGGAAGCGGTTAGTGTTCTCGATCTTGTGTATTCATCTATGAAGAAAATAAGCGACAAAAATTATCACCTTTCCTCACTTTGTGGCGGCGAAAAATTCAGAGGCGATAGGATGATAGCGTTGATACTATTTGTTGGATGGAAATCTTTGAAGTATCCATGTGAGGCTAATATTATACAGTTCAGATTCGCAATAGGCGGTCTATTAGGACTTCTGATAACCCGCGAGTCACAGAACACAAAATAAATTAAATGTAGTTCGGGGAATAGAATAGTATAGACAAGCTGCGGTTTAGTAACATTTCATTTAATAGGGCGATCATTGTTCTTGAGCATGTATATTTATCTATAAAAGAAAATAGCGTAGTAGTTGCGGTCTCCTAAAACAAAAACACAAAGGTAACAACATTAATGTAGTAGGCGGGTGTCAAGTTCGGCATGTACAACTCAATACATCCATCCGAGGATCTGATTATACGAGTTCAATTACGTAATAGGCGTGTATGAGGGTAGGCGAGCTTTGTTAAACTTGTTCTTGCAATCTTGCTTCATCTTGTTTTGACTTATTCTCTCACGAGGATACTATTAAACAAGCAAACAGGCTCTCGGGGGGTGACAGATTGCCAAAAAAAAAAAGGTAGTTGAGGAATAGTGGAGTATAAAGAAACTATAGTTTTCGTGGCGGTTCATTTAATATGCGCATTTTTGTATGACAAGATACTGTAGTACTCTACGGGGCGATCGTGTTTACTTGAGCACGCATATTCATCTATAAAAAGAAAATAGCGGCCAGTGGATAACAACAACATTGTAGTTATATATAGTAGCGATCGGGCTGGTAGCGATGAGGTGTCAAGTTCGGTATGTACAACTCAATTATATCCATATTATGAGGATAAAATTATAGTTCAATTGCATGCGTAATAGGCGGTATGTGAGGACTAGTCGACTGTTCGCTTGTGCTTGCTTCATCTTGTTTCAGCTTATTCTCTCTCACGCATTTAATACTATATATTAAACACAAGCGAACGGGCTTGAGGAGGCAATGATCACGGAAAAACAAAAAAAAGGTAGTTCGAGAATAGTGGAATCTAATAAAGCGTAGTTCAGTAACGGTGAGGGCACGAGACAAGATTGATGGGCTAGATATCAAACCCTAGAATGGCCGGCCCATTTGGTGGAGGAAAAAGTCGGCGGAGAAGGAGGTCATTTGGCGGCGGGCGGCGTCGCCCTTTGAATGGCGCTGAGGATCGTCGGCGGTGGCGGCGGGGTCGATGAGGCGGTTGGAAACCCTAGAGTCGCTTGTGAGGGTGTGGCTAGGAACCAAACATCCCGATCGAAATGAATCGCACACTTTGTGGCAGGCGGGTAAAATTTTTGAGTTTTGTAAAGGCTCGGCGCGTAAAAATCGTAGCGAAAAATTGGGCGGGCACAAGTAAAGCGTACTCCCTCCGGGACGGTTAGAAGTCGTTTAGGACAGCGACACGGTCTCCAAAACATAACTTTGACCGCTTATTATTATAAAAATATTTATGGAGATGTGATATATGTATACTTTTATCAAAGTATTTTTAAGACAAATCCACTCATATAATTTTTACATTTACAAACTCAACAACTTAAAAGTTATTGATGATTTATATTCCGATGTTTGACCCAAACCTTGTCCAAAAGCGACTTCTAATACCATCCCGGAGGGAGTATAATAAGCTGTTCGGTGATTTTGGCTGATTGAATAGTATTATTTACGTGAAAGAGAAGCCACTTCAGGCTTTGCGGTGGCGCGTGGTGGGGCCATCTGTCGGGGTCATAGTGCACACCCGTGGAGGGGGCCGTCTGTCGGGATCTACTACCGTGTTTGCTCTCCCTCTCGTATACCTTACGCCTCTCGTGATTCATTCCGTCTCTCGCACTCTTCCATCCCTTCTCCCGGTGAGCTCCGGCCCGATGTCTCGGTCTCCTTTGGCGGAGTCGTGCGGAGGTGGACGGCGAGGAATAGGCTTCAATGGGATCCGATTGTTGAGCTCGGCGGGTTCCGCTCATCGGTTATGGGACTGCGGTCTTGCTTTCGGGGTGGTGGAGCGCGGACCAAGAAGGATGGTGATAAATCGGCCGGCTCTACTTCAAGTGTGCTAGGAAATGGGGTGAGTATTTCGTTACGTAGTGTTGGCGTGTTGTCCGGGCCTCCATGCCCCTAGTTTTGCACTAATTTGTGTGCTGTTTTTTCAGTACCCTAATAAGCGGCGGTGTCATTACTACTGATTTGAAAAGGAATACTTGAGGTCTTGAAGGATCTTGGCATCATAAACATTCACCCTTCGAATTGGAAAGAGGCTGGTCTTTGGATGAAGAAGAAGCTTCGATTGGGCGGTCCAAGTGGTGACACCAAGAAGAAAAAACTTGGAGCAGATCTTTGGAGGACTTGATGAGGAAGGCGAACATGTTTATTATTACGTCTCTTGTCTATGTTGTCATTGGATGTGTTACGATGTATCTTTGTAAACTTGTAATGCCCGATGCAATGTTATTATTGTGGTAATTTCGCGAATATCACAACACATCGGTGCAATGCATTCTTGGTGTCAAGATTACGCACTTTTGTGAAAAGTCAAGCGAGTGGAGTGGATCCACCGGTGCTTAATAGGGATGTCATTCGTTGACCAGCGTTGTGTAAAAGCGTGAGTGATACTCCCTCGGAGTTCATAAAAAACGTAATTTTTTTGACCTTTTCAAAATCTAATTTGACTATTCGTCTTGCTCAACATATTTGTGTAAATTCCAAAATAAATTAGCTATTGTTATAATATCTTTAATGATCTAATAAGTCATAACAAAATTGATAATATTTATATACATTATTCAAATAAAGCGAATGGTCAAATTAGATTTTGAAAGGTCAAAAGAAAATTTTTTTGGTTGGACGGAGGAGTAATTCCACGCTTGCAGCTAACGTGTGGGTTCGCAAATCATACTACGTGACACGCCGATACTAAAAAGCGGCGTGAGTAATAAAGCGCACGCCTGTCTTGAGTCCAACTCTACAACGTCGTCCAGCCACCTCTCTACACTACGCTAATTGGAGGCGCGAACTCACTTCGCGTACTCGGCTATCTATCTCGCCGTCGCCAGTCGCCGCCGCTAGCTAAGCTTAGCTTCGCAGCGTCGCTTCCACGTACCTGCACCACCAGGCCGCGCGGCTGGCGCCGCCCCTCGCCCAGCGCACCATCGCGCTTCCGCCGGAGATGCTTGCATGATGGTTGCCATCCTTGTCGCCAAGGAGGCGAGGATCCATGGGCGGCCTACCATTCTACGCCGCTTTTTAGCGGATGGCGAGAGGTGTCGCGGCGACGCCATGGTGGACGGAGCATCCCAATCGGGCGGGGTTTCCAAGCGGAACGAGGGAATGGCGTACCCTCGTCACCAATCTCGCCACATCGTCAGTAACGGGAGCGTGCTTGAGAAGCGGCTTTGTGTACCTGATACCGTCGATGGCCCGCGACGCCGTCGCGCCCCTTCGGCTTTTATCTTTAGCGGCGCCGCCGGCCCGATGCGAGAGCATGAACTGCCCCATGCGTACGCCCTTGCTTTCTCTGGGATGAACCGCCGGCGCCAATAGCGGCGACCTTTGCCGCGAAAGGTGTTTGCGGGGATCGAAAGGCGGCAGCGGTGGCGGCGGCGGCGTGGGGGCACCGATAGCGTACCGCTCCGGCGCCGCGGCGATAGTGGTGTTGGCGGCGAGCTGATGGTGGCACCGTATCCAGCGGGGTTTCGGTTTCTCGTGCGTCTCCTGCTTTGGCCGCCCGGTGCCTCGCCAACACGGGCATCTTCGATGCGTCGCGTCTTGGGCGACGATGGCGACATTCTTGGGATGGTCGGAGTCGGGTGTGGAAGGCAAACGTGGGGGGTGCTGCGGCGGCGGTGCGGGATCAGCGATGAGTCTACTTTGTTCTTAGTTGATGGCTTGTGGGCATGAGTGTACTTTGTTCTTCCAATGCGGGGAGTTGCTCACCGATTGCGGTGGCCCTAGCTAGATATAACAACTTTTGGTAGCTTTTGGAAGTGTGCGCGTCGTAAGTGATGCATATATGGTGTGCATATGTTCGATCCTTAACTAGCGGTGATGTTCAAGAAAGCGTAGATCTGGATGGAGCAAGGCCGAGATGTTTTAATTAGTTGTAATATAATCCAGGTGTGTTATAATGCTCATACGTTTCGGTGTCTACCATTAATTCTCGCCGCGTAGCGTACGCGGCCATGGCGGCCGCCGCGAGCACCCGGCCGGCATGGCTATATTTAGCCGCCTCTCGGGCTGAACTCTCTCCCTTCTTTCTTACCTTGCCACCTCGAGGCTCGTCGGCTTGAAGGCGCGCTATTCCTATGCCGTTGAGGTCACCTTGGAACTTGGCCGTGTCCCGCCCGGTTCACACGCCCGGCCGGCCGCGCATTCGAGCTAAGCGTTCACCACGGCGGCAACAACCCCTCTAGGACCCGTCCCCAGCCTGACCGAGTTTTGAAAACCGTTTCGCCACACTCGGCACGTCTCGCCGGGAGAGTGTAAGCTCCCGCTCTTCCATTGCGCCCGCCCAACGTCGTCAAGCTTCGCGTAAGGTGGAGCCCATTCAAACCAGCTCATCGATAGCGTAGATAGGACGCTAGGTTCACGGGGATCACGGTGTTAGATCCTCCCGTCGCTAGAACATCATCACCGTGTCTGCCAGCGCCATGATGGACTTCTCCTCGAAGGGGGGTGATTCTCCACCGTTGGTCTTGGGTTTCTAAGGCGAGAGGGGCGAAGCAGTAGAACACAAATGATAGAAAAAGATTGACACGCATCATATTAATTAAACCGATACAAAGGAAATAGTATAACCCAAATTAACGAAAGATAAAGAGATTGCCATACAAATGATTAACCAACAAGCGATTCCTTAGCAAATTAACCACCACGAGATCATTGTATCTTACACATCCACACAAATCGGACAACGAGATAAATTAACATAAGAAAAAAAGAAGAGAACCTAGGCCGCCTTCTTGGCCTTCTTGACGCCAGCAGCCGGCTTCTGGCGGCACCGCCTTCACCCGCCTCCTCCCGGTTTGGCCGGTATCCTCGGGGTATCGGCCGTGAGATTCGACTGGAGGGAGCGTAGAAGTTGGCCCTCCTCGGGGGGCAGATTCACCAGCGGGAGGCCAACATCGTCGGGCGAGGGCCGATTCGGCTTTGGTGAGGCGGCGCGGAGGCGCCTCCACGGGCTTCATCTCCTCCCAGAGGTGGCGCCATGTCGACGATCGTGAGCGGCGAAGTCCGCTTTCTGTGAGAGGGGCCTGAAGAAGTTAGTGTTGGATAACGGGAGGGGGGCGAGGGCGGGTTATAAATATGGCGTTTCCAAAACACGGTTGCTCGGGAAAAACGTCCGCGGCCATCGGCGCCAATGGCCGTCTCCTCGGCACTCAACGGCGGCTGTATTTTCCAAAGCACAACATTTGGAAAAAACAAGTTATAGACCCGTCTTGGGAACAAAGTGCGTAGTAGTGGGCGTCCGTCCTTCGTTCTCGTCCGCCCCGGTCGGTTGCCTCGGGCGGGGCCGGTGCTGATTTGTTGTGTGAGAAAATTTCGCTGGCCGGGCTGGCTTTTGTGAGAGAGAAAAGCACTCTTGGTGGTGGTGAACCGGCCCGACCGATCGAAAACGATCGGTGCAGTCAACTGCGAGATCACACCGCTACGACCTGCGGCGAAAGATGGACGGGCAGCGGTGGCGGGCGTGGGCCCCATTCTGGCCGAGGTGTGTAGGATCATAAAGGATTCACATGCGGGGTGTGTATAGACGGCGCTTTTGTGTAAGTATAGATGAGTCGTAGGAAAAGGTGCCGCCCCAATTTTTCGGCCACAGCGGCGTCATGTAAGCCATTGCGCAGGAGTGCAACCGTGGCCCGATCATTAAGGGCGTGTTTGGTTGCACTTTGTGTGGCATCAGGGCCGCTTCGCATGGCTCGGCTGGGCAGTTAATTTGGCCATGCCAAATGCATGCAACAGGAGCCCCTCTGTTTGGTTGCTGCATGAACCCAACCGAGGCTAGCTAGAGCATTTGTTTGGTACAGTGCATTTGCGTGAGATTTAAATTTGTGCATGCATGGTTGTTGTTTGGTTTACTGCATACATGCTAGTTGCATCACATTCAAATTGTCACAAGCTACAAGCCGATCACAATAAAAGTAACTAGTCTTTTACCATAGCTTCCAAACTAAAACCCTATGACTACAACAATAATTAGGACTACTACGAGCACTAGTAAACGGTGCCAGCGATCTCAACGAGGTTGGTTTTACGGGTGGATTAACAAGTGGTAGTAGAAGGGGTGGATCCCCCTGGCCCGTCCACGACCGGTGCAAAAGCTTGCTTTCGGCCTCCACTTTTGTGTGATATTTCTGTAGCAATTTCCCTAGAACTTATGTACTTGCTCGTGTGCTTCTTTCCGGGTTAGTACACCAAAGGTTCCACTGCCATGATGAACCACATACCATGCCATTGCTGCAAAAGAAACAAATTGTAAGAAACATAACCACGACATGGCTTATGTGTGCTCGAGTTCATGTAGAAACATCATTGGCTAGGTCATGTGCTCAGATTATAGGAACAATGATCACGGCCCTAAGGCATGTGCTTAAAGTATAGGAAAAACATCACGGGCATATATAGGGCATGTGCTCAGATTTTATGAAAAAAACATCCACAAGGCAATAAGGCATATGTAATCCCGGGCTAGGGTTTTGAAGAACAAGGAGAGAGGAAAAAATCACGAGGAGAGGAGAGGGCTCGAGATCCCTTGCTACAACACAAGAGAGAGAGAGAGAGGCCTCGGATCCACGATTCACAAAGCAAGAACAAATCGAGAGGGAGAGAAAAACCGGCCGTTGGCGAACAACCCGGCGGGGCGAGGAGGAGGGAGCGAGGGGGATATATAGGCGTAGATTGGCGTGAAGGGGCGAGGGAAACCCTAGAGAGTTGTCATCTCCAGGCGTCGAAATGCGAAGGCCAAGGAGGAGCGTAGGAGCACCGGGCGAGCCCTCGCGGGGAGGAACGCTTCGATTCGGCCGTTCCTCTCGAGCCCTTTGGCCGTGGAGCACTTTTTGCAATTTAAAGGGAGCCCGCCTCGGCGGTAACCAAACTTTCTTTGGGACAACGGTGACGCCGGGGCCCGGCCGTAGGCATATCGGGCACCGTGTTTGGTTAATTGAAATATTTTGGGTTGGGCTCTTGTAGCACTTTTCGTTTTGTATTTGGTAATTGTTGTCCAACCATAGACTAACTAGGCTTAAAACATTCGTCTCGCACTTTTCAACCAAATTTGTGCAATCCGGTTTTTTATTTACATACATTTAATGCTCCAAAAATACGTTAAGAGATTTGATGTGATGGGGGAGCGTAGCACTTTTTGGGTTCTGTGGCTCAAGCGAACACCCCAAACACGCCTTAAAATCCCGTCCTACGCACCCTGCCGATGCATCTACTGCTTGGGTTTAACTCACCCATATCTCGCTGGCTGCCCATTTGGCCTTGGACTGTTGGCCTTGGTGCATATGGAACTTATGCTTGCGAGGCCTTCGGACTCAAGAACTCGATTTTACTTTTTTTAATCTGTGGCCAAAACTTGTAACTAGTCTTTCTCCCTCATAGTAATAACTCCAAATGTGATAGTTTTCTTTCTATTTTTTAAGAATAATGCTGTATATATCAAGATATTGCATTCTTCTTTGCTATTACTTTTGTCATGTTTTGTGAGAACATTTGAAATTTGAATTTCAAAATTACAACTTGAGACAACATTTTGGTTCATCAATGATTTCAGCGAGAAAGAAGTCAAGCACGTAAAAAGTTGTATAACTTCTAAAGATGTACTACACCTTTTATATTGGCCATTTCTTGTCCCAAGCGATGTCCTTGGTAACATTATTCACAAGATTTACACATATCTCATATATAGTTGATGAAACTATGAGAGAGATTTCTAAGATTTGTGAACAATGTCACTAACCTACTATGTCGGATGGAAACAACAAAAAAATGTAGATCTTGCTAAGTTCTGAAACTCTCTCTAGTTGAAAACTTTTTGGTTTGACATTACCTTGTAAAAGAAATCTAGGTCTCAATTTCAAAAAATGGAAATTGAAATTTAAATGTTTTAAGTGACCTCGGATAGACAAACCACCAACATGGCGATTGTAACTCTCAATTATCCATGAAACTTTGTAGTTTACAACGTTTTGATTTGGCATCATCTTGTCATGGAAAAACATGTATGATTGAAAACATTTAGCTTAGAGGCGGCGCATTGGGATATATAGTTTTAGATGCACGAGAAAAGGCGTCTGCCCATTTCCTTGGGCGTGTTAAACTCGTAGTCATGTCGAGATCACTTTCAGCAGATTTTGGCCAGAAGCGCCAACTTTTGTTCACCTGGGCAGAGCTTCAACAGAACCCTAATTTTCTTTTTTTTAATCTACGGTCAAAACTTGTATAACTTCTTAAGATGTGCATCTTTTATGTAGGTCATTTATTCATATGATGATGTCTTGGTAACACTGTCCACGAGATTTACACATGTGTCATAGAGTTTATGAAAGTAGAAGACAAATTTCTAAGATTCGTGAACAATGTCACTAGCACTATGTCGGATGGGGAAACAACCAAAATAAAATTTTAGGTCTTGCTAAGTTGTGAAACTCTCTAGTTGAAAACTTTTGGTTTCACATTATATCTTGTAAAGATAAACTATATATATATATAGGTCTCAATTTCAAAAATTGGAAATTGAAATTTAAATTTTTAAGTGACGTCGGATAGACAAACCACCAACATAATGATTGTAGTTCTCAAATATCCATAAAACTTTATAGCTTCTGCATTTTGATTTGAGATCATCTTGTCATGGGAAAACATGTAACAGTTTGAAAACATTTATCTTCTGAGGCCGGCGCATTGGGATAGTTCGATGCGCCCATTTGGCTCGACACCTCCGTAGGGGCCCGACCCGCAGCGGCACGCCCATAACCCACACCCCTGCGGGGCTGCACAGTCTTACGCACCCGCATTATTGCTTTGACCAACTCTTCGCCGCACAAAAGCGTAGCTAGGCGGCGCCACCAAAAAGCTCCGGCAGCGCCCAGCTGCGCCATGGAAAACCTTCCAGCGTGACATGCTTGTAAATTGCGATTGGTGTCGCCAAGGTCTCAGCCGAATCCCATGGAGGACCTCCACAATCTGCTTGAGCCCACATTCCACAGATAAGCGGCGTTGGCGACCCCACAGTGGGGCCGAACATCCATTTGGGCGGAGTCTTTGCTACGGCTGGCCGAAATTTTAGTGGCGCGTACTACTCGCTCAAGTATCGCGAGAATCTTATCCCGAGCTTCGCCCGCCAGTCGGCAACGGAGCGTGCTTCAAAACCGCCATGCATGCCGTCTTACGTGAAGGCAGCTGCACCGTCATCTCGTCGCTTCGAGAAGGCTGCTCGCGCTGCCAGCGTCGGGGCATGAAACCGCCAAAGTATGTTCTTGCTCTTGTGCTCTGGGGGGTACCACCCGGTCTTGCATGGCAGCGATATACGGCCCGGTGTTGCGTGAGATGAAAGCGACCACCGGCGACAGGCTGGCCGGACTGTCTATGACGCAAGCCCGGAACTTCTGCTGAGCAGCCCTGGCGACGATGCATGGGATTTCTTGAGGAAGGCGACTTGATAGCGGCAGCACATATCGCCAAATTGGGTAGAAATACCGTCCCTCGGCACCAGGTGCCTACGCCATGACGGGCATCGGTGCGAGAGGGAGCTGGCGGTGTGCGCCGCCATTCACGAGATGGACAGATTCATTTCGGGCGTGGAGGATGTTATTGCGGCGAGGAGTGTAGGATCCATAAGGAGTGTGAGAAAGTTTCTTACGTGGTGTTGTGTGGGCACTATAAGCAGAAGATTTTAAATTGGGATTGATCGATCCTATCGATCGCATGCGTGATGAAAGTTGGATGTTTTGTTAGTAGTAACCATGCATATTTTTCCAAAAAGTGATGAA